>OY757023.1:124582416-124915875 GCA_963580285.1 Lucinisca nassula
CAGTTACTTTCCCACAAAATGGCCATATGGCCATCCAAAATAAAAAGACACAAGTGATACACACAGTAAGTAACAAACAACAACATAAATAAATCGCCACAGAAGAACCGCCTTGGAACGGTCAGTGGAAAGATTTCCACTGGGGGGCTTAAATCAATTTTACGTGGCCACAATCCTCGCCCTTCCGTCGCGATTTAGACATATAATTTGTTCAGTCCGCATGAAGGCCTCCTAACTCATCAGTGCAACATCTCCGTGAACACAAATAATCAAAGAACCACAGAGGTGAGACAACGGTGAGGACTCGACAGCAAGAAACCACTGAAATGCTGGAGCAAAAGAAAACCAACAGTTAGATTCCGATGGGCCCAACCAGAGACAGAGCATCAGGCACCAACCAACATTACCTTGAATTAGATTTCTCTAATTCTCAATAAGCCGTTACGTTGGAGACATCATAGAACTTGAGGCCTAACCCACCGGTGTGCAATTAAAGAGGGAAGCAAAGTTGCCAACCGTGATTGGGTCAACTACCATGCATGCAGTCTGTCGTATAATATCCATGTTGTACCCAATCTTTTTATATCGAAGAATGATTTTACGAAATTGGGTGCAAAAGTCATTGCGGTTATATATTTTTCTGAATTTATATACTAAGTCACCATAAAATTCGGGTTCCGATAGACCTTGTTGCAGAAGAGATTTAAGTCCATATTGAATTTTGAAATTAAATCAGAATGGCGTCTATAAAATTTTGAAAAGGCTTTGCGCAGTTTATGGTACCGATAACCCTGATTAAGAAGTTTAGCCGTTAATAATTTATTAATCTTATGTAAATATTGTCAAGTAGAAGGGTGAAAGCTTCACACAATGTCTGACATGACCATAAAGTATAATTTTTATGCTCTTCAGAAGTGAAAACCTGGCCTCAATAGGTGACAGTGAGACTGGGGCTTAAATTGCATATAATATTCAATGAACATAACTGTTGACTTGACAATTGATTTTGAGCTTGGCATACATCGCATTGCCATTGCCTTCTATATATTGAAAGTATTTATATATACTAGGAACAAAAAATAAGGGAACCCCCAAATTCAAATAGAAAGAAGCAAAACTTCAATGTCACATGGAAGGTTTATATGCAAAGGGGAACAGTATCTGGTCCTTGCACCACGAGCATTGATGCATGCACCACACCTTCTGGGCATGCTAGTGATTGTGTGACGCATTATCTCCCTTGGTATCCGTCGCCAATCTTATTGCAATGCTCGGCCAAGCTGTTGCAGATTGTTACAACGCTGCGTTCTGTTGCGCACGCGGAGACACAAGACATCCCAAATGTGTTCAATTGGCGACATATTGGGGGATTTGGCTGGCCACGGTAGTGTCCTTACACCTTGTTGTCTTAGAAATTCTTGAATAGGTTATCTCAGCTTAAAATTTTCGAAATATGATATCATAATGGGCCAATATCTTTGCTCATAAAGGTACGACTTTTAGCCCAGTACTTAGAAATCAAAGGACATAACCATATAATGTATCAACGATACCCAAAAGGGGATTTTTGCTTATGAATCAGGGTATATATTAAAAGGAGTGGTAAAATACAGATTTGTTTATTGAAATGACCTTTGACCTTGAATATGACCTTGACCTTGATAATTTTAAACCAACATTGCTCTGTTATAAGATGCCCCTTCAAATTAAGAATAAATTAGAGTAATGCTATTTTTGGAATTTTTTCCCTACCTGATCCTATAACAATTTAAGTTACTGCACCCTCCTTTTATCAATATGGCAGCCATCTAAGACGCCATCTTGGATTTCTCAGCTCCCACCAATGTCAGCTACATGATCCCGGTCATTCTATAAACTTTAGGGTATGACGAACATTTTGGTTTATGTCATTCTTTTTTGTACTCTTATGACCACCTCAGCCAAAATGAGTCATGAATGAGCATAAACAACGTTTCAGATGTGTAATGTCAACTTTTCTAGAAACCATCGTCAAACATAAAGACAGACCAGAACATAATTTCTTGAACATCATTATTAACAAATACATTTATTTGTGTATACAATATCATATTTATTTTCAAGCCGCCTGTTATGGCATTTTCCCGTATGTAAATTCGGGGTTATTGACAGTACTACGTTTAACACAAACAGATTCTGGTGCCTTGCTTAGATAAATACGAGGGATGTTCGAAAAGAATTGCTTATTTCTATCTGGAGACTTCAAATTTCAAGTTAGCCCAAAAGTGCTCATTTCATGCCCTCGAAGGACTCCCCGTGGCTAGAAATGCAAAGTTTCAGCCGATGTATCCACTTCTTGAAGGTCACGGTACGCTGATTTGGGCGCAGTAATAAGGTACAAATGAATGGCAGATCTAAGTGCCTGTTCGGACTGATATTTCCGCCTAGCAAGGAATGATTTCAATTTCGGAAACAAAAAGAAATCACATGGGGCAAGGTCTGGGGAATACGGGGGGTGAGACAAAACGGTTACTTTTTCTTTCTTCAAAAACGCCGTAACTATTGCGGAGGTATGAGTGGTTGCATTGTCGTGTAGAAGACGGACATGTTTAAAACCAGCGGTAGGGCGTCGTTTCTGATAATACTTTTTTCAGTTTCTCCAGTAGTGCGTCTTTGTTGTACTTTCATGTGATGCTTTTGCCCTTTTTCACCGGCACTTTAATTGCGACTCCTTCACCAGAGAAGATTGCATACAAAACCTTCTTTGTACTCAAAGAACGTTTGGCAGTTATTGCGAGTTGGCTGTGTTTAGTGGCCCAGATCTTATTGCTAACCTTTCTGACGGGCTCAAAATAATGGACCTAGGTTTCATCACCTGTGACGACATTGGCAAACTGCTTTTGGCATATTTTGGAAACACTTGAAGCAGCTTTTTGGCAACTTTAACCCGTTGCTTCTTTTGCTCATCAGTCAACAGATGTGGCACTCACCTAGCAGAAATCTTTCTGACTTTCAAATGCTTCTTCTAAATAAGGTGAACCGTTGATAGTGATATGCCTACCTTTCGGGCAATATCACGAACTGTAAATCTGGCATCTCCTTCAATGATTTCCTTTATTTTGGAAACGATTTCTTTACGAGATGCAGATTTTGGCCTACCTGATTTCGGTGCATTTTTTGCTGGACTCTACACCAGACTCAAATTTCTTTTTCCACAGCCGAACTGTGTCATAAGACACACAAGAAGGTCCAAAAGCAGTAAAAATTTCAGTCATCAGCTTCTTCGAAGAACAACCGGGTTTTGAGCCCGTATTTCATATTTTTAGTCGTTGCTTCTACCAACTATTTTTACTGCAGTGTTCAATGACTGCGTGTTTTCAAATGGCAAATTTTATGTCTTACACTTAGTCTAACATGTATATTTATACACCGTTGTGTAGATATTGAATAGTCCTATATAAGTATGTATTGGTTTTGATCGTGCCCTGCGTGGCTATCGAGCTAGAGGACAATAAGCAATATCTTTCGAAAATCCCTCGGGGGAGCTATTGTGATCGCTCACCGTTCGTCCGTCCTTCTGTCCGTTCGTTCACAATTACTTTAAGGATATCATCTAAACCACTGAACAGCTTTTGACCGAACTTGGCAGAAATTATCTTTGGGTGGTTCTCTCTCAAATTTGTTCAAAGAATCACATTCCATGCAGAACTCTGGTTGACATGGCAACGAAAAGGGGAAAATAGGAAAAATACCTTTAAAAATCTTTTTATCCCCCGACCGAATAGGTTCAGGGGATATAGCGATCAGCCTGGCGTCCGTCTGTCTGTCTGTCCGTCCGTCCGTAGACGCAACCTTGTGATGGCCATAACTCCTATATCCTTTGAGATTCATTGATGGTTCTTGGCACAATTGTTCACAAGGCCGAGATGGCGTGTCATGCGTAAGAACCAGAACTCTGGATGCCATACTTTTTAGTTATCTCCCCTTTCTTTCAATAAAATAGAATGACTACTTTGTGATGACCATTACTCCAATACCCTTTGAGGTATATTGATGGTACCTGGCGCGGTTGTTCACAAGGCTGAGACGGCGTGTCATGCACAAGAACCACAACTCTGGTTGCCATGGTTTTGGAGTTATCTCCCCTTCCAATAAAAAAGAGTGACAACCTTGTGATGGCCATAATTCCTATACCCTTTGAGATTCATTGATGGTTCTTGGCAATATTGTTCACAAGGCTGAGACGGCGTGTCATGCGCAAGAACAAGAACTCTGAATGCCATACCTTTTTAGTTATCTCCCCTTCCAATAAAATAGAGTGACAACCTTGTGATGGCCATAATTCCAATACTCTTAAAGATATATTGTTGATCAAGGCACAGTTGTTCACAAGGCCGAGACGGTGTGCCATGCACAAGAACCACAACTCTGGGTCCTATGGTTTTTTAGTTATCTCCCCTTCCAATAATATAGAATTACTACCTTGTGATGGCCACATCTCCAACACTCTTTGAGATATATTGATGATACTTGGTACAGTTGTACATGAGGTTAAGCAGGTGTGTCACGTGCAAGAACCACACCTCTGGGTGCCCGGGTTTTTTTTATTATCTCCCCTGACAATATAACCTTGTGATGGCCATAACTCCAATACCCTTTGAGATAGTGATGGTACTTGGCACAATTGTAAACAACATTGAGACGGCGCTTCATGCCTAAGAACCACAACTCTGGGTGCTATGTATTTGAGTTATCTCCCCTTCCAGTATAACAGTATGACAACCTTGTGATCATCGTATAGTTCGACAAGGAATTCCTGGCAGTTACGTCATAATTAGTTTACTCGAATATTCATATGATATGGCCTTTACTTGAAACCTAGAGCTAAGATTATTTACATACCGCCCAAGCTTTGTGGATTTCGTGGCCGAGAGAGTAGAGGGGTTGTTCTCCAGACCAAGAGGTGGCTGGTTCGAAACCCACGTGTCGAATTTATTTATTTATTTATTTATTTATTTATTTATTTATTTTGACTCGTAATACACACATACACACGACATGTGAAATCTGCTTTACCCGTGTGGCATGTTAAAAGTGGATAATTACAGAACACATTTCTTGTACATTTTTAAGCACATACTATTTGACTGCATAAAACTTATGAGAAATAAAGATGAAAAAAGTTAAATTGAAAAAATATATATACAAACTTTACTATAGATTTTAAACCAGTAAAATATAGAAATATGAAACAATGAACATTTAATTTACAATAAAAAGATAAAACAAATATTAAAAATAAAAATAAAAAAACGCAATCAGGGAGATTCGAACTCGGACCATCAATATGACAGGCAGCGTTGACATCCCCTGGGCCGTTGTGACTGCTGTATTATCAGTGGGCGTGTCCTGTTCATACGATAAACCCAAGCGCAAATTTATACTGGAAAATCCTTTCTATTTTTATGAGCTTTGTTATTGATTTGACGTCACTGCCAGACCTAGTTTGTTTACCAGTACCTCCAATACCCTTTGAGACATATTAGTGGTACTTGATGCAGATGTACATGAGGTTAAGCAGATGTGTCATGCTCAAGAATTACAACTCTGGGTGCTCTGGTTTTTTAGTTATCCACCCTAGCAATATAACCTTGTGATGGCCATTACTCCAACACCCTTTGAGATATATTGAAGGAACTTTGCACAATTGTATACAAGGTACAGAAGGGATGTCATGTGCTGTGGTGCTGTGGTATTTGAGTTATCTACCCTTCCAATATAACAGTAACACCAGCTTGTGATCACCATATCTCCAATACCTTTAGAGACATATTGATGGTACTTTGTACAGAAATACATGAGCTTAAGCAGGCATGTCATGCACAAGAACCACATTTCTGAGGGCCATGGTTTTTTTAGTTATCTCCCCTGACAGTATAATCTTGTGATGACCAAAACTGCGATACTTTTGTGATATATTGCCGGTTTAATTCTGGTGCACTTTCTATTGGTGAACAATCTTCTGAAGGCCATATTGGCTTTTGGTCGGGGGATTTGCCATCTCTTCCGACTGCTATTTTTCTCTGAATCGAGAAGGCCCAGGTCTTTGATATTTGATATGAAGCTTCATCTAGTGGATCTCTACCAAGATTGTTCAATATAGCCCTGGAGCCAGAATGCCCCCGCGCCGGGACACACTTGTTTTGCATACGCTTAAGGGAAAACCTAATAAGATCTTCTTGTCTGAAACCAAAAAGACCAGGTCTTTGATATTTCGTATGAAGCTTCAGCTAGTGGACCTCTACCAAGATTGTTCAAATTATAGCCCTGGAGCCAAAATGCCCCCACGCCGGGGCCCAATTGTTTTGCATAAGCTTATATAGGGACAACCTAATAAAATCTTCTTGTCTGAAACCAAAAAGACCAGGTCTTTGATATTTCGTATGAAGCTTCATCTAGTGGACCTCCACCAAGAGTGTTCAAATTATAGCCCTGGGGCCAAATACGCCCCCGCGCCTGGGGCCACTGGTTAAACATAGGCTTATATAGGAAAAATCTTGTCTGAAACCAAAAGGCCCAGGTCTTTGATATTTGGTATGAAGCTTCATCTAGTGGACTCTACCAAGGTTGTTCAAATAATAGCACTGGGCCAAAAATGATCTCGCCCAAGGGCCCACATGTTTTACATAGACTTATATAGGGGAAACCTTTGAGAATCTTATTGTCTGAGACCAGCAGGCCCAGTTCTTTGATATTTGGTATGGAGCTTCCTCTAATTGACCTCTACGAAGATCGTTCAAATTATAGCCCTGGAGCCAATAAAATGGCCCCATGGCCAGACCCACATGCATTACATAGGCTTATATTGCTCCAGCATTTCAGTGGTTTCTTTCTGCCGAGTCCCCACCGTTGTCTCACCTCTGTGGTTGTTTGATTATTTGTGTTCACAGAGATGTTGCACTGATGAGTTAGGAGGCCTTCATGCGGACTGAACAAATTATTTGTCTAAATCGCGACGGAAGTAAGGGCGAGGATTGTGGTCACGTAAAATCGATTTAAGCCCCCCAGTGGAATTCGTTTCCGCTGACCGTTCCAAGGCGGTCTTCTGTCGCGGTTTATTTTTGTTATGGTTTGTCTTTGGGTGTTTGTGTTGCTTAGTGAACAAACGCATTTCTTTTCATTCGCAAAATACGAACTTATTACCTCCTAAACCTAAAACGTCTTTACGTCACCTTAAACTAGGTATTCAAGAATTTCATAGGAAGTTTGTTTTGGCTCCAGCTGATAAGGCCGCTAACAGTGTGCTCGTTGTTTGACGGCTTCACTATGTTAACACTCTTCAGCAAGAACTTGGTGGTACTAAGGCCTATGAACTTCAGCCTTTAGCTGTAGAGAGGGCTTCAGTTGATGACCACATTTGTCAGTCAGCCACCAAGTTTGCTGTTTGTGTTACAGAAGGCCAATGCAGGCTTCCTACGTTATATTGGTTACCTAAACTTCATAAAATACCATACAAAGCACGGTTTATTGCAAATCCAAGCTCTTGTACCACCACTGAACTCTCCAAATTATTAACTTCATGTTTTACTGCCATCAAAAAACATGAAATAAAATATTGCGACAAAGTCTTCGAAAGCTCAGGTAGAAATCTGTTTTGGTCTATAAAAAGTTCTAATGAAGTTTTAAATAAATTGAAATCCAGGCGTTTTCGTGCTTCAAGTCTGTCTACTTACGATGTTTCCACCCTTTACACTACACTTCCTCATAATCTTATAAAAGAAAAACTTAATGATTTAATTGAATGGGCATTTCAAAGGGAAGACTCCCTCTATCTTGCATGTAATGTAAGAAATGCTTTTTTCACTTCTGAAGAGCATAAAAATTATACTTTATGGTCATGTCAGAAAGTGTTAAGCTCTCACCTTTCTACTTGACAATATTTACATCAGATTTGGTACTAAGTTATTCAGACAAGTTGTGGGTATTCCGATGGGTACTAATTGCGCACCACTTGTGGCTGATCTGTTTTTGTTTTGTTATGAGAGCGACTTCATGATGTCCCTTTCTGAAAACCAGACTGAAATTATTGAAGTTTTTAGCTCCACTTCTAGATATTCGGATGATTTATTAGCTCACCTGTCACGTAGTGACAAGGTGCACTTTTGTGATCACTTTTCGTCCGTCGTCAGTGCGTGTGTGCGTAAACTTTTTCTTCAGTCGACATCTCCTAAACCACTGATCGGATTTTGACCAAACTTCACAGGAATGGTCCTTAGGTGGTCCCCTTTCAAGTTGTTCAAATGATTCCGGTCTGTTGCACATCTAGGTTACAGGAGCCAAAAAATAGATTTTTTCACCGAAAACTTAAAAAATCTTCTTTCTGAAACCACAAGGCCTAGGTCTTTGATATTTGGTATGAAGCTTCATCTAGTGGACCCCTACCAAGATTGTTCAATTATAGTGCTGGGGCCAAAACTGCCCCCACCCCGGGGCCTTTTGGTTTTACATGGGCTTATATAGGGAAAATCTTTAAAAATCTTCTTCTCTGAAACCACAAGGCCTAGGTCTTTGATATTTGGTATGAAGCTTCATCTAATGGACTCCTGCCAAGGTTGTTCAAATTATAGTGCTGGGGCCAAAAATGCCCCCGCCCCAGGGCCCTTTGGTTTTACATGGGCTTATATAGAGAAAATCTTTAAAAATCTTCTTCTCTTAAACCGCATGGCCCAGGTCTTGGCTATTTGGTATGAAGCTTCATTTAGTGGACCCCTACCAAGATTTTTAAATTATAGTGCTGGAGCCAAAAATGCCCCCACCCCCAGGCCCTTTGGTTTTACATGGGCTTATATAGGGAAAATCTTTAAAAAATCTTCTTCTCTAAAACCGCAAGGCCCAGGTCTTTGCTATTTTGTATGAAACTTCACCTAGTGGACCCCTACAAAGATTGTTCAAATTATAGTGCTTGGGCCAACAATGCCCCCGCCCCGGGGCCTTTTGGTATTGCATAAACTTATATAGGGAAAATCTTTAAAAATCTTCTTTTCTGAAACCCCAATGCCTTGGTCTTTGATATTTGGTATGAAGCTTCATCTAGTGGACCCCTACCAAGGTTGTTCAAATTATAGTTCTGAGCCCTTTGGTTTTACATGGGTTTATAAAGTGCTTGGGCCAACAATGCCCCCGCCCCAGGGCCTTTTGGTATTACATAAACTTATATAGGGAAAATCTTTAAAAATCTTTTCTGAAACCGCAATGCCTTGGTCTTTGATATTTGGTATGAAGCTTCATCTAGTGGACCCCTACCAAGACTGTTCAAATTATAATGCCCCCACCCCCGGGCCCTTTAGTTTTAAATGGGCTTATATAGGGAAAATCTTTAAAAATCTTCTACTCTGAAACCGCAAGGCCCAGGCCCTTGCTATTTTGTTTGAAGCTTCACCTAGTGGACCCCTACCAAGATTGTTCAAATTATAGTGCTGGGGCCAAAAATGCCCCCGCCCCGGGGCCTTTTGGTTTTACATAGACTTACATAGGGAAAATCTTAGAAAATCTTTTTCTCTGAAATTGTCAGGCCCATGTCTTTGATATTTGGTATGGAGCTTCATCTGGTGGACCTCTACAAAGATTGTTCAAATTATTGCCCTTACGGGCCACAAATGCCCCTGCTCCAGGGCTCTTTGGTTTTACATAGTTTTATATAGAGATAATCTTTGAAAATCTTTTTCTCTGAAACAGCAAGGCCCAGGTCTTTGATATTTGGTGTGAAGCTTCATCTAGTGGACCTCTGTCAGGATTGTTTAAATTATAGCCCTGAGGCCAAAAACACCCTAGCCCCGGGGCCATTTGATTTTACATAGGCTTATGTAGGGAATAGCTTTAAAAAAATCTTCTTCTCGGACACCGCAAGGCCCAGGTCTTTGATATTTGGTGTTTAGCTTCATCTAGTGGACCTTTGTCAAGATTGTTCAAATTATACCCTTTGTTGATATTTGGTATGAAGCTTCACCTATTTAGACCTCCCTCAACATTATGCACATTATAGCCCTGGGTCAATAATGGCCCTCCCCAGGGCCACCTTGTTACTCTAAGGATCAAGTGAGCGTTCTAGGGCCATCATGGCCTCTTGTTAAATATTGATAATACCTACTTCGATGGTTTGATCAGTCAGATTTACCCCCCAGAACTTCAGTTAAATAAAGCAAATTCTTCTGATACCGATGCCCCGTTTTTGGATTTACATCTATCTATTGTAGATGGGTTTGTTTCGTGCAAAATTTATGATAAACGCGATGATTTTGATTTTGAGATTGTAAATTTTCCTTTTTTGGATGGTGATGTTCCTCGTGCGCCATCCTATGGCGTTTATATATTTCGCAATTAATTCGATTTGCCAGAGTGTGTAGTCATGTAACTAAATTCAACACTTGTAATAAATTATTAACGGCTAAACTTCTTATTCAAGGTTATCGATACCATAAACTACGCAAAGCCTTTTCAAAATTTTATAGACGCCATTCTGATTTAATTTCAAAAATGAATATTGGACTTAAATCTCTTCTGCAACAAGGTCTATCGGAACCCGAATTTTATGGTGACTTAGTATATAAATTCAGAAAAATATATAACCGCAATGACTTCAGCACCCAATTTCGTAAAATCATTCTTCGATATAAAAAGACTGGGTACAATATAAATGTTATACGACAGACTTCATGCATGGTAGTTAACCCAATCACGGTTGACAACTTTGCTTCCCTCATTAATTGCACGCCGGTGGGTTAGGCCTCAGATTCTATGACGGTTCAAGAGTAAAGACTTATTGAGAATTAGAGAGATCTAATTCAAGGTATTGTTGGTTGGTGCCTGATGCTCTGTCTCTGGTCGTTCCCATCGGAGTCTAACTGTCAGATGGTTTTCTTTTGCTCCAGCATTTCAGTGGTTTCTTGCTGTCGAGTCCTCACCGTTGTCTCACCTCTGTGGTTGTTTGATTATTTGTGTTCACGGAGATGTTGCACTGATGAGTTAGGATACCTTCATGCGGACTGAACAAATTATTTGTCTTAATCGTGACGAAAGTAAGGGCGAGGATTGTGGCCACGTAAAATCGATTTAAGCCCACAGTGGAAATCTTTTCCGCTGACCGTTCCAAGGCGGTATTCTGTCGCGTTTTATTTTTGTTATGATTTGTCTTTGGGTGTTTGTGTCGCTTATGTTATTTTATTTTGGATAGCCTATTGGCCATTTTGTGGGAAAGTAACTGACCTTTTGGCTTTCCGCTGTTGGTCTTTCCATTAGGGTCTGTTGTTTCATGTTTGTGTGTCTTTCCCTTTGGTGTCTCTGATGGGAGCTGTGGGTTGATTGTATCGATTCCTGATCATTGCCTCCACTTCTATTTTGATATTCTGTATGACGCTTCATCTAGTGGACCTCTACCAAGATTGTTTAAATTATGGCCCTTGGAGAAAACATGGCGCCACTCCGGGGCCCACTGGTTTTACATAGACTTAAAAAGGGAAAACTTTTAAAACTCTTCTTGTCTGAAATCAGAAGGCCCAGGTTTTTTTATATTTTGTATGACGCTTCATCTAGTGGATCTCCACTAAGATTGTTCAAATTATAGCCCTGGGGCCAAACAATAGCCCTGTCCATAGGGAAAACCTTTGATACTGTGGTTTGAAACCAGAAGGCCCTGGTCTTTGATATTTGGTATGAAGTTTCATCTAGTGAACCTCTACCATGATCGTTCAAATCATGGTACGGGGGGGGGGGGGGGGAATGGCCCCGCCCTTGGGCCCACTGGTTTTACATTGACTTATATAGAAAAAATAGCCATCGGAAGAGATGGCAAATCCCCCGACCAAAAGCCAATATGGCCTTCAGAAGATTGTTCACCAATAGAAAGTGCACCAGAATTAAACCACATATCACAAAAGTATTGCAGTTATGGCCATCGCAAGATTATACTGTCAGGGGAGATAACTAAAAAACCAGGGCACTCAGAAATGTGGTTCTTGCGCATGACATGCCTGCTTAAGCTCATGTATTTCTGCACAAAGTACCATCAATATGTCTCAAAAGGTATTGGAGATATAGTGATCACAAGCTGGTCATACTGTTATATTGGAAGGGTAGATAACTCAAATACCACAGCAACAACAGTTGTGGTTCTTGCACATGACATCCCTTCTGTACCTTGTATACAATTGTGCCAAGTTCCTTCAATATATCTCAAAGGGAGTTGGAGTTATGGCCATCACTAGGTTATATTACCAGGGGAGATAACTAAAAAACCAGAGCACCCAGAGTTGTAATTCTTGAGCATGACACACCTGCTTAACCTCATGTACATCTGCATCAAGTACCACCAATATGTCTCAAAGGGTATTGGAGGTACGGTTGTCACAAGGTTGTCATACTGTTATATTGGAAGGGGAGATAACTCAAATATCATAGCACCCAGAGTTGTGGTTCTTAGGCATGAAGCGCCGTCTCAACGTTGTATACAATTGTGCCAAGTACCATCAATATATCTCAAAGGGTATTTGAGTTATGGCCATCACAAGGTTATATTGTCAGGGGAGATAATTAAAAAACCAGGGCATCCAGAGTTGTGGTTCTTGCACGTGACACACCTGCTTAACCTCATGTACAACTGTACCAAGTATCATCAATATATCTCAAAGAGTGTTGGAGATGTGGCCATCACAAGGTAGTGATTCTATATTATTGGAAGGGGAGATAACTAAAAAACCACGGCACCCAGAGTTGTGGTTCTTGTGCATGACACACTGTCTCGGCCTTGTGAACAACTGTGCCAGGTATCATCAATATCTCTTAAAGGGTATTGGAATTATGGCCATCACAAGGTTGTCACTCTATTTTATTGGAAGGGGAGATAACTCCAAAACCATGGCAACCAGAGTTGTGGTTCTTGTGCATGACACGCCGTCTCAGCCTTGTGAACAACTGTGCCAGGTACCATCAATATATCTCAAAGGGTATTGGAGTTATGGCCATCACAAAGTAGTCATTCTATTTTATTAAAAGGGGGATAACTAAAAAAGTATGGCATCCAGAGTTCTGGTTCTTGCGCATGACACGCCGCTTCAGCCTTGTGAACAATTGTGCCAAGAACCATCAATGAATCTCAAAGGGTATAGGAGTTATGGCCATCACAAGGTTGTCACTCTAATTTATTGGAAGGGGAGATAACTCCAAAACCGTGGCAACCAGAGTTGTGGTTCTTGTGCATGACACGCCGTCTCAGCCTTGTGAACAACTGTGCAAGGTACCATCAATATATCTCAAAGGGTATTGGAGTTATGGCCAGCCGGAGTTCTGGTTCTTGCGCATGACACGCCGTCTCAGCCTTGTGAACAATTGTGCCAAGAACCATCAATGAATCTCAAAGGGTATAGGAGTTATGGCCATCACAAGGTTGTCACTCTATTTTATTGGAAGGGGAGATAACTCCAAAACCGTGGCAAACAGAGTTGTGGTTCTTGTGCATGACACGCCGTCTCAGCCTTGTGAACAACTGTGCCAGGTACCATCAATATATCTCAAAGGGTATTGGAGTTATGGCCATCACAAAGTAGTCATTCTATTTTATTAAAAGGGGAGATAACTAAAAAAGTATGGCATCCAGAGTTCTGGTTCTTGTGCATGACACGCCGTCTCAGCCTTGTGAACAATTGTGCCAAGAACCATCAATGAATCTCAAAGGGTATAGGAGTTATGGCCATCACAAGGTTGTCACTCTATTTTATTGGAAGGGGAGATAACTCCAAAACCGTGGCAACCAGAGTTGTGGTTCTTGTGCATGACATGCCGTCTCAGCCTTGTGAACAACTGTGCCAGGTACCATCAATATATCTCAAAGGGTATTGGAGTTATGGCCATCACAAAGTAGTCATTCTATTTTATTAAAAGGGGAGATAACTAAAAAAGTATGGCATCCAGAGTTCTGGTTCTTGCGCGTGACACGCCGTCTCAGCCTTGTGAACAATTGTGCCAAGAACCATCAATGAATCTCAAAGGGTATAGGAGTTATGGCCATCACAAGGTTGTCACTCTATTTTATTGGAAGGGGAGATAACTCCAAAACCGTGGCAACCAGAGTTGTGGTTCTTGTGCATGACACGCCGTCTCAGCCTTGTGAACAACTGTGACAGGTACCATCAATATATCTCAAAGGGTATTGGAGTTATGGCCATCACAAAGTAGTCATTCTATTTTATTAAAAGGGGAGATAACTAAATAAGTATGGCATCCAGAGTTCTGGTTCTTGTGCATGACACGCCGTCTCAGCCTTGTGAACAATTGTGCCAAGAACCATCAA
Source organism: Lucinisca nassula (assembly GCA_963580285.1). Classification (NCBI taxonomy): domain Eukaryota; kingdom Metazoa; phylum Mollusca; class Bivalvia; order Lucinida; family Lucinidae; genus Lucinisca; species Lucinisca nassula. Next base: position 124,596,737 of record OY757023.1, read on the forward strand.
TGAATCTCAAAGGGTATAGGAGTTATGGCCATCACAAGGTTGTCACTCTATTTTATTGGAAGGGGAGATAACTCCAAAACCGTGGCAGCCAGAGTTGTGGTTCTTGTGCATGACACGCCGTCTCAGCCTTGTGAACAACTGTGCCAGGTACCATCAATATATCTCAAAGGGTATTGGAGTTATGGCCATCACAAAGTAGTCATTCTATTTTATTAAAAGGGGAGATAACTAAAAAAGTATGGCATCCAGAGTTCTGGTTCTTGCGCATGACACACCGTCTCGGCCTTGTGAACAATTGTGCCAAGAACCATCAATGAATCTCAAAGGGTAAAGGAGTTATGACCATCACAAGGTTGCGTCTACGGACAGACGGACGGACGGACGCCAGGCTGATCGCTATATCCCCCGAACCTATTCGGTCGGGGGATAAAAAAGAACTTGCAAAAATAGAAGTGAAGGCAGGAATCGATACAATTAACCCACAGCTCCCACCAGAGACACCAGGGGAAAGAAACACAACCATGAAACAACTTGACCCTACTGCCAATTGGCTATCCAAAACAAAATAATATATGCGATACACACACTCAAATACAAGCCATAACAAAATAAACCGCGGCAGAAGAACCAGCTTGGAACGATCAGTGTAACGATTTCCACTGGGGGCTTAAATCGATTTTAACGTGGCCACAATCCTCGCCTTTACTTCCGTCATGGTTTAGACAAATAAAGTGTTCTTAAATCTTCTTGTCCGAAACCAGAAGGCCAGATCTTTGATATTCGATGGTAAGCTTCATTTAGAGGACCTCTACCAAGGTTGTTCAAATCATAGACCTGGGGCCGAAAATTGCCCCGCCCTGGGACCCACATGTAAATCTCTTAGCTAAGGTGAGTGATACAGGACCATCATGATCCTCTTGTTTATTTATATGCAATATTTCAATTCACCTTATTTGCATTATCTGCTGGTTCCTAGTCTATAGGTTATCAGTGTTGGTAAAACAGGTAACCAGACCCCTGACCTTGAAAGGTCAGAGAGGGGGGGGGGGTCTGGTTACCAGTTTTTTCCAATATTGACAATGTGCAAGCTGGGAGCCAGTAAATAATGCAAATATGGTGCAGTTGAATAAATAAATAAATAAATGTAAATTATTTGATTAATTAATGAATTATTGCATTATGTTTTGCAATAAAGACCTGAGAATTTATCATTTAACCAGCATGCCAGTGAAGAATAATAAGGTTTTCAATGTAGACGTTTATTTGAAATGCAATGGCGTTCCCGGTCAACAGAACAGAACAGAACAGAACAAAACTTAATTTTCAGTAAATCTCAGGCTACAACAGTTACCTTATGAGAAAAAGTATGTATACAATGCTTTATCAGTTCCTTAGTGCTGAAGTTGATACTGCGGTGTTGACGTCAGCACTCAGGTACTAATTTAAATAACTGTATTATATCTTGAACTTTTGCAGTTTAAAATTCTAACTTTTCTAAAACTAAGACTGACTTGTCAGGTGAGACATGTATCTTAGCGGATTTGGTTACCACGTTTTGTTATATTTTAAATAATGCAAGTCTCGCTACTTTGGGCATCTCCTTCCTGGTGCCCGGGATTTCCGTGGGGCGTGGGTCATGTTTGCTGATTGTGGCTCGGTGGGGGACGCCTGTCTGGGTCGGGCGTCTCTTGCCTGATGCCTCCGGCTGACATGTCTAATGGGCTGCGTCGGTCGGCGTGTGCTCGGAGGAGGGGGTGTGCTGTGTTTGTCGGGTCTTGTCCATCATCCGTTTAGGTTTCAAAACTTTGGGGTTTAGACACACTGGTGAAGATTAAATATCGGAAAGGCCTCTGTGTCACTAAATTTGGTATAGTTACACCTTAATGAAACACATATATGGAATGACAAACATAACATGCTATGTATAGCAATTACAGTAAAATTCCTATATTAAGACCACCTTTCGAACTGTTCAAAAGTGGTCTTTAAGATCACTTTTGAACAGTCCCATAGGTGGTCTCTGGCCAGAAGCCACCGTGCGCAGGAAACTTAAAGAAAAAATAACTGCAGCCTACCAAATAGGCTTTTTAAACAGAACTAGTCTTCATTTTAGGTGAACATTTGTATGAAGTTATCTTTAAATCCATTTATAAATGTGGACACTAGAGCAATGACCAAGTTTTTTTTCTAAAAATAGCCACAGTGACCCTGACCTTCAGCTCTGACCATGAAAGTCAAAGTCACTCGTGATATCATGATACCCAACATTTGTGTGAAGTTATATTAAAATCCATCAATAAATGATGGCGCAAGAGCGATGACAAAGTTTTCCTAAAAATGGCCACAGTGACCTTCGACTTCAGCCCTGGACCCTGAAAGTCGAACTCGCTCGAAATATCATCATATCCAACATTTGTTTGAAGTTATATTAAAATCCATCCATAAATGTAGACACTGTAGTGATCACAATGTTTTTCTAAAATAGCAACAGTGACCTTGACATTCAGCCCCGGAACCTGAAAGTCAAAGTTACTCGAGATATCATTTTGTGTGAAGCTATATTATAATCCATCCATAAATAAAGGCGAAAGAGCGATGAAAAAGTTTTTCTAAAAATAGCCACAGTGACCTTGACCTTCAGCCCCAGACCCTGAAAGTCGAACCCGCTCGAGATATCATCGTACACAACATTCGTGTGAAGTTATATTAAAATCCATCCATAAATGAATATAGGCACTAGAGCGATCACATTTTGTTTTCTAAAAATAGCTACAGTGACCTTGACATTCAGCCCCGGAACCTGAAAGTCGAACTTGCTAGAGATATCACCATACCCAACATTTATGTGAAAGTATATTAAAATCCATCAATAAATGAAGGTGCAAGACCGATGACAATGTTTTACTAAAAATAGCCACAGTGACCTTGACCCCGTGACCCTGAAAGTAGTGATCTTGACCTTAAGCCCTGGACCCTGAAAGTCAAAGCCACTCGAGATATCATTATACCCAACATTTGTGTGAAGTTACATTAAAATCCATCAATAAATGAAGGCGCTAGAGTGATGGCAATGTTTTTCTAAAAATACCTTGAGCCCCAGACCCGCTGTGTTTTTAAAAAGAAATAAAAAAAGAAAAGAAAAGAAAAGAAACAACAACTACAAAAAAGCATTCCTCCCCCGGGATTTGAACTCACGCAGCTTGCAGGTAAACTTTAACACAGAGAAATAAGGGAGTTAATACAGAGGAAAATATTAACTCCAATTTAAGCCAAAAAACCTGTAAAATGAAGTACAATGATAATGTTAAATACTGTTTTTTACCAATTGTTAATTACAGTAGAACTTCGATGGCTCGAACACCGATGGCTCGTTTACCATGGATGAGTCGAACCCATTCTTGAGCCCCTAGCGATATCCTCTACATAAGAAATAGTGGGGGATAATTAAGGAGAATTTAGTCTTTTATCTTGCAAATGCACGCTGTGTGTACTCATTAGAATCGCCTCGATGAGGCGATTCTAATGAGTACACACAGCATACATATTCATTATAGAACACCGAAAAGATGTCTAAAAGTATCTCGTTATGCCTCCTGACAGTAGCCTCAGTGGCCCGAACTACCCCTGTCTCGAACAGATTTTCATGGTCCCAAAGGTGTTCGAGCCATTGAAGTTCGACTGTATATAATTATTCAAAATAAACTTGTAAAACATCACATATAAGAGCTTACAGGTAAACTTTAACCAAATGCGGACGCCGACGCTGACGCTGACGACGGACGCCAGGGGGTATGGCAATAGCTCACCCTTACTTTCGTGAGGCGAGCTAATAATTACGGGCAAGAGCCCTATCTCCTTTTTTGAAGAGTGGGCAGATGTTCTCTAAGAGCCATTCTCCGGGGATTCCACCCGTATCATGAGACTGTTAGACATAGACATAAACATTGACATAGAAATTTTATTTTACGTCGAATATTGTCAACAGCACAACATAAGCCCTGAAGGTCTTTTACTTCGACAAACAATTGTAAAAAAACAGTAAGTTAAAATATATCACAGCATGCACATATATACATATAACTCCTTACACATTAAGAGATTATATCACAGAAAAGCATAAGAATATTTGTGAATATTTTTGGGTGTAAAAAGTATGAGACAATGGTAATAATGAACATAAAACAGTTAGATAGTCAAACACACTAAAAAGTATATCCGGCACTTTATATTGGAAATTTATGAAATGAAAAAAAAAAAAAAAAAAACTTGCCTAAACTTTATTCTCAACAGTATCATCCGAGGGTGTGCGTCGACAAACTGTCTGATTGCTGGGTACTCCACCTAGGTCGCCTCCAGCGCATCACCCTCGAATGAACTCAGATTACTAGATGCAGCCAAAAGAAAGCTATATCTATGACGATTACAAGTGTGCAAAAACTGGACCTAACTCATTTGCTAGTTCCTTCAGGACTCTAGGATGAAACCCATCAGTTCCTAAGGCCTTACTGGGGTTTAAGCCTTGAAGTAACTTGACCACTCCTGCAGCTGACACAACAATATTACTCATGAATGGGGCCGATCTACCAGTCAATGGAACCTCCATGAACTCAGTTTTATTAAACGTATCATTGAATTGACCAACTAGTTCCTCTGCCCTGTCAGAGTCTGATTCAGCAACCCCGTTCCCTCCTCTTTTATTATGGGGCGGGATACCTTGCCTGTCTTTCTTCTGGCTATTGATATATCTGTAGAAGTCTCTGGGATTTGCCTTTACACCACCTACCAAGTTATTCACAATCAAATCATGCTGATTTTTATATCCGTCTTGATAACACGTCTCAAGTTTTCAAATTTTGCCCTGAGTTTACCATTTCCTGTCCTTTTTGCCATTGCATGAATCTTATTCCTTCTCCGGATTTTTCTTCTTATCTCTGGTGTGATCCAAGGAATAGAAGATACAGACCTACTAGTTTTTGAAGGGATATGATTGTCGGCCGAAGTATGAATGAAAGAAGTTATCAAATCAAAGTTCTCCTGTACAGACCGAGCATCTGTACGCTAATTAAGTTTGAGTGTGATTTTTGTCGATACTGCCCAGCAGAGGAAACTTTCCCAGACACCACTAAGTATAGATTGCCCTTCAATTACCATAAAGTCACCATACAACCTATGAATGGTGAGTCATTTTGTGTTTGACCTCCTATTTGGAGTATTTTGCTTGCTGTTGGCAACACGTCTAGCATCTTTTTCCATCTGTAGCGGACAGGATCCATAGGAAATCCCCGTTGACTTTTTCCCAGTGTATATGGATACATATGGTACAACAGCAAACGAGCATAACTTTGTACATCATTTGCCCCATGTTTGCACGGTATCTATTCTAAAACATTGGTAAGGATGAAGGGATTTCCTGGTTCAAATAAACTTTTTTACCAGTATATATTCACAGTTGTAATAGGTAATGCTTGAGACGTGGAATCGAATCCTGGTCCAAATTTGCTAAATGACAGTTCACATTTTCCCTGTGGACTTTGTCAAAAAGTGTTGGTTGGGAAGGCCGAGGAATTTGCTGTGACGCTTGCAATGTCTGGTATCACATAGACTGTCAAGCCATGTCATCAACAATGTATAGCCTATATCACAAATCGAATATGAACGTAGCGTGGGAATGCATGACATGTGGAATGCCAAAATTTTCCACATCTCTGTTTGACACTTCATCTTCTAGTGACACTTATAACCACTTTGAACCTTTATCAACCCTGTCCGATACCAGACAATATTGGCCAACCCAGTGCAGCTGTGCAACAGTCACAGAAACTAAACCAAAGACCAGTCAATAAAGAACAAAAGGGCTGAACTTCATACCATTATCGACTCAGCAAAGCCGGACATCATTTTGGGCAATGAGTCCTGGTTAACTCCAGAAATTAAAAATTAATGCGTAACTATACCAAATTTAGTGACACAGAGGCCTTTCTGATATTTAATCTTCATCAGTGTGTCTAAACCCCAAAGTTTTGAAACCGAAACGGATGATGGACAATACCCGGCAAACACAGCACATCCCCCTCCGAGCACACACCGACCGACGTAGCTCATGAGGCAGGTCAACTGGAGGCATCAGGCAAGAAACGCCTACCAGGGAACTTATAGGCGCCCCCCACCGAGCCAACATCAGCAAACATGGCCCACACTCCACGGAAGTCCCAGGCATCAGGAAGAAGATGCCCAAAGTAGCGAGACATGCAAAATTTATAATATTACAAAAAGTGGCAACCACATCCGCTAAGATACATGTCCCACCTGACAAGTCAGTCTTAGTTTTAGAAAAAATAGAAATTTATACTGCAAAAATTAAAGATATAATATAGTTATTTAAATCAGTACTTGAGTAATAAAAACTCAGAAATTTTTCCAGAATCCTTTGAGGCCATCCGGAAAGACAGAGTTGGGGATGCACACGGGTGTGTCTTTGTGGCTTTCAAGCGAGACCTACTCTGTACAGAAACTCCGGAGTTGGACACCAAATGTGAATTAGTTTGGTATAAATTGAACATCATTGATGTAGGACTTTGTACCTTGGTTCGTTTTATCGCCCACCAGATCAAACTGACCCAGAATATATTGAGGTTTTTAATTCATCTTTGTCTAGGATAATGTCAAATGCAAATGCTCGCATTTTGGTTGGTGGAGACTTCAATTGTAGAGATATTGAATGGAGCAACATGCAGGTGCCCCATGAAGTATCTTAAAGGCAGACACAGCAACAACTTTTAGATATAGTTAAAGAACACTGCCTGGCCCAAGTAATTAATATACCCACCCGACAAGAAAAGCCCCTTTATCTATTATTTACAAATTCCCCATCCCCAGTTAGTCGAGTTAAGGGAATGCCCCCGATCGGCAAAGCTGATCACGGCATAGTCCTTATTGAATATGACATAAAAGCAACGCGAATCAGACAAGTCCCGCGTAAAATATATCTATATATACGTGCGAATATGGATGGTCTGCGAGACCATATGGCGCGATTTAGGGATCCGTTCCTTTCCTCTCGAACATGTCAGTTAATGATATGTGGGTCAATTTTAAGACCGAATTAACTGTGGCTATGGAAAGGTTTATTCCAACGAAAATGACCAAAACAAAGCATAGTGTGCCTTGGATCGACAACACGATCAAGCATCTAATCAGAAGACGCAATCGAATGTACTTTCGTGCTCGTAAGTCTAGCAGCCCTGACGTTAAGAGCCATTACAAACGGTTCAGATCACATGTACAAAAGGCAATAAGAGATGCATATTGGAAGCATGTTTCCAGCATCTTTATTTTTGAGGATGATAATACAGATCTCGATGGTCCCCAGAAGAATGGCAACGTTAAAAAGTTTTGGTCATTCGTAAAGTCCCTGAAAAAGGATGCGTTTGGGATCACTTCGTTAAGGAAAAACGGAATTCTAAAAACATATTCGCGCGATAAGGCAAACATATGTAACAAACAGTTTCAATCTGCATTTACGCGTTAAACTGATGGTGAGCTACCATCCAAAGGTAATAGTCAGTTCCCCTCAATGGGGGACATAGCAGTTGACCCAAATGGGGTCGCTAAACAGTTAGGTAGCTCAAGATACATAAGGCATCTGGGTCAGTTGACCTGAGTGCCAGGGTGCTTAAGGAATGTGGTGCTGAAATTTCTCCCGTGCTGGCCTTTATCTTCAATGAATCACTTGCCCAGGGCACTGTACCAGATGACTGGCGACAAGCAAATGTTACCCCCGTCTATAACAAAGGAGAAAAATATGACTCAGCCAATTATAGACCAGTGTCGCTAACATGCATCTGTTGTAAAACCCTGGAGCATATAATAGTTAGCAACATCAACAAGCACCTAGCCTTTGAGAGCATTCTTGCTGACTGTCAACACGGTTTCCGAGGCCAAAGGTATTGAGAAACTCAACTAGTTCAATTTTACTATGACACTGTGAGCAATCTTGATGGGGCCATAAACCGTGGCCACAAACAGACTGATTTGATTATCATGGACTTCGCTAAGGCCTTTGACAAGGTACCTCACAGAAGGCTATTGTATAAATTGGATTACTATGGGATAAGATGATCCACATATAGGTGGATTAGACCATGGCTCTCAGGGCGCTCACAACAAGTTGTACTTGATGGCCAAGCGTCTGATCCAGTCCATGTTTTATCTGGTGTCCCCCAAGGTTCGGTCCTTGGACCGGTCATTTTCTTGGTATTCATTAATGATCTCCCTGATAACATCAGGCCATCTGTCCGTTTGTTTGGTGATGATTATGTCCTTTATTGGAATATATATTCTCCTTCTGACTGTCTCATTTTACAAGATGAACTGAATCAACTAGCACAGTGGGAGGCCGATTTGCAGATGAAGTTCAATGTGGCCAAGTGTCATTCAATGAGGGTGTCACGACACCCTTCGAACAAACAATTTAGTTTGATTATACACTACACCAGCAAATTTTGGAGCAGGTTCAATCCGCCAAATACCTTGGTATCACAATCACTGATGATCTTGATTGGGGTCAAGACATTTCAGAGATAACACCAAAAGCAACTAGCACTTTAGGATTAACTAGCACTTAAGGATTTCTTAGACGTAACTTGGCTTTTGCACCTAGGCAGACAAAGGATGTTGCATGTAAAACATTGGTTCGCCCTCAACTTGAATATGCATCGCCCATTTGGCATTCCTATGTTAAAACTCAGATTCAGAGGTGGAGAAGGTGCAGAGGACAGCTGCTCGATGGACCTGCTGACGATGGCGCAATAGAAGTAGCTTTGGGGACATGCTTAATGTGCTAGAATGGCCGTCCCTAGAGATCCGTCGTGAGCAGTCCTCTTTAACCTCCTTCTATAAGATACATTCATGTACAGTGGTCATTAATAAAAACAAATACTTGACCACTGCGACAGTTTCAACCTGAACAAGGGCATCAAAGTAGTTTAGGTCGTAGTACCAAAGCGTTAATCCAAAATCATTAATCCATAGACAAAATGGCAAATATCAATGTTCGGATCAACAGACATGGACTCCAGAAGAGTGTAATCAGTTTAATCATCAAAAGTAAACACTTCACAATATCATAGGTACCAGTCCTATAGTGAAAATTCCTTTTTTCCTAGAAGTATTCCCCAGTAGAATAGTCTTCCCGCTTCTGTGGTGAATGCTAAGACTGCAGAGGAGTTCAACTATGTTAACACGCTTAAGCAGGAGCTTGATGGTACTAAGGCCTATGAACTTCAGCCTTTAGCTGAAGAGAGAGCTATAGTAGATAAACATGTTTGTCTTTCAGCCACCAAGTTTGCTGTGTGTGTTAACGAAGGCCAAGACAAGCTTCCTACGCTATACTGGTTACCAAAAATTCATAAAAGACCTTACAAAGCACGGTTTATTGCAAATTCTAGCACTTGCACTACCACTGAACTTTCTAAATTATTAACTGTCTGTCTTACTGCTATTAAAACGCTTGTAATTAAATATTGTGATAAAGTCTTTGAAAGATCAGGAAGAAATCTGTTTTGGTCTATAAAAATTCGAATGAGGTTTTAAATAAATTGAAATCCAGACATTTTCGTGCTTCTAGTCTGTCTACTTACGATTTTTCCACTCTTTACACTACACTTCCTCATAATCTTATAAAAGAAAAGCTTAATGATTTAATTGAATGGGCTTTTCACAGAGAAGTTTCTCTCTATCTTAGTTTATACAAATTTATTTTAGTTCGATTGCGATGAAAACTTCAAGCTTATTGAATCGCTCTCGAACACTCATTCGGGTGTTTTCACGCGCGCGCGAGAGAGAGGCAGTGGCTTTTTGCACCACTGCTACCCATTTACACCTGGGTGGAGTGGGGCAGTGTCATTATGTGTCTTGCCCAAGGACACACCTCGATACCGGTGGCCGGATTCGAACTCACAACCTCTCGATCATAAGTCGAACGCGCTAACCACTGCGCTATCGAGGCTGTGCTCTCTCTATCTTGCATGTAATGTCAGAAATGCATTTTTCACTTCTAAAGAGCATAAGAATTATACACTTTGGTCATGTCAGAAAGTGTGTGATGCCCTCACCTTTCTACTTGACAATATTTATATTAGATTCGGTACTAAGTTATTTAGACAAACTGTGGGTATTCCGATGGGTACTAATTGCGCACCTCTTGTGGCTGATCTGTTCTTGTATTGTTATGAAAGAGACTTCATTTTGTCGCTTTCCATTGATAACCAATCTGAAATTATTGAAGCTTTTAGCTCCACTTCTTGATATTTAGATGATTTATTAAATATTGATAATACTATTTTGATGGTTTGATCAGTCAGATTTACCCCCCAGAACTTCAGTTAAATAAAGCAAATTCTTCTGATACCGAGGCCCCCTTTTTGGATTTACATCTATCTATTGTAGATGGATTTGTTTCGTGCAAAATTTATGATAAACGCGATGACTTTGATTTTGAGATTGTAAATTTTCCTTTTTTGGATGGTGATGTTCCTCGTGCGCCATCCTATGGCGTTTATATTTCGCAATTAATTCGATTTGCTAGAGTGTGTAGTCATGTAACTGACTTCAACACTCGTAATAAATTATTAACGGCTAAACTGCTTAATCAGGGTTATCGGTACCATAAACTACGCAAAGCCTTTTCAAAATTTTATAGACGCCATTCTGATTTAATTTCAAAATTCAATATTGGACTTAAATCTCTTCTGCAACAAGGTCTATCGGAACCCGAATTTTATGGTGACTTAGTATATAAATTCAGAAAAATATATAACCGCAATGACTTCAGCACCCAATTTCGTAAAATCATTCTTCGATATAAAAAGACTGGGTACAACATGGATATTATACGACAGACTGCATGCATGGTAGTTAACCCAATCACGGTTGGCAACTTTGCTTCCCTCTTTAATTGCACGCCGGTGGGTCAGGCCTCAGATTCTATGACGGCTCCAACGTAAAGGCTTATTGAGAATTAGAGAGATCTAATTCAAGGTAATGTTGGTTGGTGCCTGATGCTCTGTCTCTGGTTGGGCCCATCGGAGTCTAACTGTTGGTTTTCTTTTGCTCCAGCATTTCAGTGGTTTCTTGCTGTCGAGTCCTCACCGTTGTCTCACCTCTGTGGTTCTTTGATTTTTGTGTTCACGGAGGTGTTGCACTGATGAGTTAGGAGGCCTTCATGCGGACTGAACAAATTATTTGTCTAAATCGCGACGGAAGTAAGGGCGAGGATTGTGGCCACGTAAAATCGATTTAAGCCCCCCAGTGGAAATCTTCCACTGACCGTTCCAATGCGGCTCTTCTGTGGCGATTTATTTATGTTGTTGTTTGTTACTTACTGTGTGTATCACTTTTGTCTTTTTATTTTGGATGGCCATATGGCCATTCTGTGGAAAAGTAACTGTCCTTATGGCCTTCCTTTGTTTAGGTTTCCATTATGGTCTTGTCGCTTAATGTTTGTATTTCTTTCGCTTTGGTGTCTTTTATGGGTGGAGTAAGTTAATTGTATCAATTCCTGATCTTTGTTTTACTTCTACTTTTCAAAGCCCGTACAGTGTATTCAGAGGTATGCGTTTTAGTATACCTCAAGTACCTGGGCCTTGAGTTTAGCCGTGATTTATCTTGGAACACCCACATTCATTACGTGACCACCAAAGCAAATCGGATCCTGGGCTTCATACGTAGGAATATACGCACCAAACATCAAGGCATACGTGAAGCAGCTTATAATACCCTTGTTAGGCCCCCAGCTTGAGTATGCCTCCCCTGTACATGTGGAGTCCATATACCCAGTCAAATATAAATAAGGTTGAACAGGTACATAGAAGACAAACATGACTACTCTTCATATGGTAGTGTGACCCAGATGCTTAATGCCCTGGGGTGGAGATCATTGGGACAGAGGATCGCCTCATATCGTTCTACAAGATAGTATATGACCTTGTCGAAATTCCGCTCCCTACAGACATTCAACATCCAATCAGAACTACCAAAAACATGCATACTATGCACTACATTCAAATCCCTACTACTGCCAGTTACTATAAATACAGTTTCTTTCCCTTGGCTGTGGTACAATGGAATCACCTTCCTCCTCATGCTGTTATGTGTTCCGATCTGGATTCTATCTATCTATCTACTAATACTGCGTCGGTCACATTTGACCATTACCGCAGGTGTACATTACATACACTCCAGGTTTGCAGGATGAAACCTTCACAGCAATCATGTAATTACGGTAGGGATCTTTAACCTGCACAGGGGATGGTTCTCCCTGCACAGGGGGCCTCCAGTTAACGTCCCGATCCGAAGGACAGGGCACTTTATTACATTCATCCCTGCAAATGATGCCAGTGGATGGTGTTCGGACACCGAAATTTTACCGCCGCTGCCGGGGATCGAACCCGGGCCCTCTAGCATCAGAGGCAAGTGCACTAACCATTGAGCTATCATGCTCCATATATCTTCTCATACTGAGTCGGTCATATTTGGCCATTACCTCAGTTAGGTGGATGGCTAAATATAGAATTTAGCATAAAAAAAATCATCGATTCCTTCAAATCGACCATATGCACTCTCCATCATCCAATGCCATGAACCATGAAACATTGTTTTTATCTGATTTTAATCTATACTTGGTCATTACCTCAGTTTAAATGCGTGTGACCAGAATTTTTTTTTATAGGCTGATGGGTTCCGGGTCATTTCGGCCCATAACAAAATCGGCCCATGTCAAAATCGGTCCATGACAAAATCGGCCCATAGCAATTTCGGCCCATAAATGACCTCAATGATGTTATAGGGGCCAATTTTCAACCAAAATAAAGAACAATGGAATATATATAGTTAATTTATGATAAAATACATATATACAATTTATTTTTGCCCATTTTCCCCGCTCGGCATTTGTATCATTATTTTCAATAATTACCTCCCTCAGATGAGAGTCTCCTCGCAATGCAAACTTTGTAATGGAATAGATATAAAAAAAAAATAATATAAAAGAGGGTCTGTTTATTTTGAAAAAAAAAAATGTATATTTATGAACTTGGAAATTGTAGTTCTGGGGTCATTGTTTATTTGTTTATATTGTTGGCAAATGTCGGTATGCAAAATGTTCAATAATCACTTTACGTTGTTACCTTTATCGACACGTGCCTTAAAGTGACAAACAGAACGATTATCATATTACTCAAACCTCAGTCATTATTTTGGCACGTGCCAATAATCCATTAGTTTATGTCTGTAATGCTGGTCTTTAATACTTTCTTTGTTTCTTGCTTTCGGTTTCGGTTTCGTTTAATGAATGTTATTGGGCAGGGGCACATCTATAGCTATTTTTGGGCATCGCGCCGGGGCCCAATTTGCGAAGACTCACATTAGTCTGTGCATCCGCGCAGTCTGATTTGTGTTTAACTATGAATCATAAAGTAGCCAAAGCTTCCTCATGCCTTCAGCGATTATGACCATACTGTGCGGCTGAGCAAGTCGAGCTCTGTATGCTGGGCTCGTGAAGTAGTCAAAGCTTCCTCCTCCGAACGACTATGACCATTCTGTGTGGCTGAGCAAGCTGATCTGTGTATGCTGGGCGAATTCTAGAAATTGCTGGGCCCTTGCTTCTTTATTTACTTTGTGTTTCAATCAACTGGCAAATGTTAATAATGCACGATAACCTGTGGGTGATTCCTGTAATAAAATGGAAGATTTTCTACTGAAAACTAATCAATGCGCCTCTTATTCATAACGTATTCCATGTCTTAAATGGAAATAAGAAAAACAATGTACACAACCCTTAACAATTTCATAAGCCCAATGTGAATGTGAATAGCGCTTGATGTCAGTTTTCTAACCATTGCCTGCGGGGAAAACAATCAAATATCATAAACCCTTAAGCATTTTCAAAATTCTTAAGAATGCATTTTCTTTCTTTATATCCATTATGATCACACACCCATGACGTAGTGCACTCTTTCATTCTCTCGAAAATGACTACTTTTCCGACAAAATAAATGTGACATTTGTCTTTTTAATTATACCCCGATCGTACGTTGTCTTTGCTCTATAGAACGCGTCTAATGAGTACCCACAACCTACATCTAGCATCAGAAATAAGCAGAATAACGTACACCACTTTATACTCCAAATTTTCCTTATAAAGTGGAGTTTAGAGCGGTATTAGTTTCTTGGACTTGTTAACATGATGTGATTTTTTATCAGTTGAGGAAAGAATATTAATTTCTCAAACTGAACATATTTTTCACTTTATCCCATTGTTCGACTTACATGCTACTGATTTGGCTCTGCAAGCAAACCAATTATATGCAAACATAGTAATTATACCACCATTAAAATTTTGGATCGAAATTGCTATGGGCCGATTTTGTATGGGCCGATTTTGTTATGGGCCGAATTGTCCAGGGATTTATGGACATCTCGGCCCCTAACAAACTCGGCCCCTGACAAACCCGGCCCCTGACAAACTCGGCCCCTAGCAAACTCGGCCCCCATTCAACTCTGTCCCTAAAACTCAGTCCCTAGCAGCATTTAGGTCCTAAAATACAATGTTTTTGTTTCCGAGAATCAATTTTGAAGGTGGATAGGTACTTTCACAGAAAGTTTGAGCATATTTATAGTTTTTAATACGAAACCCTATCCACGATAAAATATCGCGGAAACCGATACTGTAATTGGAACGGTGTTGGAATTGAGTGTGGCATCACGAAAACATGCCTATATAAGTTTGACCACCTACAACCACACTTTTATATAGTAAAACTGGGGTTTACAAGGGTTTACCCCCTAGAACTTCAGTTAAATAAAGCAAATTCTTCTGATACCGAGGCCCCGTTTTTGGATTTACATCTATCTATTGTAGATGGATTTGTTTCGTGCAAAATTTATGATAAACGCGATGACTTTGATTTTGAGATTGTAAATTTTCCTTTTTTGGATAGTGATGTTCCTCGTGCGCCATCCTATGGCGTTTATATTTCGCAATTAATTCGATTTGCTAGAGTGTGTAGTCATGTAACTGACTTCAACACTCGTAATAAATTATTAACGGCTAAACTCCTTAATCAGGGTTATCGGTACCATAAACTACGCAAAGCCTTTTCAAAATTTTATAGACGCCATTCTGATTTAATTTCAAAATTCAATATTGGACTTAAATCTCTTCTGCAACAAGGTCTATCGGAACCCGAATTTTATGGTGACTTAGTATATAAATTCAGAAAAATATATAACCGCAATGACTTCAGCACCCAATTTCGTAAAATCATTCTTCGATATAAAAAGATTGGGTACAACATGGATATTATACGACAGACTGCATGCATGGTAGTTAACCCAATCACGGTTGGCAACTTTGCTTCCCTCTTTAATTGCACGCCGGTGGGTCAGGCCTCAGATTCTATGACGGCTCCAACGTAAAGGCTTATTGAAAATTAAAGAGATAATGTTGGTTGGTGCCTGATGCTCTGTCTCTGGTCGGGCTCATCGGAGTCTAACTGTTGGTTTTCTTTTGCTCCAGCATTTCAGTGGTTTCTTGCTGTCGAGTCCTCACCGTTGTCTCACCTCTGTGGTTCTTTGATTTCTGTGTTCACGGAGATGTTGCACTGATGAGTTAGGAGGCCTTCATGCGGACTGAACAAATTATTTGTCTAAATCGCGACGGAAGAAAGGGCGAGGATTGTGGCCACGTAAAATCGATTTAAGCCCCCCAGTGGAAATCTTCCACTGACCGTTCCAAGGCGGCTCCTCTGTGGCGATTTATTTATGTTGTTGTTTGTTACTTACTGTGTGTATCACTTGTGTCTTTTAATTTTGGATGGCCATATGGCCATTTTGTGGGAAAGTAACTGTCCATATGGCCTTCCTTTGTTTAGGTTTCCATTATGGTCTGGTCACTTAATGTTTGTATTTCTTTCCCTTTGGTGTCTTTTATGGATGGAGTAAGTTAATTGTATCAATTCCTGATCTTTGTTTTACTTCTACTTTTTATATCAATTTACTTTTTTCTTCTCAAAAACATAGATTGTTGGTTCTTGTAAGAACCGCCTCGTCGATGCCGTTTTTGCGAGTACCCAAATCTGTTTGCTCAAAAACATAGCCTGTTGGTACTTGTTAGAATCGCCCTGTCAATGTGGTTCTAACAAGTACCCAAAAACCTATGTTTTAGTAGAAATAAGAAAAAAAAATATGTTCATGTTTCGTCTGAAAATTTTCATATTTGGGTGGTGAAAAAATTCAATATTTTAGAATAGGCGTGTTTTTTTTTTTTTTTTTTTTTGTTTCTTTTTTTATATTAACATTTCCAGTGTAAAACCAAATGTAAACCTATAGAAAACAATATTCGCCCCCGCCCATCGGGGCTTGGAGAAATAGTTTGGGCTGCATGCAGAGCTGAATCTGACAACACAAGTACTGGTAAACTGCTTATAAGGACTAAGACTGTCCAGGCAAAGCGGTGTGAGTCAGATCGTCAAGTGCATATAAGCCTTCTGTTTCATCGGGCGGCAGGGCTTGAGATATCATTTCATCTCAATGTTGGGTAAAAATCCCACAAAATTGGAAGCAACGTCTCCAAAATGCCCTACATCATAGTGTAGATTATATTTTCTTGTCCTTTGGGATCATTGATTACATTGTGGATTTTTGAAAATATCTGAGGGTCACTGATGAGGCCTAATTGGCCGAAACTAGCTAGTCTGGCCCAGAAAACATGTACACTCCATATTTTTCACTTCTGTGGTGTATTCCTTGCTTCCAAAGGATAACCCTTTTATAGAACATATTTAACTTCACTACAGCTGGTGTGTGGGAATGTGTGGCGGCGGTAAAACGTCTCCCTGCCCTACATCATAGTGTAGATTATATTTTCTTGTCCTTTGGGATCATTGATTACATTGTGGATTTTTGAAAATATCTGAGGGTCACTGATGAGGCCTAATTGGCCGAAACTAGCTAGTCTGGCCCAGAAAACATGTACACTCCATATTTTTCACTTCTGTGGTGTATTCCTTGCTTCCAAAGGATAACCCTTTTATAGAACATATTTAAATAGTCTTGACGGTGTCGTTAAACCCCAAATCAAACAAACAAAAACAAATAGAAAACAAAATAGTTCATGATATACATGGTTCCCAGTAAGCATGTATATACGGGGCCCATATGGGCAGATTCTGGGCATTTAGCCCATTTGGGTCTTACATGGGTCCCATATAGGATTTTTTGCCCACATGAGACTCATATGGGTCCCATATACGCAACATTCGATACCTGAGATGAAATTGCAATAATCTAAGATACCTTACAATTTCAGGATACATAAAAAGGCCTCAAATGGCTCCTATGTGGTACAGATATTGGACCAAATTATTCCCATGATATCTGCTTTCTACTATATGGGCTCGATGTGGGTAATAAGGGAAACAACTGTGCCATTAATATTAAAAAAAAGTAAATTTCCTGATATAAATGCAGATACTGGCGACAGTAATAAAATAAAATAAATGGTTTTATACATCATAAAATGAAAATATCTATTAACTTCCATTTAGATATTTGCACGACATGGACATTGTTTTAGGTCATGTTTTTTATTAGACCTCGTTGTTTTTCCAAGTTACTTTTAAAATTGAGGGCGATATATCATCACGCAAAAATTTACCAATTCTAACCACCTCGACGGTTCTATCGAGTACTAACAATCTGTTTTTTGAGCAGATATATGAAAAATATTGTTTTAAGAAAGAGACTTATTTTTTCTGCGGTTAATGAAAGTATGAATGACAGTGTAGCACTAGCAAAGTTTATATGAACCCCTTCCGTGTTAAGTTACTTTGCAGGCGATCCGCTGCTTTCATACTTGCATGATTTGTTTTTGTTTGATTTGAGGTTTAATGTCCCCGTCAACACTGTAAAGGTCATTTTGGAGACGTTGCTTCCAATTTTGTGGGACTTTTATCCGACATTGAGATGAAATGACATCTCAAGTCCTGCCACCCAATGAAACCAATAGGGTTTATAAGCATGGACAGGCCGACTCGCACCGCTTTGCCAGGGCAGGCTTAGATCCTCTAAGCGGTTTACCAGAACTCGTGTGCGGGTCGGTTTCAGCTCTGGGTGGAAGCATCATGCAGCCCATATATTTCTTCAAGCCCCGACGGGCGGGGCCGTCATACTTTCATGAACAGCAGAAAAATAAAATTCATTTCTAAAATGAACACACCAGTACCTCATGGGTTTAGGGCGGGTAAAAGCCCCACAAAATTGGAAGCAACTTCTCCAAAATGACCTATATAATATTGACGGGGTGTCAAACAATCAAAATCATTGGTATTAATAGAAAAGTGGAATGGTCAAACCCTGCAAATAATAATAAAAACAAAATGGTTCAATTTTTGTAAGTGCCCAACAGAACATACTACTAGTCTCTTTTAAGTGGCAGAGATGTAATTACACGCCAATCAGTCAATTAGTTTATTAATTACATCAGAAGGTGAGTGACAGTGGACCCACAGCAGCGTGTCATACACTGGTTCAATCAACGGCATTAGGTTCATTTAACTCATGTGAGATGGGTTACTCATAATATCATCAAGCATATGTACATTAAAAATATGTGTAATAGTTTTGATAATTAGGGACTGAGTTTTCAGGGGCCGAGTTTGTAGGGGCCGAGTTTGCTAGGGGCCGAGTTTTCCAGGGGCCGAGATGTCCTGTCACCGTCCAGGGACCGGCTGATTTCGTCAAAATAACTTGATTTCGCGAAATTATTTCTCTTTTTAGCTATACCGAATAGATAGGTACATCCCGTTTATAACCAGCGCATTCGGGTTAATAAAAAAGCATTTGTAACGCCGTACTTCATTGGTTGGTTTTGAACGTGAGGCGGAAAACACATCTTTAGAAAAAGTTGAGCTATTCTTACGACAAAAAACAAAATAAATATTACAAATGAAACGTAAGATGTACACATATTGTACTTGCATATATTTACCAGTCAGGCATCCCCGTCTGATGTCCTTTACGGAGGTTAAGACGTAAAGAGAGATAGATGGAGCGCTTTGTTGCAGTGGTAGCGCATCGGATTTGTGATCGAGAGGTTGCGGGTTCGATCCTCGACCATAACCATGAAATAACTATCCTCGCGGGTGTTTTGCCCTTGAGCAAGGCACTTCATCCACATTGCTGTAAAAATAAAAGTACTGGTTACCACCCAGGAAATCCTGCTCCTAAGATGTGAGCGAGTAGCAGACCGGTCCGGAACAACCTAAAATTGATCTACTGTAGTTCAATTCATCTAAAATAGACCAATCGATCTTCTAAAAGCACTGAAGAAACGATATAAATACACTGAGTATGCTCATATGTAAATATTGCAAGTGGAGTCTCTGGCAGAATTGTTAGGTTTGTGCATGTAATCCCATTTCTTCAGTCACACTGTATTTTCGACAGGGATTTTTTTGCAAAACACGTCTTTTTTAAATTTAAAACTGGGTGATAATTGGAAAAATCAGATATTCTAGATAAATTAACAGTAAATACCCAATTTTGCCACTGATTTCATCAACCTGTCATGGACGCTGCCATTTTCAATTCAAAGAACGATAATTGGGTCGCTTATGCTGCTGTTAATCTTATTTTTAATAATTAGCCTCTGAAAGTACGGTGGACAATATATGTCATAGGTGTAAATGAACAGTTACTAAGACATTATTATTTGGAATGTAATTAATAGTTCGTCTGTAATAACTGACAGTGACCAATTTTAATCACATGCAAGAAATGCTATTGTTTGTGTGTTCCAAATGGCTGAGGAGACCAATTTTAGCTTTGAATAGTCTGTTGCGAGCAATATGTCGGGCCAAAGTCGGAATGGCAATGATACATGTCAACGCCGAATCGCCGTTGACCCGAGAGAGATACGTTGTGTCCGTCCAAGGTTGGCCCGCTGGTTTGTGCTTGCTGGGTAAAGGCAGCTTGTTGATGATCTCTTAGCTCTGGCTTTGTGCAATGGGCGTTTTTGTCAGCTTAGCTGATTTTCTTTGCCTCATTCTCTAGCACCCATTGTGATGAGGCCTTGCCCATTTGCTCGGCCCTGTGTCTGTGCAGTTTCTTCCCACGGCTCTGTTGGTATGTTGAAGTCCTTGTGCCTTGTGGGTGATTTTGAGGGTGTCTACGGGGTGCGTAAATTTACCGGAAAGGCCCTGATTACCGGAAAGGACCCGTTTCTACCCAGTTTCCTCCCTATTTCATGATATTTTTATTGTATGCACCCTAACTACACTGCTTTCATCGTTAACCACATACTACATGTTTTTTTTTTTTTTTCCATAAAAAAGTTGATTTTTGAAATCAGAGTGCCCAGTGCCTGCCTCAGTCTAATGTGGAACGGATTTGATTGCAGAAGGTCTGTACATATTCTGTATCTATACCTATTTGCTAGTTTGACCATGAAATATTATTTACTGTTTTAATTTAGGCCAAGAAGTGCAGTTGTCAGCTTCTGGCGACAGACTTTACGCTACATAACCACATACGCATACACAGGCCCTGGAAAGGTGTGGACAGGTCAACTAAACTGGTTGACATGACCGTAATATTGTTGAATGGGCTGTTAAACTCTGAGTAATTATTTCAATAACCAGCCATTCCCTTCGTTCCACCCAGTCATGAAAGGGCAGCTTTCAGTTTCTGTCGAGAGAATTTACTATATAACCCAGCACCAGAAAAGTGGATCGCAAGACTGACCGGCCGCGACTTGACCTTTACAGTGTTGATTGGGCTTACCGGTACTAATGAATGTTTTAGCCTGAGCTCTGTGTAAGAACTTCATGCAGTCCCAATATTTAATCAAGCCCTGGGGCGGGGACGCATTTGTGTCATCATTTGTAACATGTTTTCAGTTTTCAATGACCTTAATAATGTTGACTGTGCTTAGCAGTTTTCATGTCCTTGTAACTCTGCTCTGCGTTAGAACATCATGCAGTCCTTATATTTCTTCAATTCCCGGTGGGTTGGGGCGCTCTTAGTGTGTCAAACTTAAGTCATTTGGATCACGTATTCAGTTTTTTAAAATGACCTTTAAAGTGTTGACTTGGCTGACCAGTACTCATTTGTGGTTTTGCAGCTCTGCGTCTGCATAATATGCAGTAAATCTATATCTTCAATCTTCGGAGGGCGGCGGCGCACATTTCGTAAGACAATAAGTAAATCGGAACACATATTCATTATTCATTTTTAATGAACAACAGAAATTATTATATACAAGCCAGTGCATGAAAAAAAAAATCTACGAAAAGGATTGAGCGGCCAACAAAGACTCAGATCAGCCTGCGCATTCGCGCAGTCTGATCAGAGTATTCACTGATCGCATGTACCTATTATAGAATACGATCAACGAGTCTTTACTCGTCGCACTGGTGTTATTGTAGGTTTTTTTCATCTTATTGTAGATTTTTTCATGTGCCGGCTCATATGTATTTACATGTATATAACAGTATGCACAATGTAAGTTCCTTATTCTTCTTTTCAGGTCTGACCCTGTGCGGGCCTCACAACATTGAAATACGGCGTGCACGCCGGTTTTTTTTTTTCTCCATTCACGACGTCTAAGAAACGTCCCATCAACGTCAATGTAACGCCAGGGCTTTACACAGACATTGATACGACGTATTCTTATAGGTTTTATCGTGACGTACTTCCGGTTCTAAAAATAGAACGGGAAAAGCCCTGGCCGTCATCTGTCGTATTGCTTCAAAGGCAGTGGGACAGATAAAGTGTTAATTTCAGCGTAAAACAACGGAATTCTTTTAAAACGTTTGGGGAAATCTAATGTAGCCTTTTAAATCTAATGTAGGATAATGGGAGAAACACCGATATGCTGCCAGATGTGAAATTTCGCATTACGAAAATGATATATTGTACATACGACCCAACAGGGTCCTCTCTCTCTCTCTCTCTCTTAGCGTACCAACAATTAGCGAGCGCAGGCAAATGTAAATTACAGTTTGTCGTTAAATGACGCTATGTCAACCGACATGTAGCGTGTCAACAACCTCGTGTCTACATCAAACCAACTTCAAAGCGATGCATTGAATTTGAAATTGCAACGTCGTCACAACGTTTCGTTGGCGATAATACAGCGTTGCTTAATAAAATGTCATTTGCCCAGTGTTCGGACCCATCAAGACTCAGTGGGATTGGAACATTAAATTCAAAACAAACGTAGAACACCCTTTCAGAGCATATGGATGTTAAACACTCCTTCGCAAGTGCAAGATTTTACAGTAAAATCTGGTAGATTTGTAGATTGGTTCAACCTGCCTAGCCCTTAGGTCTACATTAACCCATTTGGTACCGGAAACCCCAAAAGGGGTAAGTGACAAACAGTGCAGGCCCAGATCAGACGCCGCAGAACGCGGCGTCTGATCAGGGCCTACACTGTTTGCAAAAAGTTCGGCCATTTTCCAAATAAATTTTGAAGAAAACACAACCTGACACCCTTAAATTTTGAAAATGACTCCTGCTATATATAAGGAGGAAGATTCCATTTGGTACAAAAAGGGTTATGGGCTTCATGGATACAGGGATCAGTCAAACCATCTCAACGGTCACGTGCCATTGAAGTGAATTGGAGTTGTTGTCGACGGCATGACGTCGAGCCAACGTTAACTCGACGCCCGTCTGTAAGTCCACTCATTTTTTTTTTTTTCGACTGTCAGTATGTTTATTTGTCTGTCTAACAGTCCGTCCGTTCGTCTGTTAGTCAGTCATTCAGTCAGTCGGTCTGTGTGTCGTCTGTCTGTCTACTGTCAGTTTGTCAGTCAAACCCCTCTCTGTCTGTCTGTCTCTCTCATACTAACGGTCAAGTGACAATGAAATGAGTTGGAGTGGATGTCGACGGCATGACGTCGAACCAACATTGACTCAACGCCCCTCCGTCATTTAGTTTATTTCGACTGTCAGTATGGACATTTAAATTGCACATGTAGACAGATCGTTGGATGGATAGATAGATAGATAGATAGATAGATAGCGAATAAAACGAAAGTTACGTAAAAACTTATTTTCGTGAATACGGTATCTCAAGTCATTGACATGGGTCATTAACGAAAAGATTTTGGTCAATTAAAAAACGGATTTAGGATAAATGAATTTCGGTAATGAAAGTAAAATATCATTCTTTCCTTCTCGAGGCATTATTTCAATGAAAACGGGTATATTTTCTCTGAAAATGTCTGAATAGTGTTAGCATTTTAAGTTCCGCCAATACATTTGAATAGCGATGGCCGTTTCAGTTGACGGCCAGTACTTTGCGCATGCGCAAGAATGACGTCATAAACGGAATTCCTAAAACCTCCTATTGGAAATACATTGGCCGGTGAAGATACAAAATCCGGAAATTTTTTTATGAAAAAAAATGAAGAAAAAGAAAAGAAAACTGACCGCTACTACCTATTCGTCGAGGAACGGCGTGCGCGCCAGCTTTCTATCTATCTATCTTCTTATACTGAGTCGGTCATATTTGGCCATTACCTCAGTTGGGTGCGTAGCTAAATTTAGAATTTAGCTGAAAAAAAAAAAAAAAAAAAAAGAGAAGTCACTGGATGAGTCCTTAAAACTATTTACAATCTGAATAACAGAGGTATACTAAAACGCATACCTCTGAGTCTCAATCTTACACTGTATGGGCTTTGAACTCCTCTGCAGTCTTAGCATTCACCACAGAGGAGGGAAGACTATTCCACTGGGGAATAGTCCTAGGGAAGAAGGAATTTTTCAGGGCATCACTGTAGGACTGGTACCTGTGATACTGTGAGTTGTTTACTTTTGATGCCCTTGTTCGAGTTGAAACTGTCACAGGGGTCAAGTATTTATCTTTATTAACGGCCACTGTTATCTTTTCTACTTTCCTTTTCTTTAATTTAACGACGTCGTAGCAACGTAGTAGTTATAGCTATTTAATATTTATTTAAGAATTGACTAGCAAGGAATAAAAAAGATAAAGAAAAATAATAAAAATAGAAAAATAAAAAAAAAAAGAAAATTATGGGTCCTTTCCGGTAATCAAGTCCTTTCTGGTCCTTTCCGGTAAATTTACGCACCGGTGTCTACGTAACGCTTCTTATAACCATCATGGGAGTGTTTGCCCATTTCTAATTCTCCAAAGATGTTCTTTGGCAAATGTTCCTCTGCCATCCTGGTAACATGGCCTTCCATCTTAAGTGTGCCCGTTTTAGAAGAGTTTAATTAGTGTTTGGGTTATTTATAAACACGACTTGGCTGTTATCAAAACATTATGTAGAACCAGGAGTGGCATATCATGAGCAGATGGAGGTGGGGGCTACTGGACAGGATTTTTTTCGTACCAATGTTTTGCGGGTAGGGTATGTTATGCTGGGGTAGGGTAAGGTGGGACAGGACACTGTAGGCTAAGGTAGGGTCAGAAGAATGGTTATTGGCTCAAATAAGCTAGAAAGATTGGGCTAAGGTACAGCGCTCCAAACCGTCAATTTAATCACCCCGAACCGCACAATTGTGTATGTCTATAACTAAAACCACAAACTGTCTTATGTTATCCTTGTTAGGCAGTGTAGAGTGCGATAGTATAATGTGATGCACGGTTGGAGTGAAACGAGTCTCGCCCAAAGTCCTTAAAAATGCAGATTGGGGTGATTAGCAACTTGAGGTATTAAAAAGTGCTCTGTCCTTCCTACCAGATACAAGCGTACCTCCGCCCTACTCGGAGATGTTGCACTTCTGAATAAGGAGCCATTCATGTTTACTAAACAAATTGTTTGTCTGAATTGCGACGGAAGAAAGGCCGAGGATTATGGCCGTGTTAAATCGAATTAAGCCCCCCCCCCATTGGAATTCGTTTCACTGACCGCTCCAATGAGGTTCTTCTGTCACGGTATATGTTTTGTTATGGTTTGTCTTTGTGTAAGTGTATCGATTATATACTCAGTCAAAAAAGTTCCTATACCTAAAATTGCTTCTGTTACTATAGCTACTACAGATAAAAACTACACAAAGTTTGTTATGTTTTGATAAGAAGACTCATTTTTTCGTGCAAAAGCGCCATTCGTTTTTGTTTTCGTAAACACATCATCGTAGACTATTGCTTTAAACACTCAAGGGGTCACTGTGTCATTTTTGCAGAGAAAATCATTAAAACATGCTATGATTTAACATCACAAAATTTCCCTGTACCCTACATTTCTAAAATTTGATACATGTGACATTTTTTTAGATACCATCTGCGTCTATTCACAAAAGATTTGGAACTTTAGTTGCATCGGCTACGAGTAACAGGCTATCACATATTGACCTCCGATTCTTAGAAGTTGTGGGCAAATGCTGCTTTCAATGGGAACTCCATAGAAAATCGCACTCGATAGTGCTACATGCTACATGAATTTTCTGTACATTTTACCATCATGATGAACAGCAATGGTGGACACAAAGCGTTTTTTGAAAAAATGGCAAAATTTGATTGACAGGAATAAAAATTACAGCAGTTCGAAAATTGCTATATTTTTTATTGCAAGGGAGATAATTTGAGAATTTCACAAATTAAAACCTCGCTTATAATGCGAGATCATGAGATATTGTAAAAGTAAAGTGTTATCCAATGTTCAAAGAATATTGTCTTCCATCTTAGACAAAAAAGAACTTTCTGCGCATGCGCAATGTCCATTTTCTACCAAAATCTTTCTAGGCACATATTGGAAGACAACTCTAGATCAGAAAGGTATGGACAAATGCAAGTTTGAGCATTCTCTAGCTAAACGTCCGATTTAACTGTCTACAGCCAAATTTAGCTCAATAGCTGCCAGATATCTAGTGAGTTTCACCCGAAAGTTGGTATAGTTACTTTTTTGACTAAGTATATATATTTTTTTGGATAACCAATTGGCCATTTTGTGGGAAGTAACTGTCCTTTTGGGTTTCGTCTATTGATGTTCCTATTAGGGTCTAGTTATTACTTATTTGTGTTTCTTTCCCTTTGGTGTCTCTGATAATTGTATCGATTGCCTTCTTCTACTTTCCTACCTACCATATGCAGGTTTCAAATCATTGCAATATAGAAACAAATAAAAAACACTAATTTAATTTGATCATTAAGTCTCGACCCGGTATATACATATTTTATTTTTTCTATGAATATATGATAAAAGTTATCAAATTGAAATAACCGTAGGACCTAAAAGCCCCTTAAACTGACGAGTTACTTTGAAAAAAAAATAGATTAGTACTAATTATTCCAGTCCTTGGCTTTTGGAAACACTGTAATAAAACAAAATCGGACAAAGTACTGCGATTATACTACTATCAGTTATATAGAATGATATTATTTCATGATTTAACCTTAATTTGACTACAATTAATGGCTTAATTGTAACATGAGGCAGAACTTCGGTGCAGTGGTTTCGCATCGGATTTGTGATCAAGAGGTTGCGTGTTCGAGCCTCACGCTGACTAAAGTGTTGTGCCCTTGAGCAAGCCACTTCATCCACATTGCTTAAAAAAAGTACTGGTTATCACCCAGGAAATCCTACTTGTAATGCTCAGATGTGAGCGAGTAGCAGTAAAAAGAGAAAAAGAGAAACTAAAGAATCACCGGGTTGGCATTTTTGGCTCGGTGGCTCAGCCCGGCCTTGACTCCTATACCTGACCAAACAATATTAAAACAACTAGAATTCATACATAAAACGTCATAACTACCATTTTTATAAGTTTCAATTAAGTTCACTATGATGGAAAATGCGTGATGATTATGACATACTTTGTCCTCCATAGTTGATGAAGAAAACTGAAAAGATGCTGCTTTTTGATGCTGTAAGCGGCTTGAACTCTCTCCCAGATCCGGAAATCAACAAAATCGATGTGTGTCAACATTTTGGCGAAGATAAAACCACATATTTTATGGTTTTGTAAGTGGAAGGGCAATATTCCCGAAAGTGAAGTGTTTTCTGTGTTAAAAACGTCTATTTTACAGCAAAATTCCCCGATGGAATTTTGGGTAATTAGCGAATTTCGTCACGTTTTTTGTGAAGTAATAAAATGATGAACTCGCCATTTTGCAAAACATGGTCGATGCTTTGCAATGTTTACATATATCATTTTATCCTTGCTTTTAGAAGATCGATTGGTCTATTTTAGATGAATTGAACTACAGTAGATCAATTTTAGGTTGTTCCGGACCTGGCAGAGGAGGCCCATAAATGGTGACTGACATGTTCGGTGATACTTAGTTCCCTCGAGGGCTGGCTAATCGGAGCTGAAAAGATAATCGATTATCAGTCCTGTCGATTAGTAATCGCTAAGATTTTTGTCATTATTTCATTTCATTATTTTGCCAGTTTGGCTTTCTGAGCAGGCAGTGGCAAGACGGCCGGTCCCGGTCTTTTTAGTCTCTGAGTCTAGAACGCCGGACCCGGCATTCTAGACTCTGAGACTAAAAGACCGGGTCCGGTATTCTAGACAAGTCCATTACGGAAGGCTAGAATGCCGGAAATATAATATTTGGCAGTTATAATTGACCGAAAACAGAAAACAAATAGCCTGGAAACCCATAACTCCATTCACCTAAGGTTGGGCAATCCTGCTTTCAATTATTTGTTGCAAGAATAATTTTCTCCAGGTATTTTTTAAACATTTGAATAAATGCCTATGAGAATCTCAATATCTAAGAAAATAAACATCACTTCTGTTTATTCTACAGCCATCTAGAAATTCAGGGCATGTTTTTGGCATGTTCTCATAACTCCGTTCACCCAAATTTATTTGATTATCATAAGTAATCAGATTAATTCTATGAATATTATACATAATGAGTATTTTATTTAGACCGTGTACTATTCTAATTTGTTGATACTTATTTTCAGTCACATGCTTGTCACTGGTTAGAGATTATTTTGGGGTACCCCTAAAATATTAAGCATTTTGTAATAAATTTCGATTTCTGTGAATTAATTTGTAAATCAAAACTGATTTTGTTCAAAACAGGTTGCAATGTTAGTTATTAACTACAAATTCTGATGTGACAAAACTGTGAAAATGATTCCTTTTCATATTAATTAAAAACGAGGGTGAACGGAGTTATGAGACTGAACGGAGATATGAGAAAAGGGGATACATATGAAGAACCGGACAAACCTTTTCCACCATTTTGGAAGGGGGAGAATACTTTCGTTTTATGTATATCGGCAACTGCTCAGAAGGAAGTGGCTAGACGACCGGATCCGGTCTTCTAGCCTCTGAGTCTAGAAGCCGGACCCGGCATTCTAGACCTGGCGGCTAGAAGACCGGGTCCGGTCGTCTAGCCATCCTCCCGTTGCCAGGCTAGAATGTCTGCAATAGAATATTTGATAACTATAATCCACAAGGTAGCCTATTAAATCTAAATTAGAAAGGAACATTTACCATGAATTATCCCCCATTTTGAAGCTACGATAGATTACTGTTGATTGTGTTTGAAGTATATCTACAACTGCAATATCATGAATATCGGTGAACAATATAACGACAACTGCTTAAATTTGACCATCGTTTTATTTATTTTCAAAATTAGAATCTAATTTGCGGTGTCAAAAAAATCACAATGGTAAATTACGTTGATTGCTTATTAGGCCTGAATGAGTTCACTCATCAGTAATTATTATTTCAGTGTCTAGTTTAATGATGAGATTCTTTGTACCTGAGTGAGCTGATTTATCACGTTCAATTTCCATCATATATAAATAATAATAATAATATTTATTGTTATAATAATAAAAACCAATACATAAGTCATAAGTGTCTATCCCGCATTAATAGTCGTTACATCTAGAAAATTGCACTTTGACCTTACGATGCCCGGTCGGGCAGGTGCAAAAAATTGTCTACAACTGTCAGTCTTTTGAGTCTTCAAATACATTAAAACTGGAGTAAGTAAATCATTAATTGCTGCACTGCTCTGCTTTTTCGACAATTCAGAGACAAACCGTCTGTGTATTTATAACGGTTCCATTATGACACTATTGTTAATCCCTGTCATATGATTGCCAAGTAAACATGATTGCCCTGCGGTGCGTGTCTTTCTTTTCTGGTGTACGGCACTATCAATAAGCCAACTTGAACGAGGTGTGAAAATATGGTCAAGTTATGTCTCTAATTTGCGTTTATTCCCCAATCATGACATTTAATCCACAATCAATGTGAAAATGATTTAATCACTCCTCAGACAACTAGCTATATCTAACGGTAGATGTATGCATAAGGCCAAAAAAAAAATAAATGTCTTGTTTCCAGAAACATCAAAATAATTTTCTGGGTAGGTACATGTAGGTAGGCAAACGTTTTTTTTTTTTTTTTAAACTTTTTTGTATGGGAAAAGCATAAATTCTTTGAAAAACACCCTTAAAATCAAAGAAAAATTCTTAGAGGTCTCTAAAAAAAGTTTGGGTAGGTCCCAAAAAAGTAGGGTCGGTAGGGTTTCCGGAAACAAGACATTTTTTTTTACCTAATAAAAACGGACTATTCTACTATCTCGTGAATGGTTATGTTTTGGTGCCAAATAGCAGACGCTCGGCTTGGCGGGAAAAGTCAAACGCTGTTGGTAGAGCTTTTGGGGATAATTCGGGAGCTGTGCTATCGAGAAAAATATTTTTACTGGTTCCAAACAATTTTTTTTATGAACGGGATTCGCCCAATTAAAATAAAACAATGACATTAAACACATGGGGTTGCTGGCATCAGATGACGTCATTTACCGATCACATGCAGAAAAACGGTAGACTTGGTTTGTTGGCAGCGATTTGGGTGGCGGAAAACTTTGGTGTTCACATTGAACTTGCTTGTGTGCAAGTTTGGGCTCATTTTGGATGGAGGGGATTCTCATCTTGTGGTTGGATCATTAAATTGTACCTGCAGGGTTCGCACTAGCGGTCGCCAAAGTCGCCAAATGCGAAAAGAAAATAAATCTGGCGCAAATCTGTGTCATTTGGCGAAAACTAGTGGCGAAAAAATATAAAAAAGAAAAAGAAAGTCCCATCCCGATTATTGCCGACTTAAGCCGTTTACTGACACGTGTATTTCACACCTTTTCTTCCATAGACGACAGGACTGACAAATCCATTTCCCGGCTGACCGGAACAAGACCGGGCAACTGCACTTTGACCTTATGACGCCCGGTCGGGCAAGTGCAAAAACATCGTCTATAACTGTCAGTCTTTTTGAATTGTTAAATCCGGTTAAAGTATACCAGAAAGTAAATCGCAATAATTGCTGCACTGTCAATTTAAAGACAAACCATTTGTGTATTTATTACGGTTCAAATATGACACTATTGTTAATCCCTGTCATATAATTGCCACCCTGCGGTGCGTGTCGATAAGGTGTGAAAATATGGTCAATGTATGTCAGTCATTAAATTTAGTCCACAATCAATATGAAAATGATTTAATCGCTCCTCTAACGGTAGATGTTTCATATTTAAAATGGACTTTTCTACGATCTCATGTATGGTTATGTTTTGGCGCCAAATAGCAGACGCTGAGCCGGAAAAGCCGAACGCTGTTGTTGGTTATATTGACACGGAGCTTCTGGGGATAATTCGGGAGGGGTGCAAAGCGCTGGTTTTCTATCCACTTCTATTCACAACCGGTTAGCTATCGAGAAAATATTTTTTACCTAACGTTTCTTTTTTATGAGATAGATACACACAATGACATTAAACACGTGTTGAGGTGCTGGTGTCGGATGACGTCATTTACCGATCCTGTGCAGATAGACAGTACCGGCGGTTTGTGGGCGGCGATTTATATCAATTCAAAAATCTCCGATTGGCTGTTTCCGTACGGACATTGCCGGAAAAAAGCATGCGGTCCGCTATAAGACAAGGTCATTTTTGGAGGGAAAAATCCTCGTCTTATGGCCAATTTTTACGGTAATGTGATCATGTGATCAACCAAAATGGCAGCCTCCATGTCCTAACAACGCTTACTTGTTGGAGCAAGAACAAAACCATTTAAGCAAGGTTTTGTTGCATTTTAGGGAGAGAAGGTAATGCTGCTGGAAGTCGGAAAACTCAAGCTATGTAAATGGTCTATGGATTTTGCTAAGCTATCTGTCGGCAAGACAACAAAGATGACTGGTTTGAAGTGTGACCGTGCTGGTTTGATAAAAAAACCTGGGGTCTTAAGGCGCATCTACTCTTGGATAATGCAGCATTACAGCCCATTACGCACATCCATAAAGGCCACAAAAGGACAGTCTGTGCATTTAAGCTTTAACCCTTTTTTCTTTTTTCTCCTATTACTGCTACTCGCTCACATCTGAGCATTACGAGCAGGATTTCCTGGGTGGTAACCAGTACTTTTTTTTATTATTTTATTTTTAAGCAACGTGGATGAAGTGTCTTGCTCAAGGACACAACACTTTGGTCAGCGTGAGGCTCGAACCCGGAACCTCTCGATCACAAATCCGATGCGCTACCACTGCACCAAACCCTTTAAGTGCCAAAGAAAATTGTAGAGCAGATGACAATCTTTTTTATCCATGTTCTGCATTTTGCGAAGAAGTTTCTTCAACTGGCTCTGGTTTTAAGATTTTGGCACAAAAACAATTAGACTGGCGAAAGTGATGGCGAAAGAAAAAAAAATCCTAGCGCGAACCCTGACCTGTATCGATTTTTCGGTGACTCATTGGGCAGTTGAAGGTTCAGCAAAAGTGCGGTATTTTATCACTTCCTCCGATATTTCAGGGGTGTAAAATTCCACTCGTCCGCTCGCATTTGCGAGTAAGTTTTAAGGCAGGGCGAGTAAGGTTTTCAAAACTGACCTTACTTTTTAGCTCGCCTGTACGAAGTACATGGAGAGCTATTGTTGTCACCTCGGATGGCGTGCGCTGTGCGCGTGTGCTTCACACTACGTTAAAGTTTTTCAAATGCTTTTATCTCAACAGTCACTCATCACAGAGCACTCATATTTGGAACTTTAGTACCTGGGAGGGTCTTATGATGTTCAAAGATAACAGACCCCTGGGGTCATGCCCCGGGGTGGGGCTTGGGGTCAAAATCTAGAACACCTAATGCGCTTCACACTGCGTTAAAGTTTTTCAAATGCTTATATCGCAACAGTCACTCATCACAGAGCACTCATATTTGGAACTTTAGTACCTGGGAGGGTCTTCTGATGTTCAAAGATAACAGACCCCTGGGGTCATGCCCCGGGGTGGGGCTTGGGGTCAAAATCTAGAACACCTATGTAATACTATGTTAAAGTTTTTGAAATGCTTATATCTCAGCAGTCACTCATCACAAAGTATTCATATTTACAACTTGGATACCTGGGAGTGTCTTCTGAGATTTCAAGACAACACCCCCCCCCCCCCCCCCCCCCCCCCCCCCCCCCCCGGGTTCATGCCTGAGAGTGGGGATGGGGTTGGGCTAGGGGTCAAAATCTAGGACAACTTGGTAATTTGTTGTATACATTTCCCTTATACTAACAAGTTATAGACAGAATTGGTTATACATCAGCCAACCAAGTGACATTGGTTCAAGTGTAAAAGGGTGAAGGTCATGGTGACCTATATTTCACGGTCCAGTGATTTTGCCTTTTATCTTGAAGACTATTTGTTGGAGAAATGTAATACCTGGGATATTAGTTCCATGTGACCCCATGATTGACCTCAAAATATATCTAGGTCACTGTGACCTATATTTCATGGTTCAATGATTTTGACTATTATCTCGAGTACTATTTGATGGAGAAATGTCATACCTGGATTATTAGTTCCATGTGACCTGATAATTGACCGCAAAATATATCTAGGTCAGTGTGATCTATATTTCATGGCTCAGTGATTTTGCCTATTATCTTGAATACTTTTTGATGGAGAGATGCCATACCTTGATAATTAGTTCCATGTGACCCCATGATTGACCTCAAAATATAGCTAGGTCAGTGTGACCTATTATTCATGGTTCAGTGATTTTGCCTATCATCTTGAATATTTTTCGATGGAGAAATGTCATACCTGGGTTATTAGTCCCATGTGACCCCATGCTTGACCTCAAAATATGTCTAGGTCACTGTGACCTATATTTCATGGTTCAGTGATTTGCCTATTATCTTTAATAATTTTTCATGAAGAAACATCCTGCCTGGATTATTTATTCCATGTGACCCCATGACTGACCTCGAAATTATATCTTGGTCAGTGTGACCTAACTTTCATGATTCAATGACTCTGCCAAATTGAATACGATTTTTTTTTTTTTTTTAGAAACTTCAGTCCTGAATTATAAGTTCCATGTGACGAGATGATTGACATAGAAATATATCTAGGTCAGTGTGACCTATTTTCATGGTTCATTGATTTTGCCTTATAATTCATACACATTGTGATTCTGAAATGTAATATTTGGCATATATGTTCCATGCGACCTGGTCACTGACCTCAAAATTTATCTAGGTGTGTGTGACCTATATTTCATGGTTCACTAATTATACCTTCTATGTTGAAAGCTGGAAACAGGCGAGCTATGCTGTCCGGCGACAGCTCTTGTTCTTCATTTTGGCACCTAAATGAAAAGTTTAGACAATAAGGGCAAGCAGTAAAAACGAAAGTTGGATTTTTCGCCCATGAAAGTTTTGCGTCCAACGGAGACGCAGGACACAGGGGTAAAAAATCACTGACTGATACAGTGAGCACGAATTTGATGAATATTATGCTCAATTATAGTGAGCATTAATAGGTACTCTAATTTCAAGCAATGGGTGCTGATATTTTGTTGCAGTCAAGCTGAGTTCTGCTGCACGGTTATTGTCCCATGCACTGGTCAGCATGTTTGTCTGGTAGGCGCATGCGTAATAAAGGTATATGCATGAACATATTGGTGTATGAATGTCATTTGATGTGTCACCAGTAACAATTCTGATTCTGATATTCAGACTCTTCCGGGGCAAGGATCATGATGAAGGGTATACATGTTTCTTGAACCGTATTTTAGTCGATTATCGTCATTTCCAGGCATTTTATGTTGGAGGTTGATGAGGTGGTGCTCCCTGGTCGATATGAGCAGGTATTTGACAAACAACGGGCAATAGTTCTAGAGCCTAGCAGAGGCAGGCAAGCCTAGATTCCATCCAGACCACAATTCCTGGGAAAATTGTATTTACTGGACTGAGATGTAGTTCTCAAGGATCCAGCGATTGAAATTGTGTTATGATTTATGATAAAAAGGAAAAAAAAGGTGTTGATACATATGAAGTTCCTCAATTGGAATTGACATTGATAGTTCCTCAATTAGTTCCTCAATATTGGAATAAAGGTGCACCAGCGCGAGGACGTAGTCTACCCGAAGTGGACTTATATTAAGCCGGCATAATTTTTTTCTGTTTACTTTGTGTACTCTGTGTTGTTTGTTTCTATATAATTTTCATGTCACCGTCCCTAGCACAAAATGTAGTTTTGCCTTCGGGGCGTGCGCCGTGAAATGTTATAGAAACTAATAATTGTAGTTTTCAGTGTTGGTATTGTTGTATACAGTCAAACCTGTGAACAAAGGCCATCTATGGGACAGGACAAATTTGGCCGTTATTCACAGGTGACCTTTATTCGGAGGTTTGACAATTACCAGCAGGCCGACAGTGTCCAAAAATTCTTACATTTATTGATTAAATAGCAAGCTGTCACTGGATGAAGAAGCATATTGTTTTCCATTTAATTTACATGTTTATTTGTTGTGTCATCCGACGCCAGCAACCCCACACGTGTTTAAATCTTTCATAAAAAATGTTTGGAACCGGTAAAAAATATTTTCTCGATAGCTTAACGGTTGTGAATAGAGGTGGATAGAAAACAGCGCTGTATAGCTCCCGAATTATCCCTCCGTGTCAATAACCAACAACAGCCTTCTACTTTTCCCGCCGAGCGTCTGCTATTTGGCGCCAAAACATAACCATTCATGAGATCGTAGAGTAGTCCGTTTTTATTGTGCAAACATATACCGTTAGATATAGCTA
Organism: Lucinisca nassula; assembly: GCA_963580285.1. Classification (NCBI taxonomy): domain Eukaryota; kingdom Metazoa; phylum Mollusca; class Bivalvia; order Lucinida; family Lucinidae; genus Lucinisca; species Lucinisca nassula. The sequence continues at coordinate 124,631,800 of OY757023.1, forward strand.
ATTGTCTGAGGAGGATTAAATCATTTTCACATTGATCTTGGATTAAATTCTATGACTGGAGGATAAACGCAAATTAGAGACATGACTTGACCATATTTTCACACCTTATCGACACGCACCGCAGGGTGGCAATTGTATGACAGGGATTAACAATAGTGTCATACTTGAACCGTAATAAATACACAGATGGTTTGTCTCTGAATTGACAGTGCCGCAATTATTGTGATTTACTTACTGGGCTAGTTTTACCGTCTTTAGGATTGTCCGCCAATGAAAAAAAAAATGTTTAGTCAAGTTTTCTTCACTTTTCTAATAAACTATCTTCAGTTCTTGTGTAAAACAGAATGCAATGGATTTATTCAATTCAACTCACTCACAAACCGTAACATGTTTGACCAGATCGCCAGGATTAAGGACTGCAACACCAATCAAGCAGGCCAATTATATGGCAATCAATGTCGATAATTACCTCAAAGCTGAAATCATGAGCGTGATGGATTCAATTATAGACCGTTTTTCAAGGACAGCAACTCAGTTTGGGACTGAATAACGTGACTGTTGACCGTAGTGCACATTGGACCGCTATTCCCAGTTAGGGAATTTCGATGGGAGGAGTTGAAAATGACCGTTGTAATAAGGGGACCGTTATTCGGAGGTGACCATAAGCACAGGTTCGACTGTATAGTTATTGTTAATAATTTATGTCTTGTATATATATAACATCTTTCTTGTGCCTTGCCCCACAGTTACCCATTCACCTGTCAAGAGATCACCCTCGGTCGTCTTGTCAGCATGTGGGTTTGTGCTACATGTAACAATTATGGCCCTCTTGTTTGTCTCCATTTTTATCATGCAACTTAAAACTAAAGATGAATCTGGCAACTTTATATACTATAATCTAAGGACCCCTAAATTTCCAAATGGGTCCCCTTTTCCAAGGTCTATGGGCTCAAGGGCCCCCTAACCCGGTATCGTAGATTGAACACTGGTCATAACTTTTGAACCATTTGAGATAGAGCCTTCATATTTGGCATGTAGGTTCCTTGAGAAAAGGGCTTCCCACTCATCCCAAAAAATTGACCTGTGACCTACTTTAAAGAAAAAATTGACCTTTGGCCGGGGATATGTTCGTATTTCGCAAACACATATTTCTTGTTTTCTTTTGGTTTCTGGAACATAATGGGTTAATCATGCGTTAATCATGCATAAATCATACTCAAACGGAGCATTTCATTTCAGGGTTTCCATTTAAAAGCTAACTATGTCAAACAGAATTAACCAGAGAATTACTGTTGATATCCTTGGTAACCAAGATGATGTAGAGATGGATGACTTGGACTCACAGGATGAGGAGCCGCCAACTGCATCACAGGCACCCCTGAAGCGCAAACTTATGGACGAATTTGTCCGGCCAAGTTTAGATCCACCCCCAGCACAGCATATGAAGGTGTATCTCCGCATCAGGCCATTCTCTCCTGAGGAAATTAACAGGAATGAAAATCAGGTACAGTCGACCTTCAATGGCTCGAACACCTTTGGGACCTCGAAAATCTGTTCGAGACAGGGGTAGTTCGAGCCACTGAGGATTACTGCCAGGAGGCATAACATGATACTTTTAAACATCCTTTCGGTGCTCTATAATGAACATGTTTGCTGTGTGTACTCATTAGAATCGCCTCATCGAGGCGATTCTAATGAGTATACACAGCATACATTTGCAAGATAAAAGGCTAAAATCTCCTTTATTATCCCCCACTATTTCTTATGTAGAGGATGTCGCTAGGAACTCAAGAATGGGTTCGACGCATCCATGGTAAACGAGCCATCGGTGTTCGAGCCATCGAAGTTCTACGGTATATACATGTACATGGCAACCTCATTATAACACAACTATTAATGGGGTCCAAAGCAGAAATCGGGTTCTAAAGGTAAACAACTGTTATATCCATACAAAAATGTCTAGATAATAGAAAAATAACCATTTATGGTTCTTTTTCCTAAATGGTCATTTTTCTATAATCTATACATTTTGGGATCCATTTTAAAACTGTGTCATATCCAAAATCTGTGTTATAATGAGGTTGTGGTGCACAATTTTTGCGTATGCATGTAGCAAAGACCAAGTCCATGATTAACCTGCACATGTGAGCAGCCTTATCAGTTTGACTTCACACTCAGTGAAATGAAAACTTTTGAACAATAAATAATCAGATCAGACTGCACATTCAGGAGATATTTTCTAATACGAGACGTTGAACAATCTGATCCCAGCATTCATTAGCTCACCACCATTGTTCCCTAAGGTCAGTTATGCGAGCTGCGTAAATACAAGCCATATCTTAGTTCCCTTTGTAACTTGAGAAATGTCTACAGTAAGTGGTACGGTTTTAAAAAGATTTACTATCATTTCGTATTTATAGCCCCGCTTTGAAAAAGTGGGGCTATATTGGATTTGCCATGTCCTTCTGTCATTCCGTAATTCCGTGATTCCGTTAATTTGTGTTGGCTCCATAACTTTGTATCTGCTTAACATATTTTCATGAAACTTCACACAAATGTTAAACACCATAAGACAATGTGCAGAGCGAAGGAATTATAACTGTGGATTGCCTACTTTTGGAGTTATTGCCCTTTGAACATTTTCCGTGATTCCGTTAATTTGTGTTGGCTCCATAACTTTGTATCTGCTTAACATATTTTCATGAAACTTCACACAAATGTTAAACACCATAAGACAATGTGCAGAGCGAAGGAATTATAACTGTGGATTGCCTACTTTTGGAGTTATTGCCCTTTGAACATTGAAAAATGGCAATTTTAATTGTGTCCGCTTCATAACTCGAAAACCGTTTGAGATATTTTTAGGAAACTTCACACAAATGTTAAGCACTATGAGACGATGTGCAGAGCGCAGGAACCATAACTCTGCATTGCTTATTTTTGGAGTTATTGCCCTTTGAACATTGGAAAATGGCAATTTTAACAGTGTCCGCTTCATAACTCGAAAACCGTTTGAGATAATTTCATGAAACTTCACACAAATGTTAAGCACTATGAGACAATGTGCAGAGCGCAAGAACCATAACTCTGGTTTTCGTATTTTCTGTGTGTCTGTCTGTGTGTCTGTCTGTGTCTGTTAACAATTTTCGTGTCCGCTCCATAACTTTAAAACCCATTCACATATTTTCATGAAACTTCACACAAACATTAAACACCGTGAGATGGTGTGCAGAGTGCAGGAACCATAACTCTGGATTGCCTAATTTTTGAGTTATTTCCCTTTGAATATTGAAAAATATCAATTTTAGCCGTCTTTGCTCGATAACTCAAAAACCGTTTGAGATAATTTTATGAAACTTCACACAAATGTAAAGCACCATATTACGTGTGCAGAGCGCAGGAACCCAAACTCTGGATTGTCTACTTTTTCAGTTATAGGCTTTTGAATATTAAAAAATGGCAATTTTAACTATGTCCGCTCCATAACCGTTTCTGATATTTTCATGAAACTTCAAATAAATGAAAAGCACCTTGAGATGATGTGCAGAGTGCAGGAACCATAACTCTGGTTTGCCTACTTTAGGAGTTATTGCCCTTTGAACATTTAAAAAGGCAATTTTGACTGTGTCGGCTCCATAACTCACAAACCATTTGAGATATTTTCATGACACTTCACACAAGTGTAAAGCACCATGAGACAATGTGCAGAGCGCAGGAACCCTGACTCTGATTTGCCTACTTTAGGAGTTATTACCCTTTGAACATTGAAAAATGGAAGATGAAATTTAGTATAAACATGGACATTCTGGTAATGTATCATGCTCATTGAAATGAGGGACAAGGGCTCACAACTCTTAGAGTTTTTCCAGATAATGTAAAATTTTCAACAGTTATTTCTTGCTCATAACTGTTTTCTCTGCAGCTTAAATAACTTTCTTCTCTGACAGCGCTGAAGCGGGGCTATAGTCAGATCCTCTGACAGCTCTAGTTTGCTATTTTTAATCCTTAATTTACGAAAACACGTAGCTTATCTGGCTCTCTGTGTTATGTTTTCAAAGTTTATTTTGAAAAGAAAAAAAAAACTGTTTAAAATGAAAGCATGTTATCTATAATACTACAAATAGATGAGTCTCTTTAGTGCAAGTTTGTTGATTTGGTTTGTGTAAGAAAATCTAACATTTATAGCAGTTTCTTGTCTGATAAATTGATGTCATTTAATGTCATTAACCCTTTGTCCTGCTGAATAAATAAATTTTGCAACACCCATTTCTGACTATCAACCAATTAAAATACTTGATATACATGTAGTCCATTCATTCAAATTGGCAATCTGAGTAACAGAGTAGTTTCTGATCAGATGGCTACGATCTTTATCTACACTGTTTGCAAACCGTAATTATCCAAAATATTGTGACAGATAGGCCAAAGCAAACAGTGCAGACCCAGATCAGACTGCTCCTGAAGGAGTAGTCTGATCAGGGTCTACACTGTTTGCCTTTCTGTCTTTCTACCTTTTGGACTACTTGCTGGATCATGAAACAAATTTGTTAAAATTTTAGGAGAATTACAGCAAGTCCTCAAGGTGTCTGAATTTTGTGGAACTTTACAATATTTATATCTTCAGCTGGGCAAGAGTTAAAGATGGTTATAATGAAAGATTACTAAATAAACTAAAAACAATGTTATTTGATGATCCCCATATTTTCCTATTTCCCTGCTTAATAAAGCCTTGCATGGTATGTTGTACTGGTCAACAGAGGAACTGACAAGCAGGGTATTCACTTAAATACCCAATTAACCCTTTTGCACCGGAATCCCCAAAGCGGGTATTTGGCAAACAGTGCAGGCCCAGATGAGATGCCTCAGAATGCGGCATCTCATCAGGGCATACACTTTTTGCAAAAAGTTAAGCCATTTTCCAATAAAATTTTGAAGAAAACACAACCTGACAACCCTAAATTTTAAAATGGACTCCTAGAATACACAAAATAAGTTTATGGTTAACAAAACACAAATAAAGATTCAAGATACCCAAATCATACTGACATCCTTGTGTATTTATCTCTGTAAACTTGTATGGTAAGCTTAAATAATCAGTAAAAATGTATATTAGCCAAATTAGTTTCAATAAATTGGTTAGTCAAAACATGAGATACCCAGTCTTCTATTCAAGTGCCCAATTAAGGTTGAAAATATTGTGAATTACCCATTTCCATACAAAAACTTGTCTGTTCTGTTATTAATGAGACCATATGGCCCACATAGAACTAGGGCTGGCTAATCGGAGCTGAAAAGATAATCGATTATCAGTCATGACATTGCGATCGATAATCGATTAGTAATCGCTAAGGTTTTTGTCATAATTTTACCTGTCTGGCTTTCTGTCTGAGCATGACTCTTACCATATGTTGCCCATTACCATATGTATATTTGAACAGACAGGCCTGAGCAAACAGTGTAGACCCAGATGAGATGCCGCAGAATGCGGCGTCTCATCAGGGTCTGCACTGTTTCCACTCATCCCTCTATTTTAGGCATAACTTTGGGTAGTAAATTGAACCTATGAAGTAATCGATTAAAAGCAAATCAGAAATGATAATCATTTTTGTGGAATTTATCGATTGATTAATCGATTATACGATTAATAGTAGCAACCTTACATAGAACTACTTTTTTCTTGCAGGATTGTTTGTCAGTTGACAGTGAGAATGTTGTATCAACACACCCTCCAAAAGATTCACACACATACAAGAATGCTACAAGGGGTTTCAGTAAAACTATGACAAAGTTCACATTCTCCCATATCTTCAGTGAAAGCACATCCCAGAAAGATTTCTTCAATGAAACAATGCTGGGACTTGTAAAGGACTTTATTGACGGCCAGAATTGTCTTGTGTTTTCTTACGGTGTGACCAGCTCAGGGAAAACATACACAATACAGGGTAAGTTCAAGCTTTCACAAATGTAAGATCAGAATTGTTCACATTTGAGCTCAGTTGTTCACATTTTCAGGCCTCATATTTTTCAGGCATTTGCAGGATTTCAGGCTTTTAGAGCTTGATTTTTTTCTTGATTTCAGGCTTTTAGATTCTGATTTTTGTGTATATAGTCTGTTTTAAAAACTATTTAACCCTTATTTCTGACCAAATTACTTTATATTTTTACAAACTCTATTACAAACAGTGTAGATCCTGATCAAGTGGCTTCTTCAGAAGCCATCTGATCAGGATCTACACTGTTTGCAAAGGTAATGTAGTTGTGTCTTGTTCAGCAGGATAACGGTTGAAGCTGCAAAATCGGGCCTTTCAGGCATGGAAAAGCGTAGTCAGTATGAGGCCTGCATTTTAGCCAGTGAGAGGTTGGATTGGTGTGAAGGTGCTGTGTAGCTTTCAGTGTTGAGGTATGAATAGCCCCAGACAAGAGGGGATATCAACATATTATTATGCCCCCTGCATACGAAGTATGGGTAGTATACTGTTTTAATGTCTGTCCATCTGTCATTTAATCCATCCGTCATTTCCGCTCAATTTCTTGAAAATGAATTTTGCATATGAATTGATATTGACCTCTGGCTTGGGATTGTTACACAGCTTTTTATGTCCCCGGTAGCGATAGCGGGGACATATTGTTTTTGCCCTGTCTGTTTGTTTGTTGGTTTGTATGTGGACAACTTTAACGTTGGCCATAACTTTTGAACCGTTTGAGATAGAGCTTTCATATTTGGCCTGAAGGTTCCTTGTGACAAGACCTTCACATTCATGCAAAAATTTGACCTGTGACCTTGACCTTTGACCTACTTAAAAGAAAAAAATAACATTGGTCATAACTTTTGAACCACTTGAGATACAGCCTTCATATTTAGCATGTATGTTCCTTGTGACATAAGCTTTACATTCATGCAAAAAAATTTGACCTTTGACCTATTTAAAATAAAAAAATCACATTTTGGTCATAACTTTTGAACCGTTTGAGATAGAGCCTTCATATTTTGCATGTAGGTTCCTTGTGACAAGAGCTTTACATTCACACAAAAATTTTGACCTGTGACCTTGACCTTGACCTTTGACCTACATAAAAGAAAAAGTTAACATTGGTCATAACTTTTGAACCATTTGAGATACAGCCTTCATATAGAGCATGTATGTTCCTTGTGACAAAAGCTTTACATCAATGCAAAAAAATTGACCTGTGACCTTGACCTTTGACCTACTTAAAATATAAAAATAGCATTTTGGTCATATCTTTTGAATGGTTTGAGACAGAGCCTTCATATTTTGCACGTAGGTTCCTCTTGACAAGAGCTTTACATTCACACAAAAAATTTTGACCTTTGACCTACATAAAAGAAAAATTTAACATTGGTCATAACTTTTGAACCGTTTGAGATACAGCCTTCATATTAAGCATGTAGGTTCCTTGTGACAAACGCTTTACATTCATGCAAAAATTTTGACCTGTGACCTTGACCTTTTAGGCTTTTACCTACTTAAAAAAAAAAAAAACAAAAAAACATTTTTGGTCATAACTTTCGAACCGTTTGGGATAGAGCTTTCATATTTGGCATGTAGGTTCCCTGTGATTAAGGTTTTTCATTTATGCAAAATGTTTGGACCATGACCTTGACATTTGACCTACTTAAAAGAAAAATAAAATTGTCCATAACTTTTAAACCTTTTAAGATAGAGCCTTTATATTTGGCATGTAGGTTCCTTGTGACAAGAACTTTACATTCATGTAAATTTTTTTGACCTGTGACCTTGACCTACTTTAAAGAAAAAATATTATTGTTCATAGCTTTTGAACCGTTTAAGATAGAGCTTTCATATTTGGCATGTGAGTTTCTTGTGTCAAGGGCTTCCCACACAAACATCTTGAACTGTGAGCAACTTTGAATAAAAAATGACCATGCCCTGGGACATTTTCGTGTTTCACAAACACATCTTGTTGTGTCAATTTTTCAACAGAGTTATAGCCCTTGCCTGATGGCAGAAAGTTGTTTTGGCTCAATATCTTTAGGAACATATATGATTAATTTTTATCATATTTAGTATATGAATTTATGTTGAAAAGATCTTGCTTGGCATTGCTGCACAGCATTTGTGTCTATTTTCAGCAGAGTTGTGGCCCTTGAATGACATCAGAAATTCATTTCCCCTCAATATCTTGAGAAAGAATGGATGGATTTTGATCAAATTTCGCACATGAATTTATGTTGACAAGATATAGCTTGAGATTGTTATGTGTCATTTTACGTCTATTTTCAGCAGAGTTTTGGCCCTTGAATGATGTCAAAAATATGTTTCCGCTCAATATCTTGTAAAAGAAAGGATAGATTTTGATCAAATTTGGTATGTGAATTTATGTTGGCAAGACTTAGCTTGGGACAGTTACAAGCTTTTTGCTTCAATTTTCAGCAGAGGTATGGCCTTGTGAATGGCCTGAAAAATTTGTTTTCACTGTTGCGGCAGGTATTTAGTAAGCCCTGCCCACTGACGTTTAGTTTTTTCTTGTACTCTATCAGGACTACTTTTTTCTGTTTTTCCATCTGTTGGGAGATGGCTTATGATTTTCAGTGAGAAGATCCTGATGAGACTGTTAGTCACAAGCCATCTCATCTAGATCTACACTCTTCACACACATTCTTTACATGGTGTACAAGGATGTATAGGTTGTTGAACACCTTTTGCAGCGACTTTATTATCAGCAAGACTGCTAGTGGTTACCCCAAACAGCCACAAACAAATAGCTTAAACATGTTAAAATAGGTCAGGGCTTGAAAGTGCTTCAAAATTTACAAGTGGATTTTTCTAGTCTGGAAAACCTGGAGTTGACATATTGTTTAGTATGTGGCAGAAGCTTCATTTCCTGTGTATCTACATTTATCATAGTGACGTCATGTCTGAGAATGTAATAACGCCATGTATTAAATTTGGTATTCCACTAGTGGATTGAATATGCAAATTAGCTAGATGCACCTCGTTAAGTTACACTTATGACATCCATAACGCCGTCGTGTTTACTAATGGCGGAATATTGACATAAATTTAGTAGTACATGAACACTCATGTAAAATCCTTGATGTATGCTATATTTTTGTCTCCAATTTGAAGTGTGGATGTGCCGTCTAGTTTTTATCTTTCTTTAGGTCACACAGCTCTTATTTTAGGCTTTGTTGTACCATAATTCAAATATCATATCTCTTTATGTCTTTTACAGGAAATCCTAAGGATGCTGGTATATTGCCCCGAGCTCTGGATGTTTTATTCAACAGTATCCATGGACAACAGTGGGAACCAATGAATCTCAAACCCAAGCTGTTTACTGGGGTGCAGAAGTTGACTGAATCCGATGAGCTGAGAGAGAGAAAAATAAAGGAAAAAGTTTTAAAACTGAGTCTTGATGATGTAAGTTTAATCCTTAACCCGCTGAACTTGACAAACCCGACCTTTGCAAAATGTAGATCCAGATCAGATGGCTTCTGAAGAAACCTTGTCCTGCTGAACATGACAACCTCTACCTTTGCAAACAGTGTAGATCCAGATCAGATGGCTTCTGAAGAAGCCATCTGATCAGGATCTACGCTGTTTGTCATTCAGTTTGTGAATCGAACAAATACATTACTTTTGATTGGTGGTTAGTTAGAAATGGGTGTGGCTGAATTAATTTATTCAGCAGGATAATAATCAAATAATAATAATAATCGACCTTATAGTGTTGTTCCGATTGTCGCTGAACATCGAAAACTAATCGTTTTGAGCAACGTCGGCGACAATCGATAGCACTTTTGTCACTATCGATTGTAAATGAAGCCTGCTGTGCGCACTCTTTTTATCGCAGAAAAAAAAATCATCACGCTATCTTGATTAGGTTTCTTTCCTTTGAAGTCTATTTATCGGCATTATTTCATACTCTTTAAATTAACCCGGCACGTGTTTTAGCACCTGACACCTGTGACTCTCCACGCTTCAGCGACCATAATTAGTGCGTTTGGCACTGATTATAAATACCGTTATGTAAACACGTTTTTAGCATGTGACACCTGTTGACTGTCCACACTTCAGCGACCATAATTAGTGCCTTTGGCGTTGATTATAAATACCGTTGTGTAAAAGTACGATCTTATCGCTTTTGACGGTAACAGAGACGTGGTCAAATGTGAGCTCGGTATTCATTTCAATATCAACATAAATAAATAACGTTCGAGATGTCAAAATGGAATATGTTTAAGTGTGTTTATCCATATCAATTCTTCAGAAATGAATTCGTTTTAAGTTTTAGAGTGTGTAATTGCTACCAATTTGCGATATAAAGCGGATTTGTAATACACATCAACCTCGCTATTTCCCGGAAATCCGGGTCCAACCAACGCACCGTGTCAGTTAACTCAGTTAACCAAAAACGGGTTATGAACGCTGACCGTATTATTCACGCTACTATTCTACTGTTACACTGCAAACACAAGTTTCCGGCCATACTGATAAGCCTATAATGAATGTTCCGTGTGACAAGGTGTGAAAATAAGGTGAAGTTATGACTCTTATTTGGGTATATCCCTCAGTCATGAAACTCAATCAACAAGCGTGAAAATCCTCCTAAGGCGATTAGCAACATCTAAAGTTGGATGATTGCAAAATTAAAACAGACTTTTCTACTGTCTCGTGAACGCTAGTTTTTTTAGCTCACCGTCACGTAGTGACGAGGTGAGCTTTTGGGATCACTTTTTGTCCGTCGTGCGTGCGTCCGTGCGTCCGTGCGTGCGTGCGTAAACAATTTCTTTAAACGACATCTCCTCCTAAACCACTGATCGGATTTTGACCAAACTTCACAGGAATGATCCTTAGGTGGTCCCCTTTCAAAGTTGTTCAAATGGTTCCAGTCCGTTGCACATCTAGGTCACAGGAGCCAAAAATAGGTTATTTTCACCAAAAACTTAAAAAATCTTCTTCTCTGAAACCACAAGGCCCAGGTCTTTGATATTTGGTATGAAGCTTCATCTAAAGGACCCTTACAAAGATTGTTCAAATTATAGTGCTGGGACAAAAAATGCCCCCGCCACGGGGCCCTTTGGTTTTACATGGGCTTATATAGGGAAAATCTTTAAAAATCTTCTTCTCTGAAACCAAAAGGCCCAGGACTTTGATATTTGGTATGAAGCTTCATCTAGTGGACCCCTACCAAGATTGTTCAAATTATAGTGCTGGGGCCAAAAATGCCCCCGCCACGGGGCCCTTTGGTTTTACATTGGCTTATATAGGGAAAATCTTTAAAAATCTTCTTCTCTGAAACCACAAGGCCCAGGTCTTTGATATTTGTTATGAAGCTTCATCTAGTGGACCCCTACCAAGATTGTTCAAATTATAGTGCTGGGGCCAAAAATGCCCCCGCCCCAGGGCCCTTTGGTTTTACATAGGCTTATATAGGGAAAATCTTTAAAAATCTTCTTCTATGACACCACAAGGCCCAGGACTTTGATATTTGGTATGAAGCTTCATCTAGTGGACCCCTACCAAGATTGTTCAAATTATAGTGCTGGGACAAAAAATGCCCCCGCCACGGGGCCCTTTGGTTTTACATTGGCTTATATAGGGAAAATCTTTAAAAATCTTCTTCTCTGAAACCACAAGGCCCAGGTCTTTGATATTTGGTATGAAGCTTCATCTAGTGGACCCCTACCAAGATTGTTCAAATTATAGTGCTGGGGCCAAAAATGCCCCCGCCACGGGGCCCTTTGGTTTTACATAGGCTTATATAGGGAAAATCTTAAAAAATCTTCTTCTGAAACAACAAGGCCCAGGACTTTGATATTTGGTATGAAGCTTCATCTAGTGGACCCCTACCATGATTGTTCAAATTATAGTGCTGGGACAAAAAATGCCCCCGCCCCGGGGCCCTTCGGTTTTACATTGGCTTATATAGGGAAAATCTTTAAAAATCTTCTTCTCTGAAACCACAAGGCCCAGGTCTTTGATATTTGTTATGAAGCTTCATCTAGTGGACCCCTACAAAGATTGTTCAAATTATAGTGCTGGGGCCAAAAATGCCCCCGCCACGGGGCCCTTTGGTTTTACATTGGCTTATATAGGGAAAATCTTTAAAAATCTTCTTCTCTGAAACCACAAGGCCCATGTCTTTGATATTTGGTATGAAGCTTCATCTAGTAAACCCCTACCAAGATTGTTCAAATTATAGTGCTGGGGCCAAAAATGCCCCCGCCCAGGGCCCTTTGGTTTTACATAGGCTTATATAGGGAAAATCTTTAAAAATCTTCTTCTCTGAAACCACAAGGCCCAGGACTTTGATATTTGGTATGAAGCTTCATCTAATGGACCTCTACCAAGATTGTTCAAATTATAGTGCTGGGGCCAAAAATGCCCATGCCCCGGGGCCCTTTGGTTTTACGTAGACTTATATAGGGAAAATCTTTAAAAATCTTCTACTCTGAAACCACAAGGCCTAGGTCTTTTATATTTGGTATGAAGCTTCATCTAAAGGACCCCTGACAAGATTATTCAAATTATAGTGCTGAGGCCAAAAATGTTCCCGCCCCGGGGCCCTTTGGTTTTACATTGGCTTATATAGGGAAAATCTTTAAAAATCTTCTTCTCTGAAACCGCAAGGCCCAGGACTTTGATATTTGGTATGAAGCTTCATCTAGTTGACCCCTACCAAGATTGTTCAAATTATAGTGCTGGAGCAAAAGATGCCCCCGCCCAGGGCCCTTTGGTTTTACATAGGCTTATATAGGGAAAATCTTTAAAAATCTTCTTCTCTGAAACCACAAGGCCCAGGACTTTGATATTTGGTATGAAGCTTCATCTAGTGGACCCCTACCAAGATTGTTCAAATTATCAAATTATAGCCCTTGGGCCAAAAATGCCCCTGCTCCAGGGCCTTTAGGTTTTACATAGACTTGTATAGGGAAAATCTTTAAAAATCTTCTTCTCTGAAACCACAAGTCCTAGGTCTTTTATATTTGGTATGAAGCTTCTTCTAAAGGACCCCTACCAAGATGATTCAAATTATAGTGCTGGGGCCAAAAGTGGCCCCGCCCCGGGGCTCTTAGGTTTCACATAGGCTTATATAGAGATAATCTTTAAAAATCTTCTTCTCTGAAACCACAAGGCCCAGGACTTTGAAATTTGGTATGAAGCTTCATCTAATGAACCTCTACCAAGATTGTTCATATTATAGCCCTGGGGCCACAAATGCCCCCACCCCGGGGCCCTTTGGTTTTACATAGATTTATATAGCCCCAGGGCCATTTAGTTTTGCATAGGCTTATGTAGGGAATATCTTTAAAAAAAATCTTCTTCTCTGAAACCACAAGGCCCAGGACTTTGAAATTTGGTATGAAGCTTCATCTAATGAACCTCTACCAAGATTGTTCATATTATAGCCCTGGGGCCACAAATGCCCCCACCCCGGGGCCCTTTGGTTTTACATAGATTTATATAGCCCCAGGGCCATTTAGTTTTGCATAGGCTTATGTAGGGAATATCTTTAAAAAAAATCTTCTTCTCTGAAACCACAAGGCCCAGGTCTTCGATATTTGATGTGTAGCTTCATCTAGTGGACCTTTGCCAAGATTGTTCAAATTATAGCCTTTGTTGATGTTTGGTATGAAGCTTCACCTTTAAGACCTCCCTCAACATTATGCACATTAAAGCCCTGGGGCCAATAATGGCCCTCTCTGGGGCCCACTTGTTACACTATGGATCAGGTGAGCGATCCAGGGCCATCATGGCCCTCTTGTTGTTTTTTTTTCGCGGGAAAAAGCGCATGCTTGGCGCGAAAAAAACCACAAAAATGACCTCTTTATGGGGTACGCTGCTATTGGTAAATAAGATAGGACTTTCAAAAATAAAATGTGCATAATACATGGCGCATTTCAAAACACAACCGTTTAGTTATTGAGAACATATTTTATCGGTTCCAATTTATATATAATTTATTATATATTTTTTATGAAGAAAAAAACGCCCTATTAAAATAAAACAATAAGATTCAATGCATGTATATTTGCTACAATCCGATGACGTCATTTACCGATCGCCAACAGAAAAAAAACGATAGACAATTAATTTTTCAATGATGTTGGTTGCAGAAAACTTTTATATTCACATTGGTCTTGCCCATAATGGCGGGTATGAAAGTTTGGGCTCATTTTATAGCCTGAATATTAAATTGTTAATTAAACTGCTTTCTTTTACGGTGATCTCTTTCTCGCTAAGCTGACAGTTTTGAGTTGATTGCATGTCATGTTTTATCACACGTGTCAAAGTAATTAAGTTTGTATAACTGTATATATCTTTAATTAGGTGTTATGAATCTCAAATCGTGTGTGATTGTCACACCAAGGTATTTAATGGAATCACCGTTCACTTAATTTCATTGGGTCTCTTCCTAGTTATCTGCATAATACAACATTAACGGGCTGAAATTTCATGCCCCATTTTCGTGCCCAACATCCTTATCATCATGTGTCTATGTCATTCTGAAGTTTCACTGAGTCCTCTATATTTCTTGTTTCCCTGTAGCAAACATAATCGTCTGCGAACAGACTTATTTCTGAATCAATGTCAGAGGAAATATCATTAATGTACAGGGAGAATAACAGGAGACCAAGAACAGTCCCTTGTGGGACACCAGGCAAAACTAGAGCCCACTGCCTCATTAACTATGAGCTGTTTTCTGGAACAAATTATGCTATGTAATTGGGTGGGAATGTATAAATGGAGGCTCTGAAAAGCGTTTGCTACCGTTATATATTGTTGAAGCAAATGATGGGATATCCGATTGTACAATCGATAATCAATCGGTTTTACTTTACCGATAATCGATTGTAATTTTTCTGTCCGATTCACAACACTACGACCTTATTTATAGAGGGTAACACATTTAGTAAACTAGTACTAATCTTCCATGTGGCCCTCTTTTCCTGGGTAGAACCAGTACTAAGCAATGTGGATAAAGTCTCTTGCTCAAGGAAACAACACTTAAGGGTTCGGATCTGTTTCGCAGCTTTTGATAGTATTGTAGCTGCAGGTATGATTGGCAGGGCGGAGCTATTGTTTGCGCCTGCAGTAACAAAAAGTTAAGCCAAGTCAGTGTTGAAGTCGCCCGTTTATGTTATTTCAAATGTGACACAGAAAAGCTATGGCCATTTGATCAGCTTTGCAGAAAGCATGTGAAAGGCACTCTACCGCAACTTCTTTTGGACTTGGCAAATTTGACACACATATTGACAACAGCTGAACTGCCCTAGCCTGCCAGTCTTATCTGTAACTATTATACCAGGGATTTTTCTACCCTTCAGAACCAGGGTCCTGGGGCCGCTGGGTTTTGGAAGAAGGTCGCTATATTTATAGTTGGGAATTTAAATCAGCTGTAACTTTGTCAATTTTGGTTCAATTTTCATGAACCTTTTATCAAAATGTAGTACAACATCAGAAATTGGGAAATTTGATATAAAATTTGGGAATATCTGTCCCTAAATTGGGAAAAATAGGGGCCGATTACCAGCCCCAGAGTTGCACTAGGAAAATCCCTGTATACATACATGAAACGCAGAAGTATTTTAAGTACACCACAACCTGTATGACACAATTGTTGGGGTCTAAAGCAGAGACAGTGTTGGATAAACAACCATGTACATAGCAACACATAAGGTGGGTATTTTGTGAACATTGAAGGATAGTTTTCTTTATTTCTCTATATAAGGTAGAAGTGGAGGTAATGATCAGGAATCAATGCAATTATCCCACAGCACCCATAAGAGACACCAAAGGGAAAGAAACACAAACACGAAACAACAGACCCTAATATAAACCTATATGTTGTGGGTATTCATTAGAACTGCCTCGCCGAGGCAGTTCTAATGAATACCTACAATTTGTGTTTTTATGGAGAATTGACAAAAGCTATCCTTCAGTTATCACAAAATATCAACCTTATCTGTTGCTTTCTGCCTGTATATTTCAAAATAACAGTGTTATAATGAAAGGTGTTCAGTGTTCAATCTAGGATTTGGACTTTGGGGGCCCTCCGGGCCCACAGGCCTTGGAAAAGGGGGCCATTTTGAAATTTAGGGGGCCCTTAAATTATACTATATAAAGTTGCCAGATTTTTCTTTTGGATTTGGCTGCATGATAAAAATGGACACAAAACAAGTTAAACATCACAGACAAAATGTATTTTGTTAGTCTATCCATTTTCTAACACAGAGTTGGTCACATTTGCTCATTACCTCATTTATCCAGTACAAAGCAATGTGGATAAAGTGTCTTTCTCAAGGGCTAAATGCATGTTTTATTTAGAATGAATGCCTGGAAGAGAAGAACTCAATAATAAATAGCGCCCGCCTCGGTGTTTTGCGGTATTTCGGTCCGGTATTTAGCGTAAGCCGCACGGCGCACACGGATATTGCGTAAGCCGCCCGGCGCACACAAGTATACCGAACATGGCCGCATCCCCGGTAAACAAAACATCGATTTGGGTTTAAAATAAAAATTGTTACTGGTTTAACAGATAAAACAAAATGTTTTTCTAAGTTATTTTGATTGGGCAACATGCGGTTTTTGATAACCTCAATAATACGCACCAGGCAGCCGAAAAATCGTCAGAAAATCGCAAAAATGAACTCTAATAGGAACAGTCTTTAAATTCTACAGTTGCGCCCGACGGGCCCAATGAACGATCTGAAGTGCGTCCCTCATGTAAAAAGAGGGCCCGGGGCGCAATGGCGCAGCCTAGATTGAACACTGGGTGTTGTAAAGAGGTTCAGGTGAAGTGCATATGATACAGTCCAGTAACATATTTAAATGGGAATGAGAACACCTTTCAGATTTTTCCGCCATTTTTCAAAGGGAGACAACTTTCGGGACTTCTTGTTAACTTTAGATGGATTTTGAAATAACTTTGCAGAAATGTTAACCACAATGAGACGATGTGTCTCTTGCATGGCCCATGTTGGTAACTCAAAGGTCAAGGCAGTGCTCCAGATATGGGCCGTACAGCCGTAAATTAAGGGTCTGTTTTTTCCTAAATATGGATGGAATTGAAAAATAACACATACTGAATATGGGCTCATTTTCGCGGGTACGGTACGTCTTTTCCGGTAACCCGTAACACTGCAAACGTGTCGCAAACGTGACAACGGGTACTCCTATTTTCATAATAACAGAAGATTTGTCCATAATTTTACCTGTGTCAACTTCTGTGCATGACTATTTATATACCATATCTTATACTTTAGAGAATATATTCAAACAGACAGGCCTGAGCAAACAGTGTAGATTCAGATGATGCGGCATCTGCATAATGCAGCATCTCGTCACCATGATCAGGGTCTTCACTATTTGCCACTCATTCAGCTATTTTTAACACAACATTGGGTCCTATGGACCAACAGACATTCGATCCTTCAGAAAACCCCTGTTGATGTATATTTCTCTGTGTAAAAAAGTTGATGATTTCAGGATATGGATGTAATGAGTTTACTTGGTGATGATGCCTCCGACGTCTCTGTGGCAACCAACACTACCACCTGCTCAGAGAGTTCCAATATCTCCAGTATGGATTCCAAAGGTAATTTAGCTGTTGTTTACTGGTATTTGATCTTGAACCTTTTAACAAAGATGGGGGCTCACCCATCTAAATTGCATACAGAGGGTACTATTCACCAACCCCGCTTCCACTACCGGGTACCCCAATCCAAAGGAGTACAAGTCCAGTGAGCTGTCTTGGAAAAAACAAGCTAGCGCATGTGGAAAGCCTACCATAAGACTTGTGTGACCAGCTTGAGGCTCAAATCAGTCTGGGCATCTGCGTAGTCTGATCAGTGGTTGATTACATGAGCTTTTTTAACCCATTTTGTACCGGAAACCCCAATACGGGTAACTGGCAAACAGTTCAGACCGATATCAGACGCTGCAGAATGCAGTGTCTGATCAGGACCTGCACCGCTTGCAGAACTTTCAGCCAATTTCCAAATAGTTTTTGAAGAAAACACAACCTGACACCCCTAAATTTTGAAATGAACTCCTGCCATATACAAGGAGGAATATGCCATTTGGTGCAAAAAGGGTTAACGACCCCTGCCCATTGGGGCTTGAAGAAATAAATGGGCTGCATGATGCTTCCACGCAGAGCTGAATCTGACCGCACACGAGTACTGGCTTATAGGATCTAAGCCTGCCCAGGCAAAGCGGTGAGAGTCGGACCGTCCATGCTTATAAACCCCATTGGTTTCATTGGGCACCAGGGCTTGAGATGTCAATTCATCTCAATGTCAGGTAAAAGTTCCACAAACTTGGAAGCAACATCTCCAAAATGACCTATTCAGTGTTGACAGGGACATTAAACCTCAAATCAAACAAACAAACAAAATGAGTTAAGCTTTGGGCTAATCAATGAGAGATAATTGATAACTCTTGCCATGTTTGAATGCAGGCTGATCTGAGTCTTTGCTTGTCATGCATGTCTTATCACAGGTTTTGATGGGCACCAGCTCAAAACATGTTTCAATCTTTAGTTTCCAAGAAAACCCACACCTGAAAATGCTGTCTGTGTATGTTGTCTGCTGTATATTCTTGCAAATGTTTAGAGGAGCAGTCTGATCTGGGTCCTCACTGTTTGCAACAATCACTTTTAAACTAACCAGCAGACGACAAAGCAGGCGGCAATTATTGTGATTGATAGTTTAAGGGTTAAGAGTCTAAGAAGCAGGAAGTGTAGTTATAAAAAGGGTGCAAGAATCTCATTTTACTGTTCTTCTCAGAATCCATAGAGAGTGCTGACAAATTATTTGCCGAGCTAGACAACCGAGTACGTGAAGAGGCCCGAGTGAATGTTCAAGACCAGGGCAATATCAAATTCTCTGTCTGGGTTAGCTTTGCTGAGATTTATAATGAGCAGATCTATGATCTACTGGAGCCAGTTCCCAAGAAGAAAAATGCACGACGACCATGTCTAAAACTGAGTGAGGACAAGGATGGTAGCCCGTATATCAAAGGTAGATCTGGTTCTGTTTGCCTGTGAAATCAATTGGTTGTCATAGAAATCTTGAAAGGCTCATGTTCTGCCACATGTATTTATTAGAATCCTTTCATTCAGCTGCTTATAATGAGAACAGACAATATGGGCCCCGTCAAGCGATTTTGGTACTTATCGCCTATGCGAGCAGCGATGGTTCAGGCGAGCCTGCGCATCTGCGCAGTCTCGTCAGAACCTTCGCTGCTCGCTCATACAAGCAGTGAATCAAGAGGAACCATCAGACAGAAAGCCATATCCCTGGCCCCTCTGAATGGCTGGGCATGCGCAGTTAAAATTTGTCATGACGGAATGCTCGAAGACACAAATTCGCTTTGCGGGGCTCAATATAGCTTTTCAGGATAAAGCAAGTAAAAAATTCCATGTGACCCAAATTTGTTCATCTTATCCCATTGCATGTGAGAAACCCCTAAAGGGGTACCGTGGCAAACAGTGCAGGCCCAGATCAGACTGATCAGGGCCGGCACTATTTACTATAAACACAATTTTCCCCCAAAAATAGAATAAAAACTAGAAAATATGCCTGACACCCCTTATATGTCAAATGGACTTGTCCAACATATAGCAATGGAAGAGTCCACTAGTATACAATTGGTTAACTGATATTGACTTACAGTACGGCATGGCCTATTCTTACAACAGTTAAGGGTAGAGGGGAAATTTTATTATCCCCACGCTTTTTGAAGAAAAAGTGGGGATATTGTTATGGTCTTCGTCGTCCATACGTACGTCAGTCCGTCTTACCGGATAACTCCTAGACGGTTATAGATTGAAACTTTGGGAACTGATAGATCTTTGGTCTGGGAAGTCCATGACACTTTCAGAATTTTGATCACACCCCTACGGGTGGGCCCATGGGGTGGGGCCAGCGGGGGTCAAAAATCAAAATTTCCAGAACATGGTCGTGTAATATATCAAAGCGAACGGCATGATGAGTAGAATACATCACAATCAATATTTTATTCCTCGGGTCAAACACCCCTAGGGGATGGCCCAGGGGGTGGGGTTCGCTGGGAAGCGTTGGGATATGCGATGGCTTGCCATCGACTGCGCGATTCTAGTTTCTTTAGTTTCTAAACTTACATTCATTTTCCTCTTTCTACACTGTCCCTCACTTTCATTTACTCCACTGTCTCTTCTATCTCTTTCTCCCTTTATCAGGGGGATGACACAAAATAACCCACAAGGGTTAACACTATCGTTAACCTTTACCCTGCTGTAGGCGACAAGCCATATCTTTGCAAACAGTGTAGATCCAGATCAGATGGCTTCTGAAGAAGCCATCTGATCAGGATCTACACTGTTTGACATTCAGCTTATGAAATTGTATGAAAGAATTACATCAAGTAATTTGATTGGTTGATAGACAGAAATGGGTGTGGCTTAATTGAATATTCAGCAGGTTAAAGGTTAAACCACAACACAATCATTCAGTTATGCCTGCTTTTACCATGGCACATTATAGTAGTCCGGTTTTCCATCCATCTGTTTGTTCTTCAAGCTGTCATCTTGGGGCCAGTTGTTCAAAGCATCGTTAGCTTAACGAGCTCGTTAGTGGTCATATTGTTAACTCTTCTAGCAAGTTCAATATCGTAAATTCTGGTATTTTTGCTGAAAAAATGTGAGCAGCTTTTGCGTCTGCAAAAGCTGCTCACATTTTTTCAGCAAAAATTTCAGCATATTTGCCATATTTAATGATCAAAATTTTAACGATACGTTAACTAACGTCGTCGTTAGTTTTGAACAACTGGCCCCAGATGTTCAGGGCCATATAGGAGTGACATAGCCTTCACTGAAATTCGCCCATTAACAGGAACTGCATTGTTGATGTCATAGTGTTGCCATCGTCCAATCAGCGGCCCCCGCCGGTCGGGGCTTGAAGAAATAGATGGGCTGCATGATGCTTCCACGCAGAGCTGAATCCGACCCGCACACGAGTACTGGTAAACTGCTTAGAGGATCTAAGCCTGCCCAGGCAAAGCGGTAAGAGTGTCGGACCGTCCATGCTTATAAACCCTATTGGTTTCATTGGGCGACAGGGCTTGAGATGTCATTTCATCTCAATGTCGGGTAAAAGTCCCACAAAATTGGAAGCAATGTCTCCAAAATGACCTTTACAGTGTTGACAGGGACATTAAACCTCAAATCAAACAAGCAAATCGTCCAGTCATAGAACCACTGGCCTCGGTAGCTCAGTCTGATGTGCGGCAGACTGGTGATCAGGAGGAGGCCGTTTCGATACCTACAGGGGTCGGCAACATTCTTTCGTGGAGATTGATCATGAAATCTTTTCTATGTTCATTCTCAACCTTCTGATGTTTCAAGAAGGGCAGTTGTCAGTTTCTGGCAAAAGAATGTGCACTGTACTGGTTAACCGCTTACATATAAGCCTGCCCAGGAAAAGTGTGGATAGGTAAACTGACCGGCTCAAAAATGACCTAAAATTGTATTGACTGGGCCGTTATTAAACTCCAATACAAACAAACAAGCAGTTGTCAGTTTCTGGCGAAAGAATGTGCACTGTACTGGTAAACCGCTTACATATAAGCCTGCCCAGAAAAAGTTTGGAAAGGTAAACTGACTGGCTCAAAAATGACCTAAAAGGCGTTGACTGGGCAATTAAACACCAATACAAACAAACAAAACCAATCATAGAACCATGTTAATTTCGACGACACTAAGTGATGATGTGAGGTGTCATTGTATTCATTGAATTGTGAACAGCATTGCTGTAAATGCACTGATAATAATATTTTGATATGAACTGACTTCCAAATACAGTCGAACTTCAATGGCTCGAACACCTTTGGGACCTCGAAAATCTGTTCAAGACAGGGGTAGTTTGAGCCACTGAGGTTACTCTCAGGAGGCATAACGAGATAGTTTTAGACATCTTTTCGGTGTTCTATAATGAAAATGTATGCTGTGTGTACTCATTAGAATCGCCTCGAGGCAATTCTAATGAGTACACACAGCATACATTTGCAAGATAAAAGACTAAAATCTCCTAATAATTATCCCCCACTATTTCTTATGTAGAGGATTTCGCTACGGGCTCAAGAATGGATTCGACAACACAACCATGGTAGACGAGTCATCGGTGTTTGAGCCATCAAAGTTCTACTGTACTTCAAATGAAAATCTGTCGTATTAAGTCAGGGCCAAACAAGAATTATTGAACAAACACAGGCAGTAATGCAGATAGAGATGAAATTCTTTGTATAGATCAGTACTGTTTCCTTTCATGTAGGTATATTTGTTTGTCCATGCATTTAGAATTGTTTTACACAATGAATATTTCTTTCTCACTTCCTTAGGTTTGAAGGAGATCAATGTGAACTCCGCTGATGAGGCATACAAACTGTTGACTATCGGTCAGAGAAACTTGAGGACAGCCTGTACCAAACTGAACCATAGTTCATCTAGAAGGTAAACCTTGTGTCCTATTACATGCAAAAATGGGCCACAAATTGTGCCCAACTTTGCACTCTAAGCACTGAATAAATTTACAATGTGACAGTCTGAAAAGAGCAGAAATAGACAACTTAGTATGTAATGATTGAGAGGTGATGTCTAATGTATATGTGTTGATGTCTACCTTGCTTATGCAACCAACAAAGATCTGGGCCCAGTTGTTCAAACATTCTTAGCTTAATGGTCAAATTGTTAACAGTTCTAGCATTTAGAAAATCTAATACTCCGGTATTTTTGCTGGAAAAATGTGAGTAGCTTTTGCAAATGCAAAAGCCACTCACAATTTTTCAGCAAAAATATTAGCTTCATTAACTGAGCAAAGTTTTAATGATATATTAACTAGCATTGTTAGTTTTGAATAACTGGCCCCTGATTACACAGTTGTCCAGTTTAAAAGAAAAACTTTCCAGCTTCTAGTATGGAGTATGGAGATATCCATACAGGGTCCAGTTTTGCCCATCCATTAGCCAGGATTTAAATTTTTCAACAACCCATTCATTTCAGATCCAATTCTTGCAGGCATGACACCACAAACAGATTTCTTGTGTCATGTGGTTTGCCCATTTTAATCGGAATATATATAGCTGGAGTCCATTTCAGAACATGTTTTAATGGAGACAATTTGCATGAGATGACAAGTATCTACTATAAATAAGCAGTGCTTATTCATTTTTTACATCTGCGAAAACATGGAAAATATTTCAAAATGTTGTCTTTTGAAGAAAAAAAATACCCAGCATGCAGAGGGTTTAAGGCAGTTTTTTTTTTCTATGATTTCAGCCACTGTATATTCAACATCAAGATCCTGCGTGTTGTGGACAAAGATTCTCCTCATGTTGCCAGAGTGAGCATGTAAGTACTGTGAAGAAACAGGATTATTGTACAGTTTACAGCATGAAAACATTCCTATATAATTTTGAACCCCACTTTTATAAAGTAAAACTGGGGTTACCAAGTATACCTTAGTTTTCTTATATCTGCTCTAAAATATAGATTGTGGGTACTCGCTAGAACCGCCTCAATGAGGCGGTTCTATCGAGTGCCCACAATCTATATTTTGAGCAGAAATAAGACAAATATCACAATTTTTCATCATAAAATTTTCATTTTTTCGGCGATAAAGGTGGCAATGTATTTGTATAGGCGTGTTTGCGTAATGACCTAACCCTTTTCCTGCTGAGTATTTTATTTTGCTACACCCATTCATACCTAAACTATCAACGGATCAACTTACTTGAAATAGTGTATATTCATTTAAATTCATAATCTGAATGACAAACGGTATATATGCTATCAGATGGCTTTTGGATTTACACTGTTTGCAACACTGTAGGGCAGGATAAGGCCCCAAAAAAAATATGTGTGTTTACTATCTTCCGACTGTCCCTATTTTTTTGCTGCCAACCTTAACTTTTTTTTCAACATAACCAAGAAAAAAAAAATAAAATCCAATTTTTTTCATTTAAACGGATGTGAAGAGTCATAAAACAATAGTTTTGTATGGATTTTGAGTTTCTTTACACCTTTTGCTCACTTCCAAGGCATAAAAACTGCAAAAATGTATAATTAACAATTATAGGATTACTTTAGAAAGAAAAAAAATCCGACCTACCTACCCTATTTTATTTTTCCATGCAATAGTAAACACACATATTTTTTTTTTTGGCCTAAGGGTTAAAAACAAGGTGGGTATTAGATCTAGCAGGAGTCCATTTCAAAATTTAGGGGTGACAGGTTTTGTTTTTCTTCAAAACTTATTTGGAAAATGACTGAACTTTCAGCAAATAGTGGAGGCCTTGATCAGACGCCGCGTTCTGCGGCGTCTGATCTGGGCCAGCACTGTTTGCCAGGGTACCCCTTTATGGGTTTCCGGCCTGAAATGGGTTAATTGTTAATTTTTGTCAACTCTCCATATAAACCTATGTTGTGGGTGTTCATCTGAACCATCTCACAGGGCTGGAAAATTCTTAAAACCATCCTGCATGACCAAAGGCATGTACATTTTGGTAAATTTCAGAGGGACTAGAAAAAACTTTCACTTGTCCTCCAAAATTTTTACTCGTCATGATGAGTGGATGAGCTGGATTCTGTCCAGGAAAAGTGGTCAGATTTATTGTATCGTAGGCCTGGCTTCCAAAATAGACAAACTCTTGTGCAAAGGGTAAACCTGCATCTGACATTTATTTTCCATGTCGCTTAAAATTTTAACAACACAAAATTTCAAGTAGTCCATGGTACTTTTGTGAGAGCAAAGTAGTATTATTAGGCTTCCTGATTTAAGCAAGTATTTAGTAAATATAAAATGAAACCTTTACAATGTCATGTACAATGGCTGTTCTGTATGAAGGTTTTATGCCCCTGTCAACACTATTTAGATTACTTTGAAGACACTGCTTCCGATTTTGTGGGACTTTTTCCTGACATTGAGATCGCTACCACCCAAAGAAACTGATAGATTTTAAGCGATGGTCGGACTTGCACCACTTTTTGTCTAGTCAGGCTTCACACCTTCTAAGTGGTTTACCACAGTGCTCAAAAGTCTGGTTGGTTTCGGAAGCACAATGCAGCCCAAATGTACAATAACAGCAGATCTGTTTCTGTATTTGTCATGGAAGTTTCAATATCACTTACAACCAACAAGTTGGATGTTGATAAAATTTAATGTGTTTATACATTTGGTTTCTGGCTTTTTTATGCTCCGCCATAAAAAGTGCAAGGGGTATTATGTTATACCCTTCAAAATTTTGAGTGTTTGTCCCTCCGTCTAACAGTAAGTCATTATTTTGTGTCCTCTCCACAACTGCATACTGTTTGAGATATTTGCAAGAAACTTTGTGCACAAATGTAACAGATACATCATGTCTAGTTTATATAGTTTTTTTTTTAATGGCAGGTTGTCATTGTGTGATCTGGCTGGCTCCGAGAGGTATACAAAATCACACACAACTGGAGAGAGGTTGAAAGAAGCGGGAAATATCAACACATCACTTCTAAAGCTGGGAAGGTGTATTGAAACACTGAGACATAATCAACATCATAAGTAAGATAGCTTTTAGTTTTTATACGCCCGTTTTGAAAAAACGGTCGTATTATGTTATGGGGTCGGCGTCCGTCCGTCCGTCCGTAAACTTTTCGTTTCCGGATAACTCCTCCTACAGTTTTCATCCGATCAAGCTGAAACTTGGTAGGTAGTAAGACCATGATGTGTAGATGTGCGTAAAGTTTTGAGAATCAACGTCCGCCAAATATTAACAGAGTTATGCCCCTTTGAAATTTTTGTAAACATTTTCGTTTCCGGATAACTCCTACAGTTTTCATCCGATCATGTTGAAACTTGGTAGGTAGTAAGACCATGATGTGTAGATGTGCATAAAGTTTCGAGAATCAACGTCCGCCAAATATTAACAGAGTTATGCCCCTTTGAAATTTTTGTAAACATTTTCGTTTCCGGAAAACTCCTCCTACAGTTTTCATCCGATCAAGCTGAAACTTGTTAATTAGTAAGACCATGATGTGTAGATGTTTGTAAAGTTTCGAGAATCAACGTCCGCCAAATATTAACAGAGTTATGCCCCTTTGAAATTTTTGTAAACATTTTATGTTCCGGATAACTCCTCCTACAGTTTTCATCCGATCAAGTTGAAACTTGGTAGGTAGTAAGACCATGATGTGTAGATGTGCATAAAGTTTCGAGAATCAACGTCCGCCAAATATTAACAGAGTTATGCCCCTTTGAAATTTTTGTAAACATTTTCGTTTCCGGAAAACTCCTCCTACAGTTTTCATCCGATCAAGCTGAAACTTGGTAGTTAGTAAGACCATGATGTGTAGATGTGCGTAAAGTTTCGAGAATCAACGTCCGCCAAATATTAACAGAGTTATGCCCCTTTGAAATTTTTGTAAACATTTTCGTTTCTGGATAACTCATCCTACAGTTTTCATCCGATCAAGCTGAAACTTGGTAGGTAGTAAGACCATGATGTGTAGATGTGTGTAAAGTTTCGAGAATTATCGGGTTAAAGGTTAAGCAAATGCTATAAGTGCTCGTTTTTATGTGTTGTAAATAACTGATGAGATTAATTCTAGTTCTAAGCTGTCTGCTGTGGAAAGAGCAATACAGGGAAAAGGAAGAAAGCTCTGTGATGCCCTAGCTCTGGCTTGGCACTGTGCATGCTCTTCTTGCATTTGCTGTCACCCATTGAAACTTGAAATATAGTTCCACCATCAATGAATACTGTTTTCAGGTTTCAGTCTACCAAATATGAATTTGCCACGGGCGTATAATGCCCCGCTTGCGGAGCTCTTGTTAACCCTTAAGACGCCGAGAAAAACTACATCTGAAAATGTCGTCTGCTTGTGTTGTCTGCGAATCTTCTTGCAAACTTTTTAAAAATATTTTTGCACACAGGCAAACAGTGTGGACCCAGATCAGACTGCTCCTGTACAGTGTGGATCCAGATCAGACTGCTCCTGTAGTACAGTGTGGATCCAGATCAGACTGCTCCTACAGGAGCAGTCTGATCTGGGTCCACACTGTTTGTGTGCAAAAACGACTTTTTAAGTAACCGGCAGACAACAAAGCAGACGAAAATTAGGAGTTAATCAGACTGAAAATTTTTTTTTGTTGTCTAAAGTTTTTCTTATTAAAGTTGTAAAGCAGTATATTACTGTATGGAGTTCCAAGTTCTGTCCTTTGAAGAGAAGCATACTTCCACTGAATGGTTGGTTCGTCTGAAAAAAAAAACAAAAAAAACACGCTAGTTCTTGAAATGAGAAAAACATCTTTTAGGGCATCATTGCCTGTTATTGTAATGTTCTCCATGAAAGAGAGCAAAATAGTGCAAATTCTGTCATAATGATAAATCCTTCGAAGAGTATCTATTGGCCGCAGAATACAGCTGCTATATTCAAATCTTTTATGTGGATACTGTTTCTTTTCAGAGATTCTACATTGGTCAAAACAGTGAAGTTCCACTATTAGCCCTTGTCCTGATGAATAAAATTATTAAACCATGCTCATTTTTGACTATCAGCCAATAAAATTACTTGATATAACATAAAATGTATTTGTTCAAATTTGCAAACTGAATGACAAACTGTGTAGATTCTGATGTTTGTCCTGTTCAAACTGAGAAACTGTGTAGATCGTGATGTTATCGTGTTCAGCGGGATAAGACCACCACTAGACTAGTCAACTGTACAGTGTTGACGGGAACGTTAAACCTCAAATCAAACATCAAAAACAACAACCCCTATCTTTGGAAACAGTGTAGATCCAGATCAGATGGCTTCTGAAGAAGCCATCTGGCTTCTTCAGAAGCCATCTGGCTTCTTCAGAAGCCATCTGATCAGGATCTACACTGTTTGACATTCAGTTTATGGATTTGTAAGAATAAATTACATCAAGTAATCTGATTGGTTCAAAGTCAGAAATGGGTGTGGCTAAATTGAATATTCAGCAGGATAAGGGTTACTCATTGAGTGAAAAAAACTGTCAATATGAGAAGCAGAATCTTACACTCATGGCCATTTTCTGTGAATGAGAAACTGCTAAAGACTTATTTTACGTTTTATATAAAATAACCAATATGTTTATAACAGGTCTCATATTTTTCATGCATTTGGAGGATTTCAGGCTTTTAGATTTTGATTGTTGTGCCTATAGTCTGTTTAAAAACTATTTAACACTTATCCTGCTGAATATATTTATTAACCCACACCCATTTACTGACTTTAAGTCAACCAAATTACTTGATATTTTCACAAATTGCATTACAAACAGTGTAGATCCTGATCAGATGGCTTCTTCAGAAGCCATCTGATCTGGATCTACACTGTTTGCAAAGGTAATAGTTGTGTCTTGTTCAACAGGATATGGGTTGCAGCTGCAAAATCGGGGCTTTCAAGCATTGAAAAGCATGGTCATTATGAGGCCTGTTATAATCCTGATTTAGATACAAGTTCGCTTGTTTAATTTTTTCAGAGATCACACAAGAATAGTGCCATTCCGGGAGAGCAAGCTGACACGGTTGTTCCAGAACTTCTTTGTAGGTCGAGGGAAAGCAGCTATGATAGTGAATGTGAACCAGTGTGCCAGCATGTTTGATGAAACATTACATGTCTTCAAGTTCTCAGCTATTGCTAGTCAGGTGAGTGAGTGAGTGTTTCAGTTTTACGTCCCACCAACAGCTAAGGTCATACGGAGACGGGACCTCGGTTTAAAGACTCATCCGAAAGTCTTTGCTAGTCAGGTAATTAAAGAGCCATGTAGGAACATGGAAGATTTTTAGTCTTTTACCACAATTTTTGTGGGAAACCCCGTAACAGGACACCAGCACACAGTGCAGGTCAAGGTCAGGGGCCAGTTGTTCGGAGAATCATTATCTTCAGGAGCTTGTTAAGGGTCAAAATTTGCTGAAGGCTGAAATTTTTCAGCAAAAATACCAAAATTTTGAATTTTAAACTTGCTAGAACAGTTAACAATATGACCACTAATGAGCTCGTTAAGCTAACAATGCTTTGAACAACTGG
The DNA here is from genome assembly GCA_963580285.1 of Lucinisca nassula. Lineage (NCBI taxonomy): Eukaryota > Metazoa > Mollusca > Bivalvia > Lucinida > Lucinidae > Lucinisca > Lucinisca nassula. The sequence continues at coordinate 124,660,855 of OY757023.1, forward strand.
CCCCTGGTATTTTTTTGCAGTCATTGGTCTTCTAATAATAGAATGTGTTTTGTACTGGTTAACAGCTTATGCATAGCATGCACAGGAAAAGTGTGGTTAGGTCAGCTGATTAGCTCAACATGATCTTAATAGTGTTGACTGGGCTGTTAAACTCAAAACTAAAACAAAATTTGTTATCATTTACATCAACATCTAATGTTTAGACCAGTACATGTGTATTATTGGCATTTATTTATATAAATTTATGGTTTGCATGTCCAATTACTATCCAATTTGCTCCTTAATTCCTTCCTTTGACCCCTATTGACATGGGAGCCAAACACTTTTTGCAGGAGTTGCCTCCCCTGAAGATGTATCCATTCCCCTTAATTTGAGCCTGGGGGGCAGCTTATGAGAAAAGGGTACTTATTGCAAACATGGGAAAAAAGTGCAGACAGAATGGCAAACAGTGTAGGCCCTGACCAGACTGCTCCTCATTGGAGCAGTCTGATCTGGGTCTGCACTGTTTGCTTTGGCGTGTCTGACCCAATACTTGCGATCATTACAGCTTTGCAAACCTGGCATATGTCTGCCATTCAGAGTTTCAGATAATTTTGCATTGTTTCTGGCAGATTATCGCATAAGAATTCATTCATAGGGGTAACAATTACCCTTTACAATTTCTTCCTACGCATCCAGATGTGTAAGCCTCTCGAAACCATCGGCTTACACTAAATTTATTAAGTGGACTGCATTAACTAGCTCTGAAACTATAATCAATAAATTGCACTGTTTATAGAGAAACAGAAATCTGGTCTCTTATTAGAATGGTTTTATGAATTTTATTGGGTTTTTGAGTTAGTTTCTCACTCTGAAATTTTGAACCAGGCTATAATGGCATCTGGGAGACAAACAATTGTTGGGCTGTGAAAGTAACAGAGGTTTGTTGGAATTCCTCACCAGAAGTTAAAGCTAATGCGAGCCAAATAAACTTAAATGTAAGATATTGTCAGACATCATTTTTGCAATAGTTGCCTCTGCAGAAAAAAAGACACACACAGTATCAGACACATTGAAACTGAACCATATATGGTTGGTTGGTTGTTAATAAAATGGACAGTGGACTGGAGTCGGACTGAAATGCTCAGTTTCAACTGTTTAAGCGTGCCCCCGCCCATAGGGGCTTGAAGAAATATATGGGCTGCATGATGCTTCCACGCAGAGCTGAATCCGGCCCGCACACTAGTACTGGTAAACCGCTTAGAGGATCTAAGCCTGTCCAGGAACCGCGGTGCGAGGCGGACCGTCCATGCTAATAAACCCTATTGGTTTCATTGGGAGACAGGGCTTGAGATGTCATTTCATCTCAATGTCGGGTAAAAGTCCCACAAAATTGGAAGCAACGTCTCCGAAATCACCTTTATAGTGTTGACGGGGACGTTAAACCTCAAATCAAACAAATCAACTGTTTAAGCTGAGGCTCAAGTTAGCACTGTCATTTTGAAGGTCATGAAAGATAATGTGTATTGTTGTATGCTGTGTATAAATTCATTCTTATTTGGGCCCCGTCAAGTGATAAAAATTTTTGGTACTTTTCGCCTATGCGAGCAGCGAAGGTTCAGGCGAGCCTGCGCATCCGCGCAGTCTCGCCAGAACCTTCGCTGCTCACTCACACAAACTGAATCAAGAGGAACCTTCAGACAGAAAGCCATATCCCTGGACCCTGGCCTCCCTGAATGGCTCGGCATGCGCAGTTAAAATTTGTCATGACGGAATGCTCGAAGACACAAATTCGCTTGACGGGGCTCATTTGAAAGGGTTATTTTCTCATTGTGCTTGAGCTGACGGAGTGAAATACACATCACAAAAAGCATCAAAAGCTTACTAGGAGCTCTAACCACTTTTGACAAAGAAACAACTTTGAGACTTCTGTTTGCTTTCCCATAATCTGTTGAGCCCTTTTGTAGAAGGTGTATGCCCTTTAAGGATTAAATTTTCTCCTCTCCATGCTGGATATTGTGTTCAGCAGATGACATTTAGAAATATTTTTCTTATGACAGATTTGGAGACAATTTGCATGAGATGTCATATCCTGTTTTCTGGGAAAAAATAAGAAAATATAGATGATTTGTATGAGATGTGGGATCCTGATTTCTGGGAAAAAAAATAAAAATACCAACAACTTGTTATCTGCTTGATCAGTCCAGGGAGTGGTACCACCATTACGATAACACACCCGTACGACATAGTGCATTTCTCACATCTCAAAAATGGCTACTTTTCTGATGAAAATCCTTGATATTTTTCCTATAAATGCTCAAAACATAGGTTGTGTGTGCTCGTTAGAACCGCCTCAATGAGGCGGTTCTAAGGAGTACCCACAACCTATGTCTGGGAGCAGAAATAAGAAAAATATTGAATACCCCCCTAAACCCCAGTTTTCTCTATATAAAGTGGGGTTTAGCGGGGTCTTCGTTTCACAGACTTGTCCACGTGATGCGCTCTAGGCTAATTCGGCAGACGACAACTTGTTGATATTTTTCTTGTTTCACAGATTTGATTGATTGATTTGAGGTTTAACGTCCCCGTCAACACTGTAAAGGTCATTTTGGAGACGTTGCTTCCAATTTTGTGGGACTTTTACCCGATATTGAGATGAAATGACATCTCAAGCCCTGTTGCCCAATGAAACCAATTGGGTTAATTAGCATGGACGGTCCGCCTCGCACCGCGGTTCCTGGACAGGCTTAGGTCCTTTAAGCGGTTTACCAGTACTAGTGTGCGGGCCGGATTCAGCTCTGCGTGGAAGCATCATGCAGCCCATATATTTCTTCAAGCCCCTATGGGCGGGGGCGGTTTTGTTTCACAGAAAACAGGACTTGACATCTCATGCAAATTGTCACCATAGGAGACAATTTGCATGAAATGTCAAATCCTTTCTAGCAAAAGTAAGAAAAATATTTCAAAATGCTGTCTGCTGAAAAATAAAAAAAAGAATACCCAGCATGCAGAGTTATTGAAAAGGGAGACAAATGTTTGAAAGAAATACCTTCCCTGAAGGTGTGCTCATTTGTATTTCTTGCTCTATATAGGTTGTGACAGTTCAGAAGCCAATGTTCATCAAACCGAAGCTACCAATAAAAACAGCGTCCCCAAATCCTATCCCAAGAACCTCCATTATGTGGGCTACTCCTGCACGTGAGTTTTTACTCTTTAACCCTTAAGATAAAGATGCCAATAAAAACGGCATCTGAAAATGTTGTCTGTTTATGGGGTGTGCTGAATCTTTTTGCAAACTTTTAAGAAAATAACATTTTTTGTATACACTACAGGCAAATAGTTAGGACCCAGATCAGACTGCTCAAGATTGCAACAGTTAGATGACAAAGCAGACCAGGATTGTCGTGATTGCCATAAGAGTATGTGGCCATCTTACTTTCTGGTGAAAGAATGTTGAAATAAAACAGTTCACTATTACTGGGTAGCCAACAAAAGAGTGGTTAGGCTAATTGATTGACTCAAGAATGACCTGAAAAATTGTTGACTGAGCTACAGAAACTGTCAGTCATTGCCCTTTTGCTGTCTTGTGGGCAAATATTTTTTAGGGTAATTGTCTTGTAATACCGGCTGCTGTATGTTGGAAAAGGTTTATTTTATTTTGTTTGTGAAGTTGAAACGTCGTCAAACTTAACCCATATATGCCTAGGGGCCCTTTTCTGGGACATTTGCAAACAGTGTAGACCCAGATCAGATGCCACAGAATGCAGCATCTGATCTGGGTCTACACTGTTTGCTCGAAGAACATACATTTTTCTACAATTTACTTTGAACAAAACAAACCTGACACCCCTATTATTGAAAATGGACCACTCAAAACTTATAAGTTGCAAGATTCCATTGTCATATATTGGTTAATGTGAGAAATTAAATAATGTATTTTTAGCTCCCCGTCACTTATTAGCTCATCGTCACGTAGTGACGAGGTGAGCTTTTGGGATCACTTTTTGTCTGTCGTGTGTCCGTGCGTGCGTTAACAATTTCTTCAAACGACATCTCCTTCTAAACGACTGATCAGATTTTGACCAAACTTCACAGGAATGATCCTTAGGTGGTCCCCTTTCAAATTTGTTCAAATGGTTCCGGTCCGTTGAACATCTAGGTCACAGGAGCCAAAAATAGATTTTTTTCACCGAAAATTTAAAAATCTTCTTCTCTGAAACCACAAGGCCCAGGTCTTTGATATTTGGTATGAAGCTTCATCTAGTGGACCCCTAACAAGATTGTTCAAATTATAGTGCTGGGGCCAAAAATGCCCCGGCCCCGGGGCCCTTTGGTTTAACATAGGCTTATATAGGGAAAATCTTTAAAAATCTTCTTGTCTGAAACTGCAAGGCCCAGGTCTTTGATATTTGGTAAGAAGCTTCAATTAGTGGACCCCTACCAAGATTGTTCAAATCATGTTGCTGGGGCCAAAAATGCCCCGGCCCCGGGGCCCTTTGGTTTTACATGGGCTTATATAGGGAAAATCTTTATAAATCTTTTTCTCTGAAACCGCAAGGCCCAGGTCTTTGATATTTGGTATGAAGCTTCATCTAGTGGATCCCTACCAAGATTATTCAAATTATAGTGGTGGGGTCAAAAATGCCCCTGCCCTGGGGCCGTTTGGTTTTACATGGGCTTATATAGGGAAAATCTTTAAAAATCTTCTTCTCTGAAACTGCAAGACCCAGGTCTTTGATATTTGGTATGAAGCTTCATCTAGTAGACCCCTACCAAGATTGTTCAAATTATAGTGCTGGGGCCAAAAATGCCCCCGCCCGGGGGCCCTTTGGTTTTACATAGGCTTATATAGGGAAAAATCTTCTTCTCTGAAACCGCAAGGCCCAGGTCTTTGATATTTGGTATGAAGCTTCATCTTGTGGACCTCTACCAAGAATGTTCAAATTATAGCCCTGGGACCAAAAATGCCCCCGGTCCGGGGCCCTTTGGTTTTACATAGACTTATAAGGGAAAATCTTCAAAAATCTTCTCTGAAACCACAAGGCCTAGGTATTTGATATTTGGTATGAAGCTTCATCTAGTGGACCTCTATCAAGATTGTTCAAATTACAGCCCTGAGACCAAAAATGCCCCCGCCTTGGGGCCCTTTGGTTTTACATAGACTGATACTTGGAAAATCTTTAAAAATCTTCTTCTGTGAAACCACAAGGCCCAGGTCTTTGATATTTAGTATGAAGCTTCATCTAGTGGACCTCTATTAAGATTGTTCAAATTATAGCCCTGGGGCCAAAAATGCCACCACCCTAAGACCCTTTGGTTTTACATAGACTTATATAGGGAAATCTTTAAAAATCTTCTTCTCTGAAACTGCAAGGCCCAGGTCTTTGATATTTGGTATGGAGCTTCATCTAGTGGACCTCTACCAAGATTGTTCAAATTATAGCCCACGGGCCACAAATGCCCCCGCCCCAGGGCCTTTTGATTTTGCATAGACTTATATAATGATAATCTTTGAAAATCTTCTCTGAAACAGCAAGGCCAAGGTCTTTGATATTTGGTGTGAAGCTTCATCTAGTGGACCTCTATCAAGATTGTTTAAATTATAGCCCTGAGGCCAAAAATGCCCCCGCGGCGCCCCGGGGCCATTTGGTTTTACATAGGCTTATGTAGGGAATAGCTTTAAAAAATCTTCTTCTCTGAAACCGCAAGGCCCAGGTCTTTGACATTTGGTGTGTAGCTTCAACTAGTGGACCTTTGCCAAGATTGTTCAAATTACAGCCTTATTGATATTTGGTTTGGGGCTTCACCTTTTTAGACCTCCCTCACCATTATGCATATTATAGCCCTGGGGTCAATAATGGCCCTCCCCGGGGCCCACTTGTTACTCTATGGATCAAGCGAGGAATCCAGGGCCATCATGGCCCTCTTGTTAATTCTGGAGCTGCCATATGCTATAAAAATAGGCTTTACAAAGTAAATTAGCCCTCTGAAAAGAAAGTCTGTCTTCAGAGCTTGCGACTAGGAAAGAAACAAACCAACTTGCTCAGGTACAGACTAGCACTAGTCCAGAAATTTTAGAGTTTGAAGGAAATGTACTATACAAGCATGAATACTAAGGTGACATGGGCTTTTCATTCATACAAAAAAAATTGACCTGTGACCTTAACCTTGACCTTAGACCTACTTTAAAAAAAAAAAAAAAAGAAATGACCTCGGCACAGGGACATGTTCATGTTTCACAAACACATATTTTTTCAACTTGAAATGTATAATTGTGGTATGAAGTCCTGTAAGTAACGTAATAGCACTGAACAGAAAGCTATGAATTTAAGGGGAATAGGTACACCTTCAGGGGAGGCAACTCCTGCAAAAGCATTTTTGTCTCCCATGTCAATAGGAATCAACTCTTAAAGGAAAGAATTTGCTCCTGAGGAGCAAATTCTTTCCTTTAAGAGTAGATCCCTTTTTTAGTGGGACAGGGCTTATAGAAAACTCTACAGGAAGTCCTGAAAGTTGTCTCCCTTTGAAAACTGGCGGAACAATCTGCCAGGTGTTCCCATTCCCCTTAAAGTTATCCTTTTGATGTGTGGTCAGGTACGTCCGGACTGGCAAGCCAGACCCAGGCTGAGAATGTTCCACTGCCAGAGGAAGATGAGGATGACGACCTCGAGGAGAAGATCTATACACAAGAAAACATTGATGTAAATTCACTTTTTAGATTTTTGGTATCACAGCATTGTGTAAATGTGTTGGTTATCTGTAAAATCCGTACTTGGTCATTGGCAAACAGAACAAAATGTAGCATCTGATCTGGGTCTATACTGCTTGCATAATGTACGGGAATTTGCAGATTAATGGAAACGATCTAATTATCTATTCAGAACCATTTTCCCAGCCTACAGATGCAAAAGCTGTTAACATTTTTGCAGAAAAATACCACAGGGAATTGATACATCTTCCGGGAAGGCAATTCCTGCAAAAGTAGATTTTTCTCCAATGTCTCCTATGAAAACAGGGGTCAACTCTTAAAGGAAAGAATTTGCTCCTCAGGAGCAAATTCTTTCCTTCAAGAGTAGACCCCTTCTTCAGTAGGACACGGCTTACAGGAAGTACCGAAAAGTTGTCACGCTTTGAAAACTGGCAGAAAAATCTTCTAGGTGTTCCCACTCCCCTTAAGTATTCTAGAACAGATAACACTTAGACCGCTAATGAGCTCATTAAGCTAATGGGGCTTTGGACATCTAGATCCAGAATATTTGTCATGTTAAATGATTTTTACATTACTTGTATGTTAACTAATGTCATTGTGCCCATTGTGCATCCATGCAGAGCTGAAACAAACTGCACATGAGGCCTGGTATTCTGCTTAGGAGGATCTAAGCCTGCCAAGGCAAAGTGGTGCGAGTCAGACCGTCCATGCATATAAACCCTATTGGTTTCATTGGGTGACAGGGTATGAGACGTCATTTCATCTGAGTGTCGGGTAAAAGCCCCAAAAAATTGGAAGCAATGTTTCCAAAATGACCTAGACAGTGCTGACTGGGACATTAAACCTCAAATCAAACAAAAACAAAACAAAGGTCATTGTAAGCTTTGAATAACTGGGATGATGTCATTAGTTACCACATTGTTAAAAATTATGCTGCTGAATATTCAATTTAACCACACACATTTCTGAATTTGAACCAATCATATTACCTGATGTAATTTATTCCTGCGAATTCACAAACTGAATGTCAAACTGTAGATCCTGATCAGATGGCTTCTGAAGAAGCCATCTGATCTGGATCTACACTGTTGTAAACAGCAGGATAATGGTTAAAATTTGATTATTGCATTTGGCAGATATGCCAATACTTTTGCTGAAAAAATGTGAGCAGCTACAGCATTGCAAAGCTGACCACATTTTTTCAGCAAAATACCAGAGTATTAGACTTTCCAGACTTGTCGACATTTTGACCACTAACGAGCTGGTTAAGCTGATGATGTTTTGAACAACTGGCTTGATGTTTTTGCCCCAATGTTCCAGGAGCTGATAGCCATTATTGATGACCTGCAAAATGAGGTGACGAAAGAGAAGTATAAAGCGATCAAGATGGAGTCAACTATTAGAGCGGAGATGGTCGAAGAATTCAAGAAACAGTTCATTGAGATTGAGGATGAATATAGGTTTGTTTTTACAGAATTTAGAAATGACACAGGAAAAAGGATAGCATTGTTCAATTATCAGTCATACTGATGCAGCTAATTTTCATTACCCCAGGAATGGCAGTTATCAATTTCTAGCAAAAGTATAGTTTGTACAGATTAACTGCTTTTGTAAAAGCCCACATGGCAATACTTTCATGATCGGTCTTGTAGTATTTTCTGCTGATTTAGCAAGGACAGCGACAATTTACCCATCGTATACTAGTGGACCCTTCCATTGCTATATGTTGGACAAATTCATTTGTCTTATAAGGGGTCTCAGGCCTATTTTTTCATTTTTTTTTTCTATTTTGGATAGAAAATTCTGTCAGCAAATAGTGCTGGCACTGATCCGACGCCGTGTTCTACGGTGCCAAGGTACCTCTTTAGGGGTTTCCCGCATGCAATTAGTTACGGGCACACAATGTACACAAAGGGCTGTTTATATGTCTTGTAGTTCTTAGCCTGCCCAAAGTAATATATTGTTTGGCTGAATGATCATCCTGAATGGTCTCAGTTGGAACAATGAACAACAAAACCACCACCAACAACAAAACCAATGTTCTTCTATGGGAACTACTCTTAACCCATTTTGTACTGGAAACCCCAAAACGGGTAATTGGCAAACAGTGACGGCCCTGATCAGATGCTTCGGAACACGGCGTCTGCATCTGATCAGGACCTTCACTGCTTGCAAAAAATTCAGTCATCTTCCAAATAAATTTTGAAGACAACACAACCCAACACCCCCAATTTTTGAAATGGACTCCTGCTATATGTATGGAGGAAGATTCCATTTGGTATCAAAGGGGTTAAGGGGGGAGTGAGCATACTCTGTCTTTCACTCTTGTCCTGCTGTACACGATAACCCCTACATTTACAAACAGTGAAGATCCTGATCAGATGACTTTTGAAGAAGCCATCTGATCAGGATCTACACTGTTTGTCATTCAGTTAGTGAATTTGAATGAATACATTATTTGGGCCCCGTCAAGCGATTTTGGTACTTATCGCCTATGCGAGCAGCGAAGGTTCAAGCGAGCCTGCGCATCCGCGCAGTCTCGCCAGAACCATCGCTGCTAGCTCATACAAGCAGTGACTCAAGAGGAACCTTCAAACAGAAAGCCATATCCCTGGCCCCTCTGAATGGCTGGGCATGCGCAGTTAAAATTTGTAATGACGGAATGCTCGAAGACACAAATTCTCTTGGCGGGGCTCATTTAAAGTGATTTGATTGGTTGACAGTCAGAAATAAGTGTGGTAGATTGATATATTCAGCTGTACAGAGGCTAAAAGGGATATGAGAAGTCCCACATGAGAAGACAAATTATTTCATGTGTTGGCTGGGGGGGCATTTCTGGAGGGGTGTCTATTCATTGTAAATTTATTTAAAATTTTAGTGAGGAAATACGCAATCGTGAGCAGTTACAGGATGAACTAGCGCAGAAAAGAATTCAGATCCTTGTTGAATCTAAACTGATGAGGAAGGATAAGCCAGATATGATGACAGATGATGATGATGAGTGGGTCTCCAGCGTGTTGTTACATCAGGAGAAAGTGAAAGTAGAGGTACTGTATAAGCCGGACTTGGTTCTGATCTTGTTATCGATCATTGGTTTATACAAGTGACTGATGATTGACTTAACATCAGTCAGTGAAACTGCTGGTAATATTTACAGCATTGTATCTGAACATCAATTAACATGCCAATCACAACGATTGTCGTCGGCTGGTAACTTTAGAAGTCATTTTTGCAAACATTGTGGATCCAGATCAGACTGCTCCTCTAATCAGACTGCTCCTGGAGGAGCAGTCTGATCAGGCTCCACACTGCCTGTATGTTTGAAAAGTTTGCAAGACTATGCAGCAGACGACAATGCAGCAGAGCCATATTTGCTTGAGCCATTAGGCAAGGGCAAATACCACTTTCTGGCGGGGAATATGAGCCCATCTTCCCCGTCAAGAATCAAAATAACTAATTTGTTATACTGCAAAGCTTTTTCATGACATTTTGTACATGGTTCCAATGTTTTCTTTTGTAGCGGCGGTCGTGAGAAGTAGATGTTTATATGTGATGTTATCAAATGCACCCTTCTGTACGCACTAGGTTGATCACGGCTTACTGGGAAAAAATTTACGTCATGTTACAATGAGAGTTTTATAACAGAAAAATGAAATAAAGTACCGAATGAATGTAAAACAATCAAGTTTCTCTATTTTATTGTGGTGTATAGAATTATTTTGCTTTATCAACTGCAGTCAATCCAAGACGGCGGACATCGCAATTCAGCGAAGGCAAGTGCGAGAGGGGTATTTAGTTTTGCGCACGGGGAATATGGAAAATAATTGCCACTGCTCTGTCCAATCAAACGCCTCGAAATTTCTTTGCAGTATAACAATAACCAATGTTGTTTCTAGGATGCGGGATTGTGGAAATCCCGCCAAAAGTCGCTTCAGAACCAAAAAATATGCCCCTGCTCCCAAAGTACCTTACATTTAAATAATGTCACGCATTTTTCGCCATCTGTTTCACCCATTGTGAAAATTAGTTGTGTGCAACCTTCATTAGTGGTGTGCTGCCTTGTGCAGAGATGCCAGCGATTCTGATTTTTGTGTACTCCTACCGATTTTCAGAATAGAAGTGGAGGCAGTGATCAGGAATCAATACAATTAAGCCACAGCTCCCACCAGAGACACCAAAGGGAAACACAAACATGAAATAACTAGACCCTAATGGAAACATCAATAGTGGAAAGCCAATAGGACAGTAACGTTCCCACAAAATGGCCAATTGGCTATCCAAACCACAAAAAATACAAGCGATACACACACACTCAAAGACAAACCATAACAAAAATAAACCAGGACAGAAGAACTGCCTTGGATCAGTCTGACAGTGAAACAAATTTTATTGGGCGAGGGGGTGGGGGCTTAAACCGATTTTACATGGCCGCAATTCTCGCCCTTACTTCTGTCGCAATTTAGACAAATAATTTGTTCAGACGCATGAAGGCCGCCTGACTCATCAGTGCAACATCTCTGAGAACACAAAAATCAAACAACCACAGAGATAAAACAATGTTGAGGACTCGACAGCAAGAAACCACAAATGCTAGAGCAAAAGAAAACCGACAGTTACACTCTGATGTGCCGCATCATAAAATTAAATTCTCTCTAATTTTCAGAAAGCCTTTACACTGGAATTGGAGGCCTGACCCACCGGCATGCAACTGAAGAGGGAAGCAAACTTGTCAACCCTGATTGGGTTAACTGCCATGCATGCAGTCTGTCGTATAACATTTATGTTGTACCCAATCTTTTTATATCCAATAATGATTTTATGAAATTTGGTGCTGAAGTCATTGCAAGTATATATTTTTCTGAATTTATATACTAAGTCACCATAAAATTCTTGTTCCAATAGACCTTGTTGCAGAAGAGATTTAAGTCCAACATTGAATTTTGAAATAAGGTGCATATTTTGTGATAATTGTAGGATAGTTTTCCTTATTTCTCCATATAAACTTATGCTGTGGGTATTTATTAGACTCACCTTGTTGAGGCAGTTTTAATGAATACCCACAATATAGATTTTTTTATGGAGAAATGACAAAAACTACCATATTCGGGTGTGTATTACCCGCATTTGCGTACTACCCGCACCCCCCTTTTTTGCCAAAATCTGGGGGAAAAACTGTTATTCTGTTGTATTACCCGCGTGGAACATTTGCTGAAATTTTGATGGATGCGTAAGTGAGAAAAAGTAAGAATTTGGCCACCTTTTGTAACACACAACGGAATGCGCGATCGTCTTCAAAAGGCGGGAAAATGCACGTGCGTGCGAGTATCACTAGAAAGCATGTATTTTGCATTAAAATGTTGAAAAAACTTTACCTGTTCACCATTGTAATTTATTTATTAACCCACATATGCCCGCGGCCCTTTTTTGGGACATCGGCAAACAGTGCAGTCCCAGATCAGACACCTCAGAAAGGCGCCGGAGACGTCTCTTTTTGGTACATCGGCAAACAGTGCAGTCCCAGATCAGACACATCAGAAAGACGCCGCAGACGTCTGATTTGGATTTACACTGTTTGATGATTTATAACGGTTCAATTATGACACTATTGTTAATCCCTGTCATATAATTGGCACCCTGCGGTGCGTGTCGATAAGGTGTGAAAATATGGTCAAGTTATGTCTCTAATTTGCGTTTATTCCCCAATCATAAAATTTAATCCGCAATCAATGTGAAAATTATTTAATTGTTGCTTTTAAGACGAGTTGCTACCACTATTCTACTATCTCGTAAATGGTTATGTTTTGGCGCCAAATAGCAGACGCTTGGCGATAAAATATGAATGCTTTAATTTGTGTTAACACATCTGTATGCTGTTGTTGATATTGACACGGAGCTTACGGAAAACGCTGTTTTCCACAACCGTTTTGCTATCTAGAATATTTTTACTGTTTCCAAACATTTTTTATGAGAGAGATACGCCCCATTAAGATAAAACAATAGACACGTGTGGGGTTGCTGGGGTCCGATGACGTCATTTACCGATCACGTGCAGAAAAAAAAAACTAGCGGTGGTTTGTGGGCGGCGGTTTTGATGCCGGAAAACTTTGGACTTGCTTGTTTATTTCGTTTAAAATCAGAGTTTTAGGAATAATACTCACAAAAATCGGGCTTGCTAGTAATGGAGATTGTTATATTACTCATGTGTAAGTAAAATTGAGTGGACAATTAAACGTTTTTATGTCGGGTATCGTAAAAGGATAGAGCATAACACGAGATGCATCGTATTTTCAGCTGACAAAAGTAAAAATAAAATGGTCCAAAAATAATTCGGGCGGATTACCCGCACCCTGAACTTGGGCCTGTAAATTGAGGGAAAAAAACTGCGGGTAATACACGCCCGAATACGGTATACTTCAGTTATCACAAAATACTAGCCTTAACTATTGTTATGATTATATCGTAAGTTTTGGACAACTGGACCCAGGATTTGTCAGAAGTGATTGACAGGACACTATTGTCTTGTAATTCCAGGGCAGAGATAACGAAATTCAGACTCTTAAGGAAACGATAACTGGCTTAGAAAGCAAGCTAAAGACCCAGACAGATGGGCAAGAGAAACTGGAAAAACAGAAGAACAACCTGGCCAAACAGCTGGAAGATTCTCAGAAAATCAGTGATGAATTACAAAGAGAACTTGTAAGTTTGATGCTAGATTGATTGATTGTGTTGAGGTTTAACCACATGTCAACCCTTTTGGGGTTATTTTGTGTTGTCTCCCAGAGAAAGGGAGAAAAGAGACAGTAGAGGAGATTCCAGGGAGGGGTAGGGCAGAATGGTGAAACAGAAGAAATTGGAACATTCCCCCCTCTCCCCTTACATACTGCAAGGACAACAGGCCTTGAATATCAGTTGGGCAACTCTTGGGATGCACTGGACTTGTTCCAAGTTAAACTGGACCGAAGTAATGGTGAAAATCGTTCTAAAGTGATACATTAGTTCTACAGTCATCAGTTGTTTATTATTATTTATTAACATGCCACAGACTGAAAAAAGAACCCCATTTTTATGCCCCCGCCATTCGAAGAATGGTGGAATGGGCATATAATAGCCTTGCCCCTGTCCGTCTGTTCGTCCATGCATGCGTCCGAAACTTAAACGCGGTCAATAACTTCCTTATTTCTTGATGGATTTTAAAATTACTAGGCAGAAATGTCAACCATCATGAGACGACATGTCACGTGCAAAACCCAGGTCCGTACCTCCAAGGTCAAGGTCATACTTAGAGGTCAAAGGTAAAAAAATGGGTCCACAACTTAAACGCAGTCAATAGCTTTCTTATTTCTGGATGGATTTTGAAATTACTTTGTAGAAATGTTAACCATCATGAGTCTATGTGTCACGTGCAAAACCCAGGTCCGTACCTCCAAGGTCAAAGTCATACTTGGAGGTCAAAGGTCAAAAAAAGGGTCCGAAACTTAAACGCAGTCAATAACTTTATTTCTGGATGGATTTTGAAAATACTTTGTAGAAATGTTAACCATAATAAGTCGATGTATCACGTGCAAAACCAAGGTCCGTACCTCCAAGGTCAAGTTCATACTTGGAGGTCAAAGGTCAAAAAAAGGGTCAGAAACTTAAACGCAGCCAATAACTTACTTATTTCTGAATGGATTTCGAAATTATTTTGAAGAAATGTTAACCATCATGAGACAATTTGTCACGTGCAAACCCAGATCCGTACCTCCAAGGTCAAGGTCATACTTAGAGGTCAAATGGCATAAAAAGGGTCCAAAACTTAAACACTGTCAATAACTTTCTATGAATGAATACGAACATAGAATGAGTTAAAAACATGGATTCAGTAAATATTTTCAAATGAACCATTCGGAACAGCGAGCCACAGACCTTACTAGACCTGACTAGCTTTTCACTAGACAATGTCCATTGGTCTTGGGTTAATGTCCAACCCTGAGTGACACAAGATACATGACACCTTTGCCTCACCCATCCATCCTGAAAGATTGCCCCGGCCCTAGCTTCTGTTTGTAATGCTATGAAATTAATGGGAATAGATTCATTCATTGAAGGAAAATCTTCTAAAATATTTTGGTCTTTTCAGTAGGCGTCAACTCTTAAAGGAAAGAATTTGCTCCTCAGGAGCAAATTCTTTCCTTTAAGAGTTGACACAATTGGCAACTGAGGAGTAAATTCTTTTCTTTAAGAGTTGAAGCAGTTGGCTCCACAGATTTGTTTGTTTGTTATATTTGAAGTTTAACGTCCCCGTCAACACTTTAAAGGTCATTTTGGAGACGTTGCTTCCAATTTTTTCGGGACTTTTACCCGACATTGAGATGAAATGACATCTCAAGCCCTGTCGCCCAATGAAACCAATAGGGTTTATAAGCATGGACGGGCCGACTCGCACCGCATTGCCTGGGCAGGCTTAGATCCTCTAAGCGGTTTAGTACCTGTGTGCGGGTCGGTTTCACCTCTGCGTGGAAGCATCATGCAGCCCATCTATTTCTTCAAGCCCCGATGGGCGGCGGCTAGTTGGCTCCACAGAAGCAAATTCTTTCAAGATCAGACACCTTTCATAAGGGCTAAGTTTGTAGGAAAACAGTCAGTCCCAGAAGTTGACACCCTTTGAAATATGGCTGAAAATTTCCATTCCAAGTGTAACCATTCTTGTTAGGGGGAAAATGCCTAATATTTCAGATACAGAGTCCACATTGGTGATCATTTGGGAATGTGGGTTTGTTGGGGAGCTTTATTACTGGTAAATTACAATCATATCATGTTAAAATTCTTGGCTGCCAGAGCTCTGGTGAGCATAGTGGAACATAGGCCTCTTGTTTGTCTATGCCTATGCTTACAATATGAGCCACAGCCTGAGAAAAGCTTTTTGTCATTTGCAAAAAAACAAAGGTGCAGATCAACTAACATATCCACAAAGTCTGATCAGCACCTTTGTTTATTGCTACTTGGATAGTACAATAAACCTTTTTGAAGTTTTTTGTTTTGTTTCATTTGAGGTTTCACGTCCCCGTCAACACTGTAAAGGTCATTTTGGAGACGTTGCTTCCTATTTTGAGGGACTTTTACCCGACATTGAGATGAAATGACATCTCAAGCCCTGTCGCCTAATGAAACCAATAAGGTTTATTAGCATGGACGGTCCTCCTTGCACCGCGGTTCCTGGACAGGCTTAGATCCTATAAGCGGTTTACCAGTACTAGTGTGCGGGCCGGATTCAGCTCTGAGTGGAAGCATCATGCAGCCCATATATTTCTTCAAGCCCCTATGGGCGGGGGCCACCTATTTGAAGTAGTTTCTATATCTAAGATTTCAAGATTCTTGCTAGTTTGTGTAGCAGAGCAGGCTGGTTTGTGTCTTAACCGGGCGTACACCCCAAAGACAGGGTTTCTTGCAATGTGTCTTGTATAATGTTTCCAACTTCAGAGTGCCAAAAACACGAGCTACATGGAGAATCTTCAGGGCCAGCTGTCAGGATATGAAGAGAAAATTAAAGAATTAGAACAGATGCTTGAAAAGGTACACCAGAATATGTTCATAGTAATATTCCTGAAATAAGTAAGAAAATCTTCGAACAAATATAAACCAAATCACTCGGGAGATAATTATCCCTTCACACAACAAAGTTGTGAGGGAGGATATAGTGTTTGTCCCGTACATAACATCTTTGTCATTGCTCTAGGGCATACATTTATTGATGGATTTTGATATAACTTCACAAAAATGTTGGGTATGATAAAATTAATCGAGCGAGTTCGACTTTCAGGGGTCTGGGCTCAAGGTCAAGATCCCTATGGCTATTTTTAGAAAAACTTTTTTCATTGCTCTAGCACCTACATTTGTTGATGGATTTTAATATAACTTCACACAAATGTTGGGTTTGATAATATCTCAAGCGAGTTAGACTTTCGTGTCCTGGGCTCATGATCAAGGTCACTGTGGCTTTTTTAAGAAAAACATTGTCATCGTTCTAGCGCCCATATTTATTTATTTATTTTAACTTCACACAAATGTTGAGTATGATAATATCTGGAGCGAGTTCGACTTTCAGGGTTCTGGGCTCAAGGTCAAGGTCACTGGCTATTTTTAGAAAAACTTTGACATTGCTCTAGTGCCTACACTTATTGATGGATTTTAATGTGACTTCGTACAAATGTTGGGTCTGATAATATCTTGAGCAAGTTTGACTTTCAGGGTCCTGTGCTCAAGGTTAAGGTCGCTGTGGCTATTTTCAGAAAAACTTGCTCTAGCACCTACATTTATTGATGGGGTTTTATATTACTTCATACAATTGCTGGGTATGATAATATCTCAAGGGAGTTCGACTTTCAGGGTCCTAGGCGCCAGGTCAAGGTCACTTTGGCTATTTTTAGAATAATTTTGTCATAGCTGGCTGTAGCACCTACATTTATTGATGCATTTTAACCCATTTAGTACCAGAAACCCCAAAACGGATAGTTGGCAAACAGTGCAGGCTCAGATAAGACGCCGCAGAATGCGGCGTCTCATCAGGGCCTACACTATTTGCAGAACGTTCAGCCATTTTCCAAATCAATTTTGAAGCTACCAAAACCTGACACCCCTAAATTTAGAGATGGACTCATGCTATATATAAGGAGGAAGATTCCATTTGGTACAAAAAGGGTTAATATAACCATGCACAAATGTTGGGTATGATAATATCTCAAGCAAGTTCCACTTTCAAGGTCATGGGCTCATGGTCAAGATCACTGTGGCTATATTTAGAAAAACTTTTCATCACACTAGCACAAGCCCCCGCCCATAGGGGCTTGAAATATATGGGCTGCATGATGCTTCCACGCAGAGCTGAATCTGGCCCGCACACTAGTACTGGTAAACCGCTTAGAGGATCTAAGCCTGTCCAGGAACCGCGGTGCGAGGCGGCCCGTCCATGCTAATAAACCCTATTGGTTTCATTGGGCGACAGGGCTTGAGATGTCATTTCATCTCAATGTCGGGTAAAAGTCCCACAAAATTGGAAGCAACGTCTCCAAAATGACCTTTACAGTGTTGACCGGGATGTTAAACCTCAAATCAAACAAACAAAATCATCACACTAGTGCCTTCATTTTGTGATGGCTTTTAATGTTAGTTCATACAATTGTTGGTTATGATAATATCTTGAGCAAGTTCAACTACCACTTATGAGCTTGTTAAGCTAATGAGGCTTTGAACAACTGGCCCCAGGGCACCGGATTATTTGCAAACAAGTCAATAGAATTATGCATTATTGAATTGAAACAATATTTTCTGAGATCCTTTAATCATGTTTTATCCTTCAACTGACCTCAAAACGGGTAATTGGCAAACAGTGCAGGCCCACATCAGACACGGTAGGATTCTGTGGCGTCTGATAAGGGCCTACACTGCTTGCAGAAAGTTCAGCCAGTACCAATAAAATTTAAAGATAACCTGTCAGCCCTATATTTTGAACGGGCTACTGCTATACGAGCGTATGAACCAGCCCAAGAAGGCTTGAGCGACCAGCGAAGACTCGGATCAACCTGTGCATAAAATGACCATTTATAGCTGTCAAATTAGGCCTTTCAGGCATGGAAAAGCTTGACCAGTATGAATAAAAATCAAAAATGAAGCCTGGTACACACAGGTTTTCATAGACACAAATTATCTTTCAGCTGTCACCAAATACCCACCTGATCTGTTTCCAAACATCAATCTTTTTTTATATGTTATACCAGGCTTCAGAGAAGGAAACAGAAAATGAGAAGGATGCCCTTATTGAAAACCTGACACAGCAGTTAACTCAGTCAAGGAACCAGGTTAAAGAGCAGGTTAGTGACAAGATACATTATTTATGTCCATGTATTTACTCAGACTCTCATTAAATTTCCTCCAGTTGAAGAGAGTGATAGAAATTCCTGTGACAAGTTCTTGCAGAAATATAAATATTCAAAATGTAAAATGTAAATGAAAAAAATGCTAATCGCCTTTACCTGACAGATACATGAGCTGCGTTCGCCTTTTCGCGCCAGCGTTCGCTATTTGGTGCCAAAACATAACCATTCACCTGACAGTAGAATAGTCCGTTTTATTATGCATACATATACCTTTAGATGTTGCTAATCGCCTTAGGGGCAATTAAATCATATTTACACTGATTGTTGATTATTTATGATTGAGGTATACGCAAATTAGAGACATAACGACCTTATGTTCACACCTTGTGAAGCCGAACATTTTAGGCTTATGGATAACACCGGGGGCATGTGTTTACAGTGTAATAATAGGATAGTCTGCGGTCGGTGTTTATAACACGGTCCGAGGTTAAGCTGTACTCGATTTGTTAAAGCAATATATTGTGGTATTATTGCAATACACTTACCGGCCCCGATAGCTCAGTTGGTAGAGTGTCCGCTCCGGGGAACGGGAGGTCACGGGTTCGATCCCAGGCCGCGACATACCAAAGTCGTTAAAAATGGTACTAGCTGCTCCTCACTTGGCACTCAGATTTACGGGGTAGAGCTAGGACTGGTCGACCCAGTGTCAGGATACTGTGACTGGGTGTGGTATCATGTAATGTGTCTGGGACATGATACTTCAGTGAGGCAGCACTATAAAAGTGAGCATTGAGCTCCCTGCCGCAACCAGACACCGTCGTGATATGACTGACAATATTGTTGGAAGCGAATTCACACACACACATTGCAATACACTTTGATTATATCACAATATATCGCGGTACGCTTTTGGCATATCAGCCCAATTACATACAGTTTGATGCATAAGAGGCTGGCAATTTGTTGGCTGCTGCTTACTTAAACTATCATTGTTGCAAATAGTGTGAACCGAGATCAGACTGCTTCTCTAGGAGCATTCTGATAGATCAAACTGATACTTTAAAAGAGCAGTCTGTCCAGGGCAATGTTTGCCTGTACGTCTGAGAAATATGAAAGATGTAGTAGACAACATAAACAGACTATAAGAATCTTATATGGGTGTGAGGGGTGGATTGAAAAATCCGTCTCGAGGGACACTGTCCAGCATCACGAGGCTTGCTGAGTGATGCCGGACAGTGATCCCGAGGGACGGATTTTTCTATCCACCCCTCACACCCATATTGGATTCTTTTTCTTGCAAACCTTCCATTTCTATTGCGAATTTTTAATGCTGCTGTCACTTCGGTTACCGACGTCCGCCATTTTGTGATGACACAACAGGAATGTTTAGTGCCGCCGCACATGAGGTTGTAATCAACCAGTGCATTTATCAAACACGCGATTATATTCGATTTGGGGTCGGAACACCAGGGTCGGAACATAAATTTCTATCCCAGAGTAAAATCACGGATTTCCTTGTCTGGTGTTCAAGAAAATATTTTTATGCCATGGGAATCAAAGATTCGGGGGCATATGTTTTTGGTTACCTGTTTGTCTGTCCACAAAAACCTTAACATTGGGCATAACTTTTGAATGGTAAGTGATAGGGCTTTCATCTTTCACATGGGCATTTCTTTTCACAAGACCTTTCCAGTGGTACCATAATTTTTGACCGCCTGACCTTGACGCTGATGTTTGACCCACTTTTTAAAAACTTTAACATTGGCCATAACTTTTCATTGGTAAGTCTTAGGGCTTTCATATTTACGTTTTCAGGCATTTGCAGGATTTCTGGCTTTAAGAGTTTGATTTATTCTTGATTTCAGGCTTATAGATTTTGATTTCCCCATTCTTGTGTCCGCAGGTAATTTCTCCAAATACGATAAAGGGTTAATGTATAGAGATTTACTTCTTTTATCTTGCAAATGTATGCTGTGTGTTCTCATCAGAATCACCTCGATGAGGTGATTCTTATGAGTATACACAACATACATTTATAAAGATATCCCACAATTACCTCCACCTCCTGATATAAAACCAATAGTAACCCACCATGGCTCAAACTACCACTGTCCTGAACAAATTTTCATGGTCCCACAGGCGTTCGAGCAATCGAAGTTTGTATATAGTAACATTGTGCATATCATAATTACATATTGTTAATTGTTACGATGATGTAGGTTTATTCAAGAGTTTATAAAACTTTGAAGCCGAGAAAATGTTATCAGCGCCCTGATAGCTGAGTCGGTAGAGCACTTGCCTTGTAAACAAGGGGTCGCTGCTTCGAGTATTTTTTAGCACCAACAAATTGTAGATATTTTTCTTATTTTTCCCAGAAAACATGACTTGTATCTCCTGCAAATTGTCTCCAAATGTGACCTGGCACTGTGATTAACTTTCAGTGGCTCAAATGTTTAGACTATGTAGTTTTTCAGTCTGAAATAAAAAAACAAAAAACCTACGAGAAAGATCTAAAATAACCAATCATGTGAGACTATATATTTGTCTTGTACTCGGTGGTGAAAGCAATGCATATCTGAAATGAAAATGATAGTTTCATAAGAGAAAGAATCATGCAACAGATAAGGGTCATATTTTGTGATAATTGAAGGATAGTTTTTGTTAATTCTCCATAAAAACCTATGTTGTGGGTATTCATGAGAACCACCTCGCCG
Source organism: Lucinisca nassula (assembly GCA_963580285.1). Lineage (NCBI taxonomy): Eukaryota > Metazoa > Mollusca > Bivalvia > Lucinida > Lucinidae > Lucinisca > Lucinisca nassula. Next base: position 124,682,109 of record OY757023.1, read on the forward strand.
AGGCGTTTCTAATGAATACACACAACATAGGTTTTATTGAGAAATAAGGAAAACCATCCTTTGATCATTACAAAATACCTACCTTATCTGTTTGGATGAGAATATAATAGCCTTCGCATGTAAAAAGTAACAATTCAGTATTGTTTTTACTATAGCAAGCTGGAACTGTTTACTGAAGTGCCTTCCAATATGAAATTGTTTGAACAGCTTCTATAGTTTGGCTCATAAAAAAAGGACATTTCTTCAGTAAATATAAAACAAATCTTATCTTGTTTAAGTTTCTGATTTCACTTGTATCTTGCATTTGTGAAAATGTTTGGTTTCAACACACTTGAAATATTTGTGCTATTCACTTAAAAAAATAAATATCCTCTATTATCATATGACGTGTCTGGGAGTGTAATAACGTCATATAATTAATTCGATAATCCACTAGTGGATTCAATATGCAAATTAGTAAGATACACCCGGTAACGTTACATGTATGACATTCTTAATGACGTCGTGTTTACTAGTGGCGAAATATTGACATTTTTGTTGGACAATCTTGAAAAAATGCATTTTAAATGTCATATGATAAATAGAATCTTGCGTTTGTAATACTTGACCACTCATGTAAGATCCTCTATATCGTCTATTAATTGCTCAGGAACAGGAGATATCTGAGTTGAACGATATGCTGACTGAAGCCGGTGAAACATTTGAACAGAGAGAGACAGAACTCCAGAAGTTAAAAGATCTTGTGCAGGATTATGAACGACGACTGGAGTCACAGGTTGGTTGATGAACAATACACCACAGCCTCTCATAATAGAATAAGACTTATTAGTCAAACAAAATGTATACGTATGTAGATTGTATAGAGAAATGACTATAAACTGAGCCCCGCCAAGCGAATTTGTGTCTACGAGCATTCCGTCATGACAAATTTTAACTGCGCATGCCCAGCCATTCAGAGGGGCCAGGGCTTTCTGTCTGAAGGTTCCTCTTGATTCACTGCATGTATGAGCGAGCAGCGAAGGTTCTGGCGAGACTGCGCGGATGCGCAGGCTCGCCTGAACCTTCCTTGCTCGCATAGGCGATAAATACCAAAATCGCTTGACGGGGCCCAATTGTCATTTTGTCGAACCTGCTTAAAGCATGTGCGATACTCCAGTTTTCCCTCTGTTTTATTCTGTTTTCCGTCCTTTTTCTTTAATTCACCACATTTGTCAAGCTGTCATGATTTGCGACAATCAGTATAAGAAACCGGGGGACCACCCTTATAGATGTCTTGTAGTATTTTATCCATATTTGCATAGCATCGCATTTTGGGGAATTTGCAAACAGTATAGACCCAGATCAAACATCACATAATGTGGTGTCTGATATCGGATACATTTTCTTAAAACTTACCACACACAAAACAAAACTGTCACCCCTATAATATTGGAAATTGACAACTCTAAACTTACGAAGTGGGAGTAGATTTCATTGTCCTATATTGGTAAATGATATATATTCTACCTTTCCCTTAGATTGTTCCATTGATGTACTGTAATCCTAAGTATTTAGACAAATAGGCCTAAGTAAATAGTGCAGATCGAGATCAGACTGTTCCTTCATCTGATCAGGGTCTACACTGTTTGACACCCCGTTTGCACCTTTTGGACTCCTTGCAGGATCGTGAAAGAAATTTTGTTAAAATTTTAGGAGAATTACAACAAGAAATCAAGGTGTCCAAGTTTTTTGGAATTCTACTGTATGTTAGTAGGAATAAGTATACAACTAGCAAGTGCAGCTCAACTATCCTATAAATGAGCCATGAGAATATAAGAATCTGATATGGGGTTCTGTTGTAGATGAGCGTTTCGAACCCGAGGGATGACCGTGCTGAGCGGAACCGAGGCTATGCCGAGGTTCCGCTCAGCACGGTCATCCCGAGGGTTGGAAACGCCCATCTACAACAGAACCCCATATTGGATTCTTTTTCTTGCACAACACCTTCGGTTAGTTTTGACAGCTCGCACATGTATATTATTTACAAAATAAAAGTAGTGCGGAAGTAGTTCCGGCAGTTGAATAGAATTGAAGCGCATTTATGTTAGTTGCCTGGGTCGGAACACCAGGGTCAGAACATAAATTTCTATCCCAGGGTAAAATCGCGGATTTCCTTGTCTGATGTGCAAGAAAATCTGTTAAATGCCATTTGTAAACCATAAAGACATGGATTAGCCTGCACATCTGCAGTCAAGCGCAATCTGGCCCCGAGATTATAAAACTCTTTTCATGCTCACCTCAACTAAGCATTAAATTTAACTCTTATCTTGATGAATATTCAGTTTAGCCACATCCATTTCTGACTTTGAACCAATCAGATTACTTCATGTAATTTATTCTTACAAATCCATAAAATTCATATCAAACTGTGTAGATCCTGATCAGATGGCTTCTGAAGAAGCCATCTGTTCTGGATCTACTCTGTTTCCAAAGATAGGGGTTGTAGTGAACAGCATGATAAGAGTTAAATATGCTCACAAGTAATAAAAGACCAAAAAAAAGACAATTTTACTGCTCAGATCAGCAAATGTTGTTCTGCTCATTGTTAGCATTTTAAAATTTATGAGCAGGATAAATTTCATGCTCAAATGAGTTGAGCACAAAAAAAAAGGTTTTATAACTTCTGGGCCATATCAGCGCCTGCTATTGGGATAGAACAATTACAATATCTGTAGTTTCTATATCTAAAATTTCAAGAACTTCCTGCCTGTAGCTGAGCAGGCCAGTTTGTGTCTGACCTGGTCATAAACCACAAAGTAGGGGTTTCTCTGAACATGCCTCATGATACTCCACAACCTCACTTTAACACTATTATTGTGGTCCAAAGCAGAAACTGTGTTAGTTAAACATCCATGTTACATGTATATCCAAACAAAAATGTGCAGATTATATAGAAAAATGACCATTTATGGTCATTTTTCTATATAATCTATACATTTTTGGGATCCGTCTTGAATTCATGTTATATCCAAGACCCATGTTATAGCAAACAAGTGTTATAATGAGGTTGTGGTGTACTTCCAAAATTATGTTGCTTTGGAGTTCAGTTATATATCATGTTCTGAATATGCAATTTCAGAGTGAAGCCATCAAAGCTTTGGAGCAGGCTGCTGCTGACAGTCGGGTTGCCATGGAAACGGCTGACCAGTCACTGAGCAAGCGGGAGGAGCGTGTATCTACATTGCAGGCTGAAATCCGAGAATTACAAGGTATAACACCTGATTTTGATGTCGTGCTTGAAACGCCACCTAAGAGTGGTTCTCTGTTGCAAAGTAAAGAAACACCTACCAAAAATAATTCATATCTCGAAAAATTTCGCCAGTCAGTTTCCAAACTGGAATTATCTGCTGATATAGATGAAGGACCAAACATTAATGAAAGATTCGTTAATAGCTGTGAAACTGAGAATGTTAAGAAAATTGATGTTGTCCACCATGCTCGTAGCTCGGGAGTTGGTTTAGACTCTGATATTGACAGTTTCTCTGAGCCTGAGTCTATTGACATTGGACTCAGGAATAGTATAAATAAATCAATCACTGAAATGATTGACAGTCCTGAGAGGAAAAGTGGAAACTCTATCTCCTTCAACCAGAGCTCTCTGTTGGAGTACACCGCAGAAACTGAGGAGAAATTGTCAAGTGACACCTCAGGTTCCTCAGTTTCTCACTCACCAGTGCCAGGAAATGACAGTCCAAAGAGAAACAACACTGGACAACGAAAATGTGATTCAGTCAGTTTCAAGAACATGATTAATAAGAAATTAGACTATAAAATTCATAGACCGTTAGACGACAGTAGAGTATTGCAAATTGTCCTAACTCCGCTGAAAAACAAGCTGTTGTATAAGCACACAAAATCAAGCATGCTTAGGTTGAAGAATTCTCCCGTGAAAGATCCGTTACACGGTCGAGAATGTTTGAAAGTGAAACCCATAGCTCGCCGATCTCTTCGTGTTGATAAGGAAAATGTTTACAGCCATTCTAGTCAGGAGTTGAAAGCAAAAAAAGTAGGAAAAAGGAAGTGCACAGACAAAGAGAATGAATTAAACTCCAGTAAGAGGAGAAAAGTTCTAGGTGGTAAGAAAAAAACAAAAGCTAAGCTGAGAAGGTCTACAGCTAGGCCACGGTATAATCTAAGGACAAGGAGATGATATGTTTACGATTGTAAATCTACAAACCAGGGCCCAGTTGTTCAAAGCATCGTTAGCTTAACGAGCTCGTTAGTGGTCATATTGTTAACTGTTCTAGCAAAAACAATATTGACAATTTTGGTATTTTTGCTGAAAAATGTGAGCAGCTTTTGCGTCCGCAAAAGCTGCTCACATTTTTCCACAAAATTTTTTGCATATTCGCCATATTTAATGATCAAAGTTTTAACGATGTTAACTAACGACATCGTTAGTTTTGAACAACAGGCCCCCATTGTGGAATTTTAAAGTATTTTTTTCTTTGCGAGGAGAAAAAGCATGAGTCACTTAAGGCCTGGGTTCTAGGTTATAAAACTTCCATGCTTAACTCACTTGAGCAGGAAATTTGTCCTGCTCATAAATTTTAAAATTGTTGGCATTTTAAAATTTATAAGCAGGACAAACAACATACTTTGCTGATCTGAGCAGACAGATTGCCTCATTTGTTTGTATTTTAATAATAATGAGCATTTCAGATTTCATTCTGAAGTCAGTTGAGCATGAAGATAGTTTTATAACCCCGGATCCAGACTTATTAATTTTTTTTTCATGTTCCGTTCAATTGAGCATGAAATATGTCCTACTCATAGGTATTAAAATACTATCAATTTCATGTGCTGAATTTAACACACACACAAAAAAAGGTTTTATAACCTGATACCCCGATTGGCTGAATTATTGAGGATACTCGCGGGTCAGCCCAGTGGATACTGTCATATCAGAAGAACAGACAAGGGGAGATATTTTGTGATAATTTTGTGGCAAGTGCATCTTGTAATTTGTAATTTCTCAGAAGAACCATATCTGGTGGGGAATTCAGAAGCATACATAAACATGGTTACCAGTGTATGGAGACAAGAGAGAATATTCAAAGAAGTTCTCTCTGGCATAGCTTGAGATGTGGAGTAAAAAGGATTCTTAAGGGGAATGGGTACACATTCAGGGGAGGCAATTTCTACAAAAGTATTTTTGTCTCCCCTGTCAATAGGTTCAACTCTTAAAGGGAAGAATTTGCTCCTCTTAAAGGGAAGAATTTGCTCCTGAGGAGCAAATCCTTTTCTTTAGGAGTTGACTCACTTTTCGGTGGGGCAGAGCTTATCGAAAAGCAAACGGGAAGTTCTGAAAGTTGCCTCCCTTTGAAAAATGGCGGAAAAATCTGTCAGGTGTTCCAATTCCCCTTAAGAGATACTTTTCCTTATTTTTTTTTTTCAGAATCATATTTTTTTGTACTTGTTAGAATCGCCTCGTTGAGGCAATTCTTATTATTCTAGCGAATAGTCACATTACAGTTTTTTTTTTGTTTGTGTTTTTTGTTGCACCTGCATGGTGCGATATAGGAGTCCGGTTTTCTGTCCATTTGTCTTTCTGTCTAGTTGTCAAGCCATCAACATAGGCATCCACCTTAATTATACCCCCGGCATACGAAGTATGTCAGGGGGTATATAGTTTTCGTCTTTCCGTCCGTTCATCTGTTCGTTGGTTCGTTCGTATGTTCGTTCGTTCGGCCGTTCGTCAACCTTTACGTCAAAGTTTTGCGTTAAACCTTTTTGATTGCTCATATCTCTGTGACCACAGGTTGGATTCTCTTCATATTTGGTACAGGATATCTCTATAGCATTACTTTTCATATGGAATATCTAAGCACCTGGGTCAAGCCCCTGGGTGGGTTGTCTGTCTGTCCGTCTGTCTGTTCATCTACTTTTACGTCAAAGTTTTGTGTTAAACCTTTTTCATTGCTGATATCTCTGTAACCACATATTAGATTCTCTTCATGTTTGTTACAGGATATCTCTATAGCATTACCTTTCATATGGAATATCTAAGCCCCTGGGTCAAGCCCCTTGGTGGGCTGTCTGTCTGTCTGTCCATCTAATTTTACGTCAAAGTTTTGTGTTAAACCTTTTTCATTGCTGATATCTCTGTAACCCCATGTTAGATTCTCTTCATGTTTGGTAAAGGATATCTCTATAGCATTACCTTTCATATGGAATATCTAAGCCTCTGGGTCAAGCCCCTGGTAGGGCTGTCTGTCTGTCTGTTCATCTACTTTTACGTCAAAGTTTTGTGTTAAACCTTTTTCATGGCTGATATCCCTGTAACCACATGTTAGATTCTCTTCATTTTTGATAAATGATTTCATGATGCATGTCCCTTCGCCCACCCATGGTGACCTTGACCTCAAGGTCACGGACTTAGAAATTTTTGCATTTGGTTAAGTTTTATGTCAAAGTTTATAGATGCCTGTATGTTCTTTTTGATGCCCTCACTCCCTTGGTCCATTTGGAAATTTTATGTTTGGTTTAGCTTTTACAAGCACATTTATAGATTCTTATAGCTTCTTGACTTCATTCATCTCACATACAAGCTCGAAAGATATATCAGAGGGTGACGCTGGCCGGGGGTATACGTGACCCACTGGTCACTTTCTCTAGTTTTTAATCTAATGTAAGAGGCCATTTCTCAAGAACTATGAGAATTTCATTAATGATACTTGGTATAAACTTGTATCTAGGGATGATACTTGGCATAAACTAGCATCCATATTTGACCTTGATCTACATTTCATAGTTCACTAATTTTGTGAACTATTGCATCAACCGTAGCTAACACCCTAAGGTTCAAATCCATTTCTCAACAATCATGTAAGAGCTTCATTAATGACACTTAGTACACACTTGGATCAAGGGATGGCAACTTTAATGCAAGCATCCATATTTGACCTCTACCTACATTTCATGGTTCAGGCCCCCGCCCATCGGGGCTTGAAGAAATATATGGGCTGCATGATGCTTCCATGCAGAGCTGAAACGGACCGGCACACGAGTACTGGTAAATCGCTTAGAGGATCTAAGTCTGCCCAGGCAAAGCGGTGCGAGTCGGCCCGTCCATGCTTATAAACCCTATTGGTTTCATTGGGCGGCATGGCTTGAGATGTCATTTCATCTCAGTGTCGGGTAAAAGTCCCACAAAATTGGAAGCAACATCTCCAAAATGACCTTTACAGTGTTGACAGGGACGTTAAACCTCGAATCAAACAAAAATCAAACAAAACATTTCATGGTTCACCAACTTAGTAAGTTTTGCCCCCCAACTTCCATCCCCCCCAACAACCTCCCCCTCCCCCCACCCCCCAAGGTGCGACATATCCTTCTGCAGAATGCTTTTTTTTGTTGTTGTTTTTTATTTTGAAATGTAGAAAATTATCATTACTCCTTGTTTGGAGCTGTTTTGCATATCCAGGAAAACAGGAGAAAAAAATACAGGCAAGCCTGCTTGTATGCATAGTTTTCAAAAAACAAAACTTAATGAATGGGCCATATCATTTGACTAACTGTATGCAGAAACCCCCAAAATGCAGCACTGGTAAACAGTTAAGGCCCAGATAAGCCGTTGCAGAGAATGACATCTGATCAGGGCCTGAACTGTTTGCAAAGAAAGTTCAGACATTTTAAAAGCAATTTCTAAAAGCAACTCAGTTGCCTGTGCAAACTGCAGATCCAGCTAAGATGCTCATAATTAATATGACATGTCAACACGATCTACACTGTTTGCCATCCTGTTTCTGATTAAACTACAAATGCACAAGAATGAACATGTCCACATTCAAAGATAAAAGAGTACATCTCAAAAAACAGGTTGTGAAAGAGTATATACAGTCAAACTTCGATGGCTCGAACACGGATGGCTCGTTTACTATGGCTGAGTCGAACCCAGTTTTGAAAACCTAGGGAATTCCTCTGCATAAGAAAAAGTGTGGGATAATTAAGGAGATTTTCGACTTTTATCTTGCAAATGTATGCTGTGTGTACTCATTAGAATCGCCTCAATGAGGCGATTCTAATGAGTACACACAGCATACATTTATGTTACAGAACACGAAACAGAATTCCAAAAATACCCCCGTTATGTTTTCTGGAAGTATGCAACAGTGGCTCGAACTTCCGCTGTCTCGAACAAATTTCCATGGTCCCAAAGGGGTTCAAGCCATCGAAATTCGACTGTAGTACTCTTTGTACAGGAAATGCAGTTCCTCCAATGTGGGTCTGAAAATGAAGGGTATGTTTTAATACCTGGTTACTTTACTAATACATGTAATATATGTGCAGTGCTGGGGAATAACTGGTTTTGGGATTTTGGTATGTTATAGATCTGGGTCTTTTATATATATAAAAAAGAAAAATCCTAGATTTAATCCAAACAAAATATTTTTTTTAACCCTTATCCTGCTGTTCACGATAAGACCTACCTTTACAAACAGTGTAGATCCTGATCAGATGGCTTCTTCAGATCTGGATGTACACTATTTGTCATTCAGTTGCAAATTTGAATGAATAAAGGCCAGGTGTGTCTGGAGGATACGACCCAGGTGTCAATGGGTAGCACTGATGTAAAAGTCACTGCCTCTCTCTTGGGAATGAGTATTCGAGAGTGATTCAATAAGATTGGAGCTTTCATCGCAGTCGAACTAAAATACATTAGTATAAACTAAAAAATGTTTGAAAGAGTTGCTTCAAGGTCACCTAAAAGGATATTCATTTACCAGAGGCACAATCTTGAAGGATATGCTTTTGTTCTGTAAAAATATACAGTGGGGCAGACTGCCCTACTTTTCCACACTAGATGAGTAAGGTCACAGAACCTACACGCGGAGCCAGCAAAATCTCAGATCAGCCTGGTCACCTTGGTATTGACGAGTGTGATCAGTCTCTACAGTTGTCAGTTTCTTGCACAACTATTTGCACTACTAATAAAGCCTGCCCAGGAAAAATGTGGTTAGGTAAATTGACTGTGTCATTGGGCCTCTGTGGCCCAGTGAATAAGAGCTCTTACTCTAAATCATTAGGTCTCTCACAGCTGTGGGTTCAAGCCTGGCTCGGGTCAAATGTGAGATGCCAAGTTCTGCAACGGAAGGTCAGGTGGTTTTTCTACAGGCACTCCGGTTTTTGCTCACCTCTGTTTAAAGAATTGGCTCAATACGAGTGAAATAATCTTGAAAGGGCCGTTAAACCAAAAGTTGGCAAAACAAAAAACATTTACTGCCTCAACCTGACCTTGACTGTGTTAACCAGGCTATAAAAAGTAAAAAAAATAAAAAGAAAACGGTAACAGTTCATAATCATAATTCAGATTGTCATCTGAAGATAATGGGCTATCCTCAGAGCTAGCTGATTTCAGACTTGGCTGGTCTCGAATAGTCATGCAGCTCTTTCCGCATCTGTGTCAGTTTAATTACACATCACAAAAACACACCTATCTAATTTTGGCCCCCTTGAACCCAATGTTTATATTGTAAAACTGGGGTTTACAGGGGCAAACCTTATTTTTCTTATTTCTGCTCTAAAATATAGATTGTGGGTACTCGTTAGAACCGCCTCGATGACAATCTGCATTTTGAGCAGAAATAAGAAAAATATCACAATTTTTATGCCCCCATCATTCGAAGAATGGTGGAAAGGCATATAGTGTTGCCCCTGTCCATCCGTCTGTGCGTCCGTCCATCCGTCCAAAACTTAAACGCGGTCAATAACTTCCTTATTTCTTGATGGATTTTAAAATTACTCGGCAGAAATGTTAACCATCATGAGACGACGTGTCACGTGCAAAACCCAGGTCCGTACCTCCAAGGTCAAGGTCATACTTAGAGGTCAAAGGTCAAAAAAAGGGTCCGAAACTTAAACGCAGTCAATAACTTACTTATTTCTGGATGGATTTTGAAATTACTTTGAAGAAATGTTAACCATCATGAGACGATGTGTCACGTGCAAACCCAGATCTGTACCTCCAAGGTCAAGGTCATACTTAGAGGTCAAAGGTCAAAAAAAGGGTCCGAAACTTAAACGCAGTCAATAACTTACTTATTTCTGGATGGATTTTGAAATTACTTTGAAGAAATGTTAACCATCATGAGACGATGTGTCACGTGCAAACCCAGATCTGTACCTCCAAGGTCAAGGTCATACTTAGAGGTCAAAGGTAAAAGAAAAATGGTCCGAAACTTAAACGCAGTCAATAACTTTCTTATCTCTGGATGGATTTTGAAATTACTTGGCAGAAATGTTGGCCATCATGAGACAAATCTGCCTCACACAAAACCAATGTCCTTACCTCCAAGGAGAAGGTCATACTTAGAGGTCAAATGTGAAAAAAGGATCAACACTGTCAATAACTTTCTATGGATGAATGCGAACGTAAACATATTTTCAGGCGGGGGCATCCGTGTCCTATGGACGCATTTCTAGCTCATCTTAAAATTGTCCTTTTTCCGGCGATAAAATTTACAATGTATTTATATAGGTCTGTTTTCGTAATGAATATAAGCAAGATAGACACTATAGCACATGCATACTGTATCCATTGTTTAGCTTAGAATTTGTTTGACATTCATAGCTTTAGATAAGGTGATGTAGTGAGGATAATTCAAGGATTGTTTTTCATATTTCTTAATTCATGAAGAACCTGTGTTGTGGGTACTTGTTAAAATTGCCTCACTGAGGCAATTTTAACAAGAACCCACAATATAGGTTTCTGAGGAGAAAGATGGAAAATTATTCCGTAAGGCCAGAAAAAAATACCTTTCACAGTGTTTCAGGTGACCCAACTGACCCTACCAAATGAGCCCCGGTCAGTAAACTTTCTTTTAAGATTTATCCAATTTCACGCCATTTGCTTTATTCCGAGCCGTTTCGTTCCGTTTCGCTATATTTTGTGACCACTGCCAATGTCGTTCAGATGCTTGAAATAAACATCTGCATGATTGTTAACTTCAGCAAAATGGCGACTGCCAGTGAATCTAAAGTTTTGTCCCCATTTCAGGGACATTTACAAGTTGGAATCCTATTCTAACAAGATCTGAAAACCACAAAGTAAAGAATTAAAACAGTTGATATACATGATATATTTAAAACAGAGAAGAAAATAGCCAGAATTCACTGATACTTTGAAAGAAAGAAAAAAATAAGAAAAGAAATTTTGGTCTGACCTACCGACTCTGTTTTTTTTTTTTTTTTTTTTTTTCAGAGGTGACCTGAAACACAGGTATTTTTTTTCTGGCCTAATTATCCCTTAATATTCCTCATTACTCCTCTTATCTGGAGCTCTGAACATTACTTTATGTTTCATTTTCTGAATTGAGCCGGGGCACAGCATTTCCTACAATTTACATGTACGCCCAGTGAAGAATCAGATCAGCCTGCATAGCTATATATACTCACTCTCAAAAGAAACGATACATAGATTTGAAAGGGAAAAAATAATTGAAAACATAATAATGATCAATCCTTTACATGTATAATGAAAATATAGACTTTTATGGTACATTTCATCCAAAATTCCTAAAATTTGAACAGCATCTGATTCCATTAGAAAGTACGAAGTCTCGTAGGGGTCACATCAGAATTTACACAAAAGTCAATAACGTGTATGCCCACCATTTGCATCTCTGACTGCAGTACAACGACGCCTCATTGACCGGATAAGTGTCTGGATTTGGTTCTGGGGTATCGCGTTCCATTCCTGGTTTAGAAAAAGTTCAAGCTAGGCTAACGTTGCAGGTTGACGACGTCTAATGCGGCGATCCAGAACATCCCACAGATGTTCTATTGGCGAGAGGTCTGGAGATTTTGCGGGCCAAGGGAGAACATTCACTTGCTGCTGCTGGAGGTAGTCAGCACAGACACGAGCCGTGTGACATCTGGCGTTGTCTTGCTGAAATAACGTCAGCTGTCTGTTAGCGTTCATCAGCGGAACAACAACTGGTGCCAGAATCTCGTCCCGATAGCGTACTCCAGTCAAGTTTCCTCGCACAACAACAAGCTGGGAACGATGGTGGAAAGAAATGGCACCCCATACCATCACGCTACCGCCTCCGTAACGGTCTACTTGACGCACACAGGCGTCAGCAAAACGTTCACCGCGTCTTCGGTAAACCATCACTTGTCCATCCTTGCGTTCCAAAAGAAACCTTGATTCGTCGCTGAATAGAACCGTGTTCCACTGTTGCTGAGTCCAACGAATGCGCTGACGTACCCACTGTGCCCTATTAAGACGGTGACGTCGATTAAACTTTGGTCCATTGTATGGGCGCATTGCTCTGATACCGTGTTCAGCCAATCTCCTCTGAACTGTTGATGCACTTATTCTGTTGTTGTTTTGTCCCCGTGTTGCCGCACTAGTTGTTGTGGCCATAAGAAAACGATTACGTAAATGTGACGTCCGAATGTGACGGTCCTGAGCACGTGTTGTTACGCGAGGCCTGCCTGAGCGGGGTCGATCAGCAACTAATCCTGATGTTCTGTAGCGTGCTACAAGACGTGTGATAGTCAAACGCGAGACACCAAACTGAGCTGCGACGTCAGCTTGACGTCTTCCAGATTCAAGCATCCCAATGGCTCGCCATCTCTGATTTTCATTCAGCCGTGGCATTTCGCTTCAATTCAAATTCTTAATTTGTTTTTTCTTCGTTTGGGTACAAGTCCTTCACAAAACATTCGAAGTTTTCCCTATACATGTATTGGGATATGCTCGAATCGGGCTGCACGTGCAAATCGTTAAAATCGACTTAGCAGGCAATCGGACTGTCCGATATGGTTCAAAAGCCACCACACTCTAGCTAGACGTCATATACAACGAATTTTTATGTCATTTGAATCTGTAATTTGGTTGTTTTGAAAATATTTTCACTTTAATCTTGTATCGTTTCTTTTGGGAGTGAGTATAGTCTAACAAGAGACTTCTCTTGTTGCATGGAGGAGCATTGGGTCCTTAGCTCTCCTTAGAGCACACAACAAAGACTGATCAGACTGCACGGATGCGCAGGCTGATCTGAGTCTTCGTTGGGCGCACGTCTTATTGTAGGTTTTGTTGTGCACTGGCTTAATTGTTTTCTTATTTAAATATGCGCATTATTTTAGCTTTTATTGTTTAAACCGCTTTTTATTTACTTTTTGTCATTAGTTTAAAAAAAGTGATAAAATATATCACTTGCTTTGTTTTAGTTTATATACCCTGTCTTTTTCATCACGTTTTTACAATGATTTAAATTATGGAATAAATTTAATAAAAATCTTACAAGAATTTTTTGTGTCTTGCTTTAACCTGCCTTTTGTAGACAAACTACGTTTATTTGTTACGAAAACATGCCCATTTACATATGTAAAAAAAATTTACCACCAGAAAATGAAAATTTTCGGGAAGAAAAAAGATATTTTTCTAATTCATAAAACATAGATTGTGGGTACTTGTTAGATTCGCCTGGATGAGGCAGTCCTAACAAGTACCCACAAACTATTTTTTTGAGCAGAAATAAGAAAATTGATATATATCCCCAGTGAATCCCAGTTTTACTATCTGTGAGTGGTGTTTAAGGGGGTCAGAATTATATAGGTGTGTTTACTTGGGGCCAGTTGTTCAAAATTAACGATGTCGTTAGTTAAAGTATCGTTAAAACTTTGATCATTTATTATGGTAAATATGCTAATATTTTTGCTGAAAAAAATGTGAGCAGCTTTTGCATTTGCTCACATTTTTCCAGCAAAAATACCAAAATTTTAGATATTAAACTTGCTAGAACAGTTAACAATATGACCACTAACGAGCTCGTTAAGCTAACAAGGCTTTGAACAAGTGGGCCCTGATGTTTTACATTGTATTTGTAAGATTTGTTATCTAAAGTAAGCAAAGGATTGATTCAGGCTGTAGTGTTTCAGGAAAATAAACAACAAAAACACACTTAGGTACGGTAACTGTAGAATTTACAGACATGTGGTAGTCCCAAGTTTGGATTGAGATTTTGTTGCTACTACTTATAGGATCAAAAATTAGAAACAATCATTTACAGGTAAAATATATCCCTAACAAGAAGAAATCTTGGTATGTCAATGCCCTGGATCAGCTCTTGTATCATTCTGCAGCATGCCTTTATTGTACTGATGCCATGTTATATTAACTACAGGGGGACAGTAGGTGGGGGGGGGGGGGGGGTTGGGAGTTAGAAAACGTGATATTTATGACTTGTCTTGAGATCTAAATTTTGATAACTTGTGAAGCATCAGGTAAATTTACATGACTTCTCAATTTGACAAGTCCATGATTATGGCGGCATTGGCCTGACAATATCAATCTTTATTTTCTCTGAAAAACATTAAGCCATAAAATGCCAATTGCCATCTGCTTTGTCGTCTGCCAGTTACTTTTAAAACTCATTTTTCCAAACAGTGTGGACCCAGATCAGACCTCTGGCAGTCTGATCTGGGTTCACACTATTTGCCTGTATGCAAAAATATTTTTAAAAAAGTTTGCCAGAAGTTTCAGCAGACAGTGAGACGACATAGGCAGACAACATTTTCAGATGTAGTTTTGTTTGACATTGTAAGTGTTCAGCAAAAAAACTTGTGATTGGTGTTTAAGAGTTAAGAATTTGTTGTTTCCATTCATCAGCAGCCATTAAAATTAATTGAAAATTTTTAAAGTAGCTTCTTAATCCTCTTCTTTTATGAATTAATCATTCTTTCACCTGATTCTCGTTTCAGGTGAGTGGTTTCATGTGGTATGGCATTTCATTGGTCAATAAAGGTATGCTGTGGGATGTAGCAAATGAACTAAGGGAGGTAACATTTACTGCTAGCAATAATATACACCACAATCTCATTATAACACAGTTCTGTTATATAAGGGTTTTGGATATAACACGGTTTCAAGATGGATTTTAAAAAAGTATAGATCATATGGTCATTTTTCTATATAATCTATACATTTTTGTTTGGCTATAACACGGTTGTTTAACTAACACGGTTTCTGCTTTGGACCCCATTAATAGTGTTATAAAGAGGTTTTGATGTAGTTGATGAAACTAAAAGGCATGAACAACAAGGTCCCATGGGTCCGGTGTGTCAATCTGGTGATTAGGTTTTTCCTCAAAGGGGATACCGGTATGCTTTTGTGAAGATTGAGTATGAAAGACTTTTGATGGTCATTCTTATTTTTTCCACAGTTTCAAGAATTTAAGAATCTTATATGGGTGTGAAGGGTGGATGGAAAAATCCGCCCCGAGGGTCACTGTCCGGCATCATGAGGCTTTCCTGATGCCCGACTGATCCCGAGGGACGGATTTTTCTATCCACCCCTCACACCCATGTAGGATTCTTTTTCTTGCATTCCTTTCATTTCTTAGTGCGGATTTTTAATGCTGCAGTCACTTCGGTTACTGACGTCCGCCATATTGTGATGACACTACAGGAATGTTTAGCTAATGATGTCACGTAACGTGATATGAAGTCAACCTTAACAATGGTGCATTTGAGGTCGTATTCAACCAGCGCATTCATCAAACACGTGAGAATATTCGATTTTGGGTAAGAACACCCGGGTTAGAACAGAATTTCTATCCCAAGCTAAAACTATGAATTTCCTTACCTGGTCTGCAAGAAAGGCAGTTCTGCTACTGGTGAAAGTATGCATACTGAAACAGTCCAGGAATTATAGGTTATTGACTTTATATTGTGAAATATTCGGCACAAGTTCATATGGCGAAGGACGCACGAGCTTGCGAGTGCGTCTTCGCCATATGAACGAGTGCCGAATATTTCACAATATAAAGTCAATAACCTTTTTATTATATACCCAAAACTTCAAATGTCGGCTAGAATTCAGGATTGCCTGGTATGAATTTCTGAACGTAAAATCCGATTATACATCTTTAAGTGGTTTGAAATGAAAAATAATGAAGGTCGTCAAGTGTCTCCCTTCGCGTTGAAAAACCACACCCAACGGCGCCAAAGTGAAGGCGACGTTAACGTTGGTGGATGTGACGTCATTAAAACATTGACGTTTCCCAACACAGGACGCCGTTTTTTCCAAAGCGTCGGTTATATTTCTTTCAAAATACTCCTGATTTCTTAGAAGAAAGTATTGAAAATCTATACAGATTGCAGGTAGGTCATATTTGACAGCATAAATTGCGGTTTATGCACTTTGTCAGAACCTATATTCGTTTTGTTTTACGTTCTTTTAGTCGATACGCACGACAAGATGGCTGCAGATTTTTAGTATCGAAATGGACAAATTTGAATGTAGTTCTATTGTGAACGTGACTGCTTATCTACGGGCAATATGAACTTGACTACAGGCAATATGGAAAAATATTGACCGGTAACTTGTGTAGAAAGTAAACAGGACATTTTCTGGGTATATAATAAGTGTAGTTCATTTACCAGGCTGGCTCAGTATGACCTTTCCAGTGTTGACTGGCACATTTAAATTAAAAGCAACAAAGAAAACCAGAATGTATTCATTTCACACTCCTCCTTATATCCAAAGGTAACAACAGTCTTTGTGGAGATCAATCATGAAGTATTTTCTATTGTCATTCTCTCCCACTCATTCAAGAAGGGCACTTTCCAGTTTCTCGTGCACTGTGCTGATTGACCTCTTATGTATGATTCTGAACCAGGAAAAATGTGATTTATCATTAGGGTAAACTGACTAGCTAGACATTACCTTAATAGTGTTTACTGGGGTGTTAATCACTAAACCAAACCAATCTGTATTCTAGGTAAATGAGTCTGTGCAAAACCCCATAGCTTGGAGGTGTGTAAAGTCTGTTTATCATATGTCGCGTCTGAGAGTGTAATAATGCCATGCAATATTTTCGATACTCCACAAGTGGATTAAATATGCAAATTAGCTAGATATGTCCCATAACATTACATGTACGACGTCCTTAACGACGTAGCATTTACTAATGGCGGAATATTGATATTTTTGTAAACAGTCTTGAATAAAATGCATTTTAAATGTCATATGATAAATAGAATCTTGATAAATAGAATCTTGCATTCGTGCTCATGTATTATTGAATTTATTAAACTCGTTGAGGAAAAAGGATAAAATGCTCGGCAAAGCCTCCCATTTTATCCCTTTTCCTCAACTCGTTTAATAAATTTAATAATACATGAGCACTCATGTAAGATCCTCTATATCTTTGAAAAATGATCAGGGGAAGATGTTCAAAACTTAAGATGTCATTGCTTAACCATTTTTGTACCAAATGGAATCTTCTTCCTTTGTCCATTTCAAAATTCAGGCGTGTCAGGTTTTGTTTTCAAATTTTATCAGGAAAATAGCTGAACTTTTTGCAAACAGTGTAGACCCTGATCAGATGCCGTGTTCTGGGGCGTCTGATCTGGGCCAGCACTGTTTGCTAATTACCCGTTTTGGGGGTTCCGGTCCAGAATGGGTTGAAGTACATATGATGTACCGAATTTGCCCAAAAAACAACATTTCATTTTCAACACTATAAATACAAGCAATGAAGAATACCACAAATCTATGAACATGAACATACATGACAATTGCACTTTATTGGGGTACTGCTTTTCCGTAAAAAAATCCAAGTGAGTAAGTATCCAAGGTCCTATTATAAGGACATGCGTGAGTACAGCCCAAAAAATGAAAATAAGGCAGAATAATGCAAAATTAACCCCAAAATGCTGTAGAATAGGCATATTTCAGGTTAAAACCATCAGGTTTTAACTATGTTCTGCAATTTCAAGCTTATTCTGTGCAAGAGGAACGAAGAACTGCATGCGTAATTTCATTGGTCAGATTTATTTAAAGATCTAATCTTGAGGTCAACTTTCGATGGCACAGTTTGTAAAGGCTGTTTGTAAACAAATCATTGTGTACACACATAATCACATTGGACGTGTAAAAAACAAGCAAATGAAACATATTTATCATACGACGTCGCGTCTGAGAGTGTATTAACGCCATGTAATATTTTCGATAATCCACTAGTGGATTAAATATGCAAATTAGCTAGACACATCCCGCAATGCTCATGTACGACGTCGCGTTAACTAACGGCGGAATATTGACATTTTTGTAAACAATCGTGAATGAAATGCGTTTTAAATGTCATATGATAAATAGAATCTTGCATTCGTGCTCATGTATTATTGAATTTAGCCACAAGAGCCACCAAGCTTTGGACGAACTTTCAAGAACTGCAGCACAGAATTAACACAACAGATGCTCCCTTTCTCAGCAGGATATATTTTTAGTTTTATAGTCTTCCCTGTCTGATCAGTTTTAGACTTTCTTATTTGTATATAAAGTATCTTATTGTGAATATCAAATGACAAGTCACTCAGCTGGAGTGGCCTATCAGCATGTAGTGGGCCTGTATAAACTAACTCACTGATTCGAAGCAGACCATAATAGGCCAAGGAAAATGCAGTTTTGAAAAGTAATGTCTCATATGGGCTAGAACAAATTTCATTTAATTTACCACAAATGGCCTTCAACAAATCCTTTGAAATAGGTGCTCTGTTGTCTTTCTGTTTGCGGGATCTGCGACATCCGTCAAGCATCTTTTGAATGATAAAAGTGCTTGTTGGATCTTGTAGGTTATTTATTTTGTGGAAATAACTTAAACCAGAACAGTACGTATAAATAGTGGCTGGAGAATGACCCTTCTCAAAACAACTTGATATGAAATATTGGATGTGAATGATAGCAGCAGGCCACTGGGTTCCCAGGCTGTGGTGTATTCTGAACTTATTGAAAGCAGTAAGTGCATTTTTGTAGGCTATATGTGTGTTTGTTGCCAAGCTTGCTGACAAAAGCTTTCGGGATCTAGATTGAATATGTTCCATAGATGGCTCGGCATGACATCTGGTTCTTTTTCTGCCATTGGTGCAAGCTCCCGGAACTTGTTGATCTGAAAACGGGATAGGCTGTCAGTGATGTTGCTCTTACCTGGAATATGCTGTGCTTTGGCAACTACATTTAGTTGCAGACACTGAAGAGTTAGCACTCTCAGCAGGGTCATGACCTTGTCAGATCTGGATGTCATAGCATTAACCGCATATACCACGGCAGCATTATCACAGTGGAACAGGATCTTTTTGTTACACAGTTCCTTGCCCCAGAGATACAATGACACTAGAATTGGGAACAGTTCTAGTACCATTATATCCCCAGTAAGACCAGATTCATGCCACTCTGCTGGCCATGCAGCATATGACCATTTACCTGAGAAGTAGATGCCAAAACCTATGCTTCCTGAACTGTCTGAATACAATTCGACATCGGCACTAGAAATCCAGAACTGGTCATGGAACACAGATATGCCGTTGTATTGTTTGAAAAATGCAAGCCACATTTGTAGATCTTTCTACGAATGTAGTGATGTGGATTTGAAACACCGCATGTTGAATTGATGAGACGCCGGCAAAACGGACGACCAGGAATTATAGCTCTGCATGCAAATTGCAGCACTCCAATGAGAGACTGCATTGTTTTCAAGGTTACCTTCCTTTTTGACAATACAGTAGGGATTTTCTGAATGATTTCGCGCACCTTCTCCATTGGTACCCTAACCACCATCTCCTCAGAATCAAGTTCGAGTCCCAAGAAACAAAGTATGGTTTTGGGACCTTCTGTTTTATCACTTGCTATTGGAACCCCCAAATTTCTCATGCAGATTTCAAAATGCCCCAAGATAATTTCGCAATCATTTGTGTCCTTTTTACCCCCAAAAAAGAAGTCATCTAAATAGTGCAGCAGTCTGCCAACTGGCGAATGTCTGCGTACTGCAAATTCGAGGAAAGTAGCAAATTTCTCAAATGTGGCACAGCTGATCGAACAACCAAACGGAAGTGCTTTGTCAAAATAATACTGATTTTTGAAGCAAAAACCCAGCTGATTGAAATCAATTATTGCAACGGGAAGCAGTCTAAAAGCATTTTTCAAATCAGATTTGCCCAACAAACAGCCTCGGCCTAAATCCTGCACAATGGCTACCGCCTCATCAAAGCTGGCATATTTGACATAGCACAGCTTAGGGTCTATGAAGTCATTGACAGACTGGTTCCTGGGATAAGAAAGATGGTGAATCAGTCTGAAGTCATTCCCATTTTTCTTTTCTACTAAGCCGAGTGGAGAGACTCGTAAGTTAGGGAATGGTGGGTAGGGGAAAGGGCCTGCAACCCTCCCTTCATTGACTTCCTTATCAATTGTCTGCTGTGTAATTTCTGGCCTTGCAAGGGCTGATCTAAGGTTTTTGATTCAAATGGTATACGGGGCCCTACATAATTTAATGGGAAACCATGCACAAAACCATTCAGAATAATTTCTGCCTCATTGGGACAGTAGAAAGCAAGCTCCTGTTTCAAAGCCTGCAAATTTACAGGTGTTTTACCCAGGGTATTCATTTGTAAGGCTGCACTGCACAGTTTTCTATCTTTGATTGTATCTATTACCTCTGAACATGGGGTTTCCTCTTGAATATCCTCTGCCTAGATTCTATTAAACCTTTTGCATAATTGTAATGCAAGATGCCTCCAGAACAAAATTCAGCAAGCTCTATGCTAGTTTTAAGCAGCAATGCCAAGTTGATATACTTTTGATTCTGGATTTTTTCCCTGATTTGCTGCGGAAGATGAATGGCTAGACCCTCATCGCCACACCTCATGGGCTCAATTTCTGGTGTGGATTCATAACAGTCAAGCTGCATGTCTTTAAACACATTATCAAAGTGAATGATACCTTCTGGCTTCTCCTTTTCATTTATACTTCTACCTGATTGTGGCTCAGAGCCACCACCACTCAGGGAAATGGTATCCTCAACCTCATGGTCTGGGAGCTGGTCAGCCTTTTTCTGTCTCTTTGCTGCTCTTCCAGAATTATGGTTGGTTTCAGCCTGCCTCTCAGACCTCCTGACCCTAAGGGCATCCTTTCTAGGGTTTCCTCTTCCAGGCATCTCCAAAAAATGACTGATTTCTTCAGATTTATAAGAGCTCAATTTTTTGCTGCAGTTTGTTCGTCCTTAAGTTAACAGGAAAAGGAAGTTGCCCCAAGGCTGGTTCCCAGCTGAGCACATGGTGATGACATCACAAAACTTAGTGACATCATCAATTTGCTTGACAGGTGTATCATACCAATTAGCTATTCAATTAGTGAGGCAAAATCAATATTGGAAACAATTAAGCACTGCAGGGCATAGAAGTGAGCACTCCGAAGACGAACGTGAACAGAAAGCCACCAAAATAAACCAGGAATACTGTTCAAGGCATTATTCCTCTTTATTAAACTCGCTGATGAAAAGGGATATTATCCCTTTTCCTCAACTCGTTTAATAAATTCAATAATACATGAACACTAATGTAAGATCCTCTATGTTTATGATGATTTGGACAAAATATTTTGTTTATTTGACTTTAGGTGTAGCATCCCCGTCAACACTATTTAGGTCATTTTAGAGATGCTGCTTCCAATTTTGTGGGACTTTTAATCGACATTGAGATGAAATGATATCTCAAGCCCTGTCGCCCAATGAAACCAAAAGGCGTATATGCATTGGACGGTCTGACTGACTTCACTTTGCCTGGGCTGGCTTTATCCTTCTAAGCGGTTTACCAGTAATCATGTCAGTTTCAGTAATATGCATGGAAGCATCATTCATGCAGCACAATCTATTTCAAGCCCCGATGTGTGGGGGTGAATGGCAGAAATATGCAGAGACAGTGAAACTTTAATAACATGGCTGATGATTTGTTTTGACTTTTCATTATTGTCAATACCTTATCAATCATTATGTCTACCCCCAAAATGTTTTTTTTCGGAGAGACATATTGTTTTTCCCCCGGGCGTCTGTCTGTCCGTCTGTCACATTCGTGTCCGCTCTAAAACTTGAAAACCGTTCGAGCTATCTTCACAAAACTTCATATAAATATTAATCAGCATTAGACGACGTGCAGTGCGCAAGAACTATAACTCTCGCATTTATACTTTTTGAATTATCTCCCTTGGAAGTTTGTCGGTATATATGTATGGGCAAATTGTGTCCGGTCAATAACTTTCTTATTTTCAGATGGATTTTAAAATTACTTGGCAGAAATATTAACAACCATGAGACGATGTGTGGTGCGCAGTAGGCAGGTCGGTACCTCAAAGGTCAAGGTCATACTTAGAGGTTAAAAAAGGGGCCTTTTTTTCGTGTTTGGTCAATAACTTTCTTATTTTGAGATGGATTTTGAAATCACTTGGCAGAAATGTTAACCAATATAAGACAATGTGTTGCGTGCATGACCCAGGTTGGTACCTCAAAGGTCATGGTCATACTTAGAGGTCAAAGGTAAAAAGGGGTCTTTTTTTCGGGTTTTGTCAATAACTTGCTTATTTTTAGATAGAATTTGAAGTTACTTGACAAAAAGTGGCCATTTTTAGTGTTCAGTAAATAACTTTCTTATTCCTGGATAGATTGTGAAATTACTTGGCAGAAATGTTAACCATCATGAGACGATGTGGTGCAGACTAGACCCAGGTCAGTACCTCCAAGATCAAGGTCATACTAATAGGTCAGAGGTAAAAAAAGTTTGTTTTTTTTTGTGTGTGTCCAGTCAATAACTTTTTTTTATTTCTGGATAGACTTTACAAAGTAACCATGCAGAAATGTTCACCGTCATTAGACCATGACTCATGTGCAAGACCAAGGTCCATACCTCCAATGTCAAGGTCATACCTAGAGGTCAAAGGTAAAAAAAGGGAAGTCAATAACTTCCTTGTTCTTTGATGGATTATGAAATTACTTGGCAGAAATGTTAACCATCATGAGACGATGTGTTGTACCTCAAAGGTCAAGGCCATACTTAGAGGTCAAAGGTACAAAAGGGCTTTTTTGTGTACGGCCAATAACTTTTTTATTTCTATACGAACATTTTTTAAAGTTTCTTTGCAGAAATGTTCAGCTTCATTAGATGATGTGTTGCACACAAGACCCAGCTCAATACCTCCAATGTCAAGGTCATACTTAGAGGTCAAAAACGGGGGAGACATCTGTGTTTTTGTAGAAAAACAAATTCTAGTTAAATTTTCTACATCATCAGGGCTGCTGCCCCCAAATCCCGGCTTTCAACTTTCAAGACAGAAAAATCCAAGGTTTAAACTTACAAGGACAGTAAATTAGGATCTGTATAAACTTTTTAACAGTCAGCAGTTTCCTTAAAGATTCACATCAGCCTCATTTCATCTTATTTGCATGTAATCCACATGTTGTCGTAGATAGTCTTTGTGGATTACATTGCTGGTAGCAGAAATTATTATAAGCTAAAAATAACCACAACTGAGTCTGTGAATTTACCTATTTTTATGTCCCCCATAGCGATAGTGGGGACATTTTATTTTTGCCCTGTTTGTTGGTTTGTACATGGACAATTTTAACATTGGTCATAACTTCTGAACCATTTGAGATAGAACATGCATATTTGGGTCATAACTTTTGAACCAAGATAGAGCCTTAATATTTAGCATGTAGGTTCCTTGTGACAAGGGCTTCCCACTCATACAAAAAATTTTGACCTGTGACCTACTTTAAAGAAAAACTAACATTGGTCATAACTTTTGAACCAGTTGAGATAGAGCTTTCATATTTGGCATGTAGTTTCCTTGTGACAAGAGCTTTCCACTCATAGAACAAGTTATGACCTGTGACCTACTTTTAAGAAAATATTAACATTGGTCATAAGTTTTGAGATAGAGCCTTCATATTTAGCATGTCTGTTGCTTGTTGCCCCTGCCTATCTGGGCTTGGAGAAATCAATTTGGCTGCATGATGCTTCCACACAGAGCTGAATCCGACCGAACAGGAGTACTGGTAAACCGCTTAGACGGTCTAAGCCTGCCCAGGCAAAGTAGTGCGAGTCGGCCCATCCATGCATATAAACCCTATTGGTTGCATTGGGCGGTACGGATTGAGATGTCATTTCATCTCGATGTTGGGTAAAAGTTCCACAAAATTGGAAGCAGTGTATCCAAATTACCCAAACAGTGTTGAAGGGACATTAAACCTCAAATCAAACAAAGAAACATTACAGGTTCCTTGTTACAATGGCTTCCCACTTGTACAAAAATTTTGACCTGTGACCTACTTTATCATAACTTTTGAAGCGTTAGAGATAGAGCCTTCATATTTGGATTGTAGGTTCCTTGTGACAAGGGCTTCCAGTTCCAACAACATATTTTGACCTGTGACCTACTTCAAAGAAAAAAATGACCTCGACCTGGGGACATGTTTGTGTTTCAAAAACACATCTTGTTTAATGTCTACAATAACATGCTGCTCCTGAAATACTATACACAAATGCACATTGTCAATATATGCACGTTGAAAAGGCCTGTTAAAACATGGGTCAATTTGCCCTTCTAAAAGAAAATGGGGGCTGTATAGTCAGAATGTCATGAATAATTTGCAGCATCAACAACAAAAGACACCCTAACAACTAGTTGCGCCTGCACAGTCTCAATAGAAGTCAGTGCCTGGTAAAGTGCAATTTAGCCAAACACACTTTTAAGGGGAATGGGAACACCTTCAGGGGAGGCAACTCCTGCAAAAGTGTCTCCCATGCCAATAGGGATCAACTCTTAAAGGATAGAATTTGCTCCTGAGGAGCAAATTCTTTCCTTTAAGAGTAGACCACTTTTTCAGTGGGACAGGGCTTATAGAAAAACGAACAGGAAGTCCCGATAGTTGTTTCCCTTTGAAAAATGGCAGAAAATCCCATTCGCCTTAAATAGAAGGCAAGTCAGTTTGAGGAATCAATACAATTACCTTGCACCTTCCATTGAAGACATCAAAGGGAAAGAAGGACATGCATGAATCAACAGCATTATATTTAAGCCATTGTATGCGGGAAACCCCTGAAGGGATTCCTTGGCAAACAGTGCAGGCCCAGATCAGACGCCGCAGAATGATCAGGGCCTGCACTATTTGCTAACAGAATTTTCCGTCAAAAATAGAATAAAAACCAAAAAATTGGTCTAATACCCCTTGTATGACAAATGGATTTGTCCTACATATAGCAATGGAAGAGTCTACTGGTATACAATGGGTTGAAACATAGCAAGTAGAAAACCAAAATGGCAGTTTATTTCCCCAAGAAACGGGCCTCCGTGGCCTAATGGATAAGAGCGCTGACTCTTAATCATTAGGTCTCTCACCGCCATGGGTTCGAGCCTCGCTCGGGTCACGTGTGAGACGCCAAGTTCTGCAACGGAAGGTCAGGTGGTTTTTCTCCGGGTACTCCGGTTTTCACCCACCTATGATTAACGATCGGCTTGATATGAGTGAAATAATCTTGAAAGGGCCGTAAAACCCAACCCCCCCCCCCCCCAAAAAAAAAAAAAAATTTCCCCAAGAATGGACAAATGGCTATCTAAAATAAAACAAAAACATATCACCAGGGCATACATGCAAAGACATACAATGACAATAGTAGTCCACAACAGAAGCACCGCCTCGGAACTACCGGGACACATTGAGGACTTGCTGTACTTCTAAAATTTTAACAAATTTGTTTCATGATCCAGCATGGAGTCCAAAAGGTGCAGACGGAATGGCAAACAGTGTAGACCCTGATCAGACTGCTCCTTCAGGAGCAGTTGGATCTGAGTCTGCACTGTTTGCTTAGGCCTATCTGTCTCAATACTTAGAATCATCATTAACTTTTAAAGTTGGGTTTCCACTTATCAGTGCAACATCTCCAAGAACAGAAAAGTGAAACAAGTTCAGAGATGAAACAACGATAAGGATTCAGCAGCAAGATATAAGTGAAAAGCTAAAACAAAAGAAAACCAACAGTTTAACTCAACTAGGCTCGACAAGAGACAAAATATCAGGCACCAACTGACTTAGATTAGAGCTGTCATAGAGTCTGAAGTTAAGCTATTGAGTGCTAATCACTTCTTCCAGCCAGATGGCATTTTACTATATTTTTTCTTGTTTTTCAGAGGAAAACAGCCTTGCATTACTCAATAATCATCTGCTGCAGACAATTAACCCTTATCTTGCTGTTCACGACAACCCCTTTCTTTGCAAACAGTGTAGATCCAGATCAGATGGCTTCTGGAGAAGCCATCTGATCAGGATCTACACTGTTTGGCATGCAGTTTGTGAATTTGTAGCAATAAATTACTTCAAGTAATTTGATTGGTTGATAGACAGAAATGGGTGTGGCTTAAATGAATATTCAGCAAGATAAGGGTTAACATGACTTTCTCTGAAAAATAAGGAAAAAAAATAGATTGCCGTCTGCTCTAGAATTTTCTTTAGTGCTTGAAGGGTTTATTACCAGTTTTTTCACCTTTGATAGGATGCTTCCACACAGAGCTGAAACTAACCACACATGAGTACTGGTAAACCGCCTGGACTAAGCCTGCCCAGGTAAAGTGGTGTGAATCAGACTGCATATAAACCCTATTGGTTTCTTTGGGCGGCAGGGCTTAAGATGTCATTTCATCTCTGTGTTGGGGTAAAAAGATGTCAATTCATCTCTGTGTTGGGGTAAAAATCCCACAAAATGGAAGCAGCGTCTCCAGAATGACCTAAATAGTGTTGATGGGGATGTTAAACCTCACTTCAAACAAAACATTCAATATCACAATTGTTTAACCTTGAACATAAATCTTGACAGTAAAAGTCCTTTAAACCATCCACAATCTGAATAACGGGGAACCTAAAACACATACCTCTGAGTCTCAACCTCACACTGCACGGGCGAAAAATTCTGTAAACATTTTGTTTCTGGATAACTCCTACATTTTACATTCAATGATGCTGAAACTTTACATACAGTAAGACCATGATATGGAACAGTGCATATTATTTTGAGGTTATGCTCTGCTAAATATTATTAGAGTTATACCCCTTTCACAGATTTTTCTAAACATTCTCTTTCCTGATAACTCCTGGTACATTTTACATCTGATGAAGCTGAAACTTTACATACAGTAAGACCATGATGTGGAACAGTGCATATTATTTTGAGGAGGTTACAGTGTGCCAAATACTACCAGAGTTATTACCCTTTCATAGATTTTTCTAAACATTTTTTTGTTTCTGGATAATGTCTCCTCCATTTTACATCTGATGAAGTTGAAACTTTATGTATAGTTTGACTATGATGTGGAGCAGCACATATTATTTCAAGGTTATAGTCCAGCACTTATTGCCAGAGTTATGCCCATATTATTTTGAGGTTATGGTCCACCAAGTATTACCGACCATGAAAATTTGATGGAGACGGGTAGTTTTAGCCATTGAGGGTTATTAATAGTGCCAGGTAAGAATATATGGAATACATATTGTTCCTTGGTTACATTCCACAAACCCAAACTTGTACAACAGCCAGTTGTATGCTTCATCTTACTTTTTGCCACAGGCATATAATGCCTGCTTGCGGAGCTCTTGTTCATGACTTTTCTTAACTTGCAAACAGTTAAACACATCCACCTCAAACTTTATACATAAGGGGCCAGTTGTTCAAAGCATCGTTAGCTTAACGAGCTCGTTAGTGGTCATATTGTTAAGTGTTCTAGCAAGTTTAATATCTAAAATTTTGGTATTTTTGCTGAAAAAATGTGAGCAGCTTTTGCTTCTGCAAAAGCTGCTCACATTTTTTCAGCAAAAATATTAGCATATTTGCCATAATAAATGATCAAAGTTTTAACGATACGTTAACTAACGACGTCGTTAGTTTTGAACAACTGGCCCAAGGTCACAACAACAATACACAATTTTATGGCAAGTTATGTTACTCTCGCTACAATATTGTTGGAGTTAGAATTGAAAAATTAAAATATTCAGCCCATCGGGGCTTGAAGAAATAGATAGGGCTGCATGATGCTTCCACGCAGAGTTGAAACCGGACACACAAGAACTGGTAAACCGCTTAGGGGTCTAAGCCTGCATGCCCAGGCAAAGTGGTGCGAGACGGACTTCCTTACATATTAACCCTTTTGGTTTGTTTTGGCGGCAGGGTTAGAGATGTCATTTCATCTCAGTGTCGGGTAAAAGTCCCACAAAATTGGAAGCAACGTCTCCAAAATGACCTAAATAGTGCACCATTGCAAATACCGGCTTTTTCTAAGTTTGACCTTTGACCTCACCCCATGACCACAGGAGGTCAGAACATAATTTGGGTACCTTTAAGCACATCTGCAGTCCCTAAGCAATATGTGTACCGAGTTTGGTCACCATAGGCCAAGAAATAAAGAAGTAGTTGCATTCACAAGCAAAACAACCTTGTCTTGCATGGAAATCTGAACATAAAATCAGATTATATGGCTTTAATTTTTATGTCCCCGGTAGCTTTTGCGGGGATATATTGTTTTTGCCCTGTCTGTTTGTTTGTTGGTTTGTTGGTTTGTACGTGAACAACTTTAACGTTGGCCATAACTTTTGAACCGTTTGAGATAGAGCTTTCATATTTGGCCTGAAGGTTCCTTGTGACAAGACCTTCACATTCATGCAAAAGAATTTGACCTGTGACCTTGACCTTGACCTTTGACCTACTTAAAAGAAAAAAATAACATTGGTCATAACTTTTGAATCACTTGAGATACAGCCTTCATATTTAGCATGTATGTTCCTTGTGACAAAAGCTTTACATTCATACAAAAAATTTTGACCTGTGACCTTGACCTTGACCTACTTAAAATAAAAAAATAACATTTTGGTCATAACTTTTGAACGGTTTGAGATAGAGCCTTCATATTTTGCATGTAGGTTCCTTGTGACAAGAGCTTTACATTCATGCAAAAAAATTTGACCTGTGACCTTGACCTTTGACCTACTTAAAAGAAAAATTAAACATTGGTCATAACTTTTGAACCACTTCAGATACAACCTTCATATTCAGCATGTATGTTCCTTGTGACAATAGCTTTACATTCATGCAGAAAAAATTGACCTGTGACCTTGACCTTTGACCTACTTAAAATAAAAAATATCATTTTGGTCATAACTTTTGAACGGTTTGAGATAGAGCCTTCATATTTTGCATGTAGGTTCCTTGTGACAAGAGCTTCACATTCACACAAACAATGTTGACCTGTGGCCTTGACCTTTGACTTACATAAAAGAAAAAGTTAACATTGGTCATAACTTTTGAACTGTTTGAGATACAGCCTTCATATTTAGCATGTAGGTTCCTTGTGACAAACGCTTTACATTCATGCAAAAATTTTGACCTGTGACCTTGACCTTTGACCTACTTAAAAAAATAAACATTTTTGGTCATAACTTTCGAACCGTTTGGGATAGAGCTTTCATATTTGGCATGTAGGTTCCCTGTGATTAGAGCTTTTCATTCATGCAAAATGTTTGACCATGACCTTGACCTTTGACCTACTTAAAAGAAAAAATAAAATTGTTCATTACTTTTGAACCGTTTAAGATAGAGCCTTAATATTTGGCGTGTAGGTTCCTTGTGACAAGAGCTTTACATTCATGCAATTTTTTTTTACCTTTGACCTTGACCTACTTTGAAGAAAAAATATTATTGTTCATAACTTTTGAACCGTTTAAGATAGAGCTTTCATATATGGCATGTACGTTTCTTGTGTCAAGGGCTTCCCACACAAACAAAAATCTTGAACTGTGAGCAACTTTGAATAAAAAATGACCATGCCCGGGGACATATTCGTGTTTCACAAACACATCTTGTTTTAAATGTAAAACAATGCAGGTCATTAAGTGTCTTCCTATATGTTGAAAAACCAAGCCCCATGGAGCCAAAGTAAAAATGATTTTAATGGTGGCTGGTGCGTCAGTAAACAAACATTGACACTTTCCAATGCAGGGCACCAATTTTCCTGATTGCCCCCTTTTTGTTTTTGTTTTACATCCCTTTCAAGATTATTTCACTTATTTCGAACCAGTTGTTAATCAGAAGTGGGTGAAAACTGGAGTATCCAAAGGACAACCACCTGACCATCCCTTGCAGAAAATTGCCCCTTTTATCTCTAATAAGGAAAAAGCAATAAATAAAAAAAAGAACATAACACATAAAAATTATTGAGAAACAAACGTTCTATTGGAATCTCAAAAACAGCATTTTAATGTCAAATATAACTACCCATCACTACATTTTAAGCCTTTTCACCAGACGCAGGTCTGGGTCAATCTGACAAAAAAAATCTAGCCAGAAATCAGCAAAAATTTCAAAATAATGTTTCAAGCAAAGAAATGACCCAAAAGGGCCTTCAATCATTTTAGTATCTTCCGTTCTGTGTTAAATATCGATGAAAACAATAACTGCAATCTGCATCGCTATACTTTTCACTCATTTCCGGTCCTTTGGTCCAATATTTAAAGGTCGATATAATTTCAACCATTGGGAAAATTTTGATTTTGTAAACAATATTCCCAACATTAGATGATGAGTAACAATTGGTAAAAATGAGTATCACATTCAGACACATATTTTTGACTCACTGGAAACTGTAACACCAAGATTTTGACCCTTGCCTTGAATCTTTGGCCTTACCTGTTAATTCATAGCTATCATTTAAACATTTCATGCAATAAATCAGCAGCAGAGATGCCACTGATAATTTATATAATTGAAATTAAAATTTCATTTAAATGTTTTGCCAGGGACAATTTGAAAATGTGTGTACATAGAGGATCTTACATGAGTGTTCATGTATTATTGAATTTATTAAACAAATTGAGGAAAAGGGATAAAATGCGAGGCTTTGCCGAGCATTTTATCCCTTTTCCTCAATGAGTTTAATAAATTCAGTAATAAATGAGCACGAATGCAAGATTCTATTTATCATATGACATTTAAAACGCATTTTATTCACGAGTGTTTACAAAAAATGTCAATTTTCCGCCATCAGTAAACCCAACGCCGTTAAGGACGTCGTAAATGTAACGTTACGGGACGTATCTAGCTAATTTGCATATTTAATCCACTAGTGGATTATTGAAAATATTACATGGCGTTATTACACTCTCAGACGCGACGTCATATGATAAAATCAGTATTTTTTACATCCTTTCAATAGATGCACATGACAAGATGCTACCTATTTTCATTCTCCAAATGGATAAGTTTGAAAGTAGTTCTTCTGTGAATGAGACTGCATACCAACACACAATATGACATAACAATGGAAAGTGTGAAAAATATTGACTGCTGATTTCTGTACAAAGTAAACCGGAAATTTTCAGGGTATATAATAAGCTGTTGACCTGGTTATTTTGACACTGGTTCTGTTATGCACAGTGTTCATAACAAAAAAACAAAACAAAAAAAAAACGTTGTATATATTCCCCATCTTCAGTTTTAGTTCCCATACCAGCCTATGTCAAATTATGTATCCATAGAAACAAATGTAAATGTAAACACAAAATATTACTTTTTCTGGATAGTTGTTCAGAACTAATGATGCCACTAGCTATAATAGATTCAAAATTCTGATAATTTAATATGACAATTAAGCTAACATGATTTACCACTAACAAATTCATTAATCTAACTATCCGTTGAACAGTATGCTTAGATGTTTTTCAACTCCTAAATAGCAATGGGTCACAAGCAAAGTATACATTTGCATGCAACCCAGTGTATTTCACACTCTGTTAACCGTAAAAAATGAAATTTATACATTGTTATCTTATCTTAACATAAATACACCAAATCTCTGGCCAGAGAGCATAATAATTTTGATACATTGTTTCAGGTGATATTCAAAAATGCCAAAACAAAGCCAGATTCTTTGAGGAGTCACTAGCTGAGAGAGAACAAGAGGCTTTACAATGGAAACATAAGTATGACCAGGACAAAGAAGAACACTCAAAGAGCCAGGAAGCTCTTATTCATGGCTTCACTGCAGAAATCAGTAATCTTAAATCACAGATTTTTCACTTTAAGACTCAACTATATGGTGTTAAATCACCTACAAAGTCGCCAGGAAATTCACTGAAGTCTCCAGATGTTAAGTCTGGAAACTTGTTTTCTCCAGATTTGAAGCTGCACTCTTCCACACCAAAATCATTCTCCCAGAAACAAAACATTTCTCATAATGTTCAGGAAGAAATGGTCAGTCTTCAGTCAGAGATGGACAAAAATGTTTCAAGTATAGCAGAGCTTGAAAATGCTCTACAAGTTTCAAGACTAGCTGTTGAAGATTTGGAAAAAAGATTAGTCAAGGCTGATGAGAAAAATAGGATTTCTGAAAGCAAAATAGAAGAGCTACAAGTTAGAATAGGATCCAAAGATGAAACAGATGAAAATAAGAAGCACACAAGTGAATTGGTTGAAGCTAAACAGAAAATTGAAGAATTGGAATCTCAGGTGAAGATTCATATTGAAAAGCTAGCAAAGAAAAGGGATTGTGAGTTGGAAATTGACAACTTGAATGAACAAATTAACCTAAAGAATAAGACCATATGTGGGCTTGAAAATCAGCAGAAACATTTAGAAATGCAAGTTAATGAGCTGCAACATATATTGAAGCAAAAGGAAGATAATCTTGCAAACTGTGAAAAGAAAGAAGAAGAGTTTGAAATTCTTAATGCGGAATTGAAGGAAATGGTAGATAAAACAACTGTTGATTTGCAAAGTATAGAAAAAGAGCTGCAGCTACTGTCACCACAGGTGGCAGAAAAATCAAAACACTCCAAAAATCAAGACACACATGGTGAGATGAGTGAAAAAGAGAAATTAAGACATGAGCTTGAATGCAAAGATAAGGAAATAGATACACTTAAGGAGAAAGTAAAGAAATTGAAAGCTGGGTTCAAAGCAGAAGAAATACTTTTGAAGGAGGCAAACTCTAAACAGTCTGATCTAGAATTTAGAATTGACGAAAAAGAAGTAGAAAATCAGGACTTAAGAAATAAAAAAAAAGAATTCCACCATAAAATTGAAGATCTTCAGTTTGGTATAAATGAAAAGGGCAAAGAACTCACCCAGGCAGGTGAAGAGGTTGCCCTTGCTAAGACAGAAGTTTTAAAGCTTAAAAGGATCAATTCAGAAAAAGAAGCTATAATAAATGTCAAAGAAAGTGTGATTACTGAACTCAAGGAAAAGATAGAAGAACTTGAGAAACAAGCTATGTCAGAAAAGGCTGGTGTGGAAAAGTCATGTGAATCTGATGATACTGATCATCTGAAGAATACATTAGAAGAAAATGTTAGCAAAATCAGTATGTTGGAGACAGAAATAGAAAAATATAAGGAAATGAGCAAATTGACAAATGATAAGCTATCTAAAATGGATTGTCACAGTGAAGAAATATTAAAACTTCAAAATTTGTTGAAAGGGAAAGAGAAAAAGATTAATGAAATGGATGGAGAAACAAAAATGCTGAAAGAAAAGGTGGATTATTTGAATTCTTGTATAAAAGAAAAACAGAGTCTAGAAAAACAAGTTGAAGAATTGAAATCCACTTTGATAGAGAAGGAAGAAGAGCTAGAAATGTTGTCTAACAATTTGAGTGCTATGTTGGATGAGAAAGAATTAGAAGATAAACATTCAGATGAGAAAAGAAAATTAACAGAAAGAATTCATGACTTAGAGGTCAAGCTTAAATGCAGTCAGAGTGAAATTATAACAAACAATGATAAAGCAGTCTCACAAGATAAAGATGATAAAAATGAGGTTATAGAAGCCCAAAAGGCACTCATAGACAGTCAGAATGCAAAAATCAAGGACTTAGACTGTAAGATTATTAGTTTGTCTGAACAGGTAAAAGAAAAGAAGAATTTAGAAATGAGTTTTATTGATCTGGAGTCAGCTGTAGTTGACAAAGAAGTTGAATTATGTGACAAAGACAGGCAAGTGGAGCATAAAACAGTTGAAGTGGCATGTCTGGCTGCTCGAATTGCATCCTTGGAAACTGAATTACAGACCAAAAATGAGAAAATAAGTGAATTGGAAAGTAAACATGAAACAAAGACTTCAACAATAGATGAATGTAACAATCAGGGAAGTGCTAATCAGAAATTATGTGAAGCTAGTGCTAAATCTGAAGAACTGAAAAATTTGTTAATAATCTGTGAACAGAAATGTGATAACTTGGAAAAGGAAGTTAGGTGTTTGAAAGTTCTTGTTGATGAAAAAACATCATACATTGAAACATGTGAAAAAGAAATAAAAGTTTCTGAAGGTAAGGTTGAATGTGTACTGGAAAAAAATAATGATTTGGAGAAAAGTATTGAAGTCAAATCCAAAGAACTGAAAGACTTAAAAGAAAAATATAATGAACTAAAATCAAAGATTGATTCAAACAGTGAGGAAGAATCTAAACTTGCTGATGCCTTATGTGAAATAGCTGAATTGAAATCAGCTGTTCATACACATAAAACTCTTCATCATAACTTAAAAGGGGAGTTAGAAGAAGCTTTGTTGGAATTAGAAAATAAGAGAAGTGAAACAAACACTTTGAGGAAAGAAAATGAAACAAATAAAAAGCTTGAAGATCAGGTAAATATTAAAGCTGCTGAGGTGGAGGAAGCTAAGCTAAAAGTTAGTAATCTAGAAGTGGAGCTTGAAAAGAAAAATGTGGATGTTGCAGAATCACAAGCATTGCAAAGAAAATTAACAGACGCTAACAATACCACAGAGGAACTGAGAAATCAAATAGTGACTCTAAGATCTGATTTGGATAGAAGTCAGAATAGAACAAGAGTGTTAGAACAAGGTATTCAGGATATTCATTCTGACTGTGATGAAAAAATTGCAGCAGTGTCAGAAATGAAAACAGAAGTGCACAGGCTGCTGGAAGAAAAGAAAAAAAGTATGGCAAAACTTGGAGAAGAAAATGAGTCTTTGAAAACTGAGTTGCTTAAGAATAAATCCTCACATGAACAGACAGTGACTGATCTACTTGAGGAAATTGAGAATCTAAAGCAGGAAAATGAGCAGCTTTCTAACAAAGAGACCATACTGAAATCACAGAACGAAACAGAGATAGCAGAAATAACTTGTCAGAATGAAAAAGAAATAACAAAATTGTCACTTACTATAGATGACCTGAAGTCAGAAATAAAAGACTTAAGAAATGGACTGCTGGATGCTGAGTCTGAAAAGACAGACTTGACCAATGAATTGGAGGAACTGAAAAATGAGAGAAATCTGTGGCAAAAAGAAAGAAATCAGTTGCTAGAAGTGGAAGGAGAAAAGACTGAGTTGGCAGAAAAATGTAATACCCTTAATATGGAATTGATAGATTTGAAAGACTTACTGAAAAATGAAGAAAATCACTCTCATACATTATCAGAAGAGGTGAGAAAACTTGAAAAGTTACATCATTCAGAAATTGCAGTGGACAACAAAGTTCAAACAGAGAAAAAAATTTCAGAACTTCAGGCTTTGTATGATTCTGAGAAATCAAAAAATGAAGAATATCAGAAAATGCTCAATGAAATGAAGGAACCGAATTGCTTGAGTCCACAAACCGGGGTGAGGAAATTAAGAAAAGACAAAATAGAAGCCGAAAATTCTCTCATTGAAGCTAGATTTACTATTGAGTCATTACAAAAGAAGCTAAAAGATGCAGAGCTGAATAATGAACATAAGCAATCAGTTCTAAATATAAATCACAACAAGAATGGTACCAGTGAATCAGTACTGCAGCAGAAACTAAACAGAGCTTCTTCTAAATTACATGAAGTAGAAAGTAGTAATAGGAGTCTGATAAAAGAAGTAACACAGCTACAAGGGACAATAGAAAGATTAGAGAAGTCTCTAGAGGAGGAGAGAAATAGACATGAGTTGATGATTGAAGCAGAAGCCTGTCAGAGGACTGTTGCCTCTGTGGTGCAGGCTGATCCTAGACAGTCCATCAGTAGTCCTTCCACAAAAGTTGAGCTTAATAAGGTAAGCCCGGCCTCAAAGGTGTAAACCTTTTTTATACTCCCTCCATTCAAAGTTTAGTGGAAAGGGCATATAGTGTTACCCTGTCTGCATAATAGGTGTATGAGATGGCATTAGCAATTTGTGTTTAAGTTTTCTTTTATTTTTGCTATTATGGGGGGGGGGGGGGGGTGTATCCAGGTCCTTTAGACACATATGATTTCTAGTTTTATGATGAACTTATGAAACTTGTATTGCTTATAGCAAACATCCTAAAAAATCGGATATTTTGAGGCCTTGCTGTAATTCCCTTTAACTTTTAACAATTTTATTTCATGCTGCAGCAAGGAGTCCAAAAAGTGCAGACGGACTGGTAAACAGTGTAGACCCTGGGTCTGCACTGTTTTCTTAGGCCTGTCTCTCCCAATACATTGGATCATTACAGTATAAATATAAAAGACAAATGTTCCAATTGTCCTCCTTTTATCAGCAGTGAATGTTATTTGTCCTGCCCAACAATTTTAAAATGCCAGTAATTTTTGGCATTTTATAATTTATCAAGTGAGTAGAGCTTGTAAATTTTCCATAACCTCAGACCTATCCCAGAAGTTTTAATATGTGCAAATGCACACATTTTACCCATTTTGTACAGGAAACCCCAAAAAGGGTACCCTGGCAAACAGTGCAGGCCCAGATCAGATGCCACAAAACCCGGAGTCTGATCAGGGCCTACACAATTTACAAAAGGTTCAGCTATTTACCCCTTTTTGTACCAGAAACCCCAAAACGGGTACTTGGCAAACAGTGCAGGCCCAGATCAGAATGCGGCATCTGATCAGGGCCTATTCTGTTTTACAATTAGTTCAGCCTTTTTCCGAAAATGTTTTGAAGAAAACACAACCTGACACCCCTAAATTTTGAAATGGACTCCTGCTATATATAGGAAGGAAAAATTCCATTGGGTAGCAAAAGGTTAAAGATAACACAACCTGTCACCCCTAATTTCGAAATGGACTCCTACCATATGTAAAGAGGAAGATTCCATTTGGTACAAAAAGGGTTAATGTGAAATTCAACAGAGAATGGAAAAGAGTTCTGTAACTTAATGATTAACTTTTTTTCTCTTTAAGCTTTCAATGCTCTAATGACTAGAATAAACGGGCCTCCGTGGCCTAATGGATAAGAGCGCTGACTCTTAGTCATTAGGTCTCTCACCGCCGTGGGTTCGAGCCTCGCTCGGGTCACGTGTGAGACGCCAAGTTCTGCAACGGAAGGTCAGGTGGTTTTTCTCCGGGTACTCCGGTTTTCGCCCACCTATGATTAACGATCGGCTCGTTATGAGTGAAATAATCTTGAAAGGGCCGTAAAACCCAAACCCAAAAAAAAAAAAAAAAAAAAAATGACCAGAATAAAAGAATAATTTAAGTAGAAACTGTACTGTAAAAAACTTGGACACCTTGAGGATTTGCTGTAGTTCTCCTAAAATTTAAACAAATTTGTTTCACAATCCTGCAAGGAGTCCAAAAGGGGCAGACAGAATGGCAAACAGTGTAGACCCTGATCAGACTGCTCCTTCAGGAGCAGTCAGATCTGAGTTTGCACTGTTCGCTTAGGCCTATCAGTCCCAATACTTAGGATCATTATGATAATCTTGAAAACCTTCTATATTGTTACCTGTTGCAGGGATATTTCTGCCTCATGTATGGCATGGGCCTTCTTTACACATTCTTTACAAAAACTTGATCCACAACATCTACTCCCTATCTCTTTACATTATAAAATGGGCCCATGCTTTTCAAAGGGAAGGGCCTTTTGGAAAACTATGGACTTTTTCGCACAGGGCCCCCTCCAGAATTATCCCTGTGTGGATAGCAGTGTTGTTTGTTTATAGTACATTATAATTCGTATATTAACCCATTCAGTACCAGAAACCCCTAAAAACAGTGCAGGCCCAGATCAGACGCCGCAGAATGCGGCATCTGATCAGGGCCTACACTGTTTGCCATCCCCCAAATAAATTTTTAAGAAAACACATTTGGAACAAAAAGGGTTAAGACCACTTAAAGTGTCTGAACAGTCCCAAAGGTGGTCAATTACTAGAGGACACTGGGTGCAGGAAACCCAGAAAAAGTAAACCAAAAACTTCTAAATATGTTTTTAAGACATGAATTAGTCTTAATTGGACGGGTTTTTCAAGGAAAAAATTCCGTCCCTTAGAATAGCGATGTCCGTGCGGGCAGGCGGGCGTCCGCGTCCCAGTTTACCTTTTGGTTAACCTTTTTTCAAAAACCCGTCCATAATGCCATTTGGCGTTTTTCTTTTTTTAGATGGTCTTAATAGCGGAATTTTACTGCATTTTTCATGATTGATCATCAATATTGATAGGATAGGAAGTTTTGTCTTACTATTGATTAAAATTGAAAGCTATCAAACAAAATGCTAACCCCAGT
The DNA here is from genome assembly GCA_963580285.1 of Lucinisca nassula. Lineage (NCBI taxonomy): Eukaryota > Metazoa > Mollusca > Bivalvia > Lucinida > Lucinidae > Lucinisca > Lucinisca nassula. Next base: position 124,720,427 of record OY757023.1, read on the forward strand.
TTTACCCCAGAAAGGTTTGGTAATATCATGCACTTAATATGTACTGATAAAAAATAAAATCCAACATACATGTACTTTTGAAAGGTATGTTGTGTGCACTCATCAGAATTGCCTCACACATTAGAATCGGTTCAGAGAGATGATTCTAATGAGTGCACACAACATACCTTTTCAAGGTATCCCCTATATCCCTCCTTTGAATCCCCTCAGTGAGGCTATTCTGATGATTGCATACAACATATCTTTTCGACAATAAATAAGGACCTCCTAAGTCTGTTTTTTGCAAGAATTCTCTTGGGAGTCTTAGACCTTCCATGGTGTAGTTGTTAAGCTACTGGTCTCATAAACCAGGGGTCTTGGGTTCAATCCCAGGGATCTCCAGACTTTTGGGTGAGTCTTTAAACTGAGGTCCCATCTCTGTATGACCTTAGATGTTGATGGGATGTAAAATTCAAACCCACACACACTCTTTGGACTCAAGAGCAAGGTTGAATTAGCCTTTGTAAATGAGCCCTCCATATTTAAGAAATCAATTTGGCCTTATAACTTGAAGACTATTTGAGCCCCCCCCAAGCGAATTTGTGTCTTCGAGCATTCTGTCATGACAAATTTTAACTGCGCATGCCCAGCCATCCAGAGGGGCCAGGGATATGGCTTTCTGTCTGAAAGTTCCTCTTGATTCACTGCTTGTATGAGCGAGCAGCGAAGGTTCTGGCGAGACTGCGCGGATGCCCAGGCTCGCCTGAACCTTCGCTGTTCGCATAGGCGATAAGTACCTCAATCGCTTGACGGGGCCCATTTGATGGAGAAATTTCATACCAGGGATATTAGTTCCATGCAACCAGATGATTGACCTCAAAATATGTCTAGGTCAGTGTGACCTATGTCTCATGGTTCTGTGATTTTGCCTTAAATATTGAACACATTATGATGGAGAAACTTCATACCAATGCAACCCAATAAATGACATAAAAATATATCTAGGTCAGTGTGACCTATATTTGATGATGCAATGATTTTACCTTTCAACATGAAGACTATTTGATATCAGAGAAATATCATACCTGGGATAAGTTCCATGCAACCTGATTTTTGACCCCAAAATATAGATTTAGGTTGTTGAGCCCTATATTATGGTCCAGAGATTTTACCTTTTACCTTTTATCTTGAATACTATTTGATGGGGAAACTTCATAGCTGGATCATAAATTCCATATGACCTGGTGACTGACACAAAAATATATCTAGGTCAGTGTGACCTATATTTGATGGTTCAATGATTTTACCTTATAACTGGAGGATTATTTGATGGAGAAATGTCATACCTGGATATTAGTGCTGTTTGACATGATGATTGATCTCAAAATATATCTAGGTCAGTGTGACCTATATTTCATGATTCACTGATTTTGCTTTATATTTTGAAAACGATTTGATAGAGAAGCTCCATACCTTGATTATTAGTTCCATGTGACCAGATAATTAACATGAAAATATATTTAGGTCAATGTGACCTAGTTATATTTTGTGGTTCAATGGTTTTGCCTTATAACTCAGACTGTTTGATGGAGAAATGTCGTACCTGAAATATAAATTCCACATGATCTGATGATTGACCTCAAACTATATCTAGGTCAATGTAACCTATATTTCATGGTTCAGTGATTTTACCTTATATCTTGAAGGCACAAAACAAGCAAGCTATGCTGTCATGTGACAGCTCTTGTTATGACAGGAAGTCATCCACTGAATGACAGTGATGTTATATGATAAAATGTGTCCGCACATCAATTTACCCATTGGCCAATGATTGCTTTTTTCAGGCAAATGAGTTCATATTCTAATGCATTTGAGAATGTGCTTGGATAACGTCAAAAATTTGCAGCAGTATATTCTATGATATACTGTCAGAAACCCGACGCCATTACTAACATCGCTTTTCATTGGTTGATATTTGGTTTTACGCAGCTGACTTGCGTTTTTGGGCAAAAAGAACATTTGTAAACAAGACAAGTGAATAAGTGCATTAGAATGGGGATAACTGTATTGAAAATTGTCATTTGGGGAGGTAAGTCATCGGTTTTACGGTCACAAATGTCTTTTTCGGCTTCGCTGATGCGTCGCCGTAAAAGAAATTTCTGACCTTAAAACTAGTGTTGTTCCGATTGTCGCTGAACATCGAAAACTAATCGTTCTGGGCAACGTCGGCGACATTCGATAGCACTTTTGCCACTATCGATTGTAAATGAAGCCTGCCGGGCACACTCTTTTTGCAGAAAAAAAACAATCATCATGCCATGATTGCCATCTTGATTAGGTTTCTTTCCTTTGAAGTCTATTTATCGGCATTATTTTCATATTCTTTAAATTAACCCTGCATGTGTTTTAGCACCTGACACCTGTGACTGTCCACGCTTCAGCGACCATAATTAGTGCCTTTGGCACTGATTATAAATACCGTTATGTAAACATGTTTATAGCATGTGCCACCTGTTGACTGTCCACACTTCAGCGACCATAATTAGTGCCTTTGGTGTTGATTATAAATAGCGTTGTGTAAACGTACGATCTTATCGCTTTTGACGGTAATAGAGACGTGGTCAAATGTGAGCTCGGTATTCATTTCAATATAAACATAAATAAATAATGTTCGAGAAGTCAAAATGGAAAATGTTTAAGTATGTTTAACCATATCATTTCTTCCGGAATGAATTCATTGTAAGTTTTAGAGTGTGTAATTTCTTCCAATTTGCATATAAACTGGATTTGTAATACACCTCAACCTTGCTATGACCCGGAACACTGGGTCCAACCAACGCACCATGTCAGTTAACTGAATCACGTTATAAACGCCGACCGTATTCTTCACGTTACTATTCTACTATTACACTGCAAACACACACCTCCGGTCATACCGATAATCCTATAATGAATGTTCCGTGTGACAAGTTGTGAAAATAAGGTAAAGTTATGACTCTTATTTGGGTACGTTGTCCCTCAATCAACAAGTGTGAAAATCCTCTTTAGGCGATTAGCAACATCTAAAGGTGGATGAATACAAAATAAAAACATACTTTTCTACTGTCTCGTGAACGCTAGTTTTGTATTGTTTTGTTGTTTTTTTTCGCGGGAAAAAGCGCATGCTTTGCGCAAAAAAAAAAGACCTCTTTACGGGGTAAATAAGATAGAACTTTCGAAAATAAATCGTGCATAACACAAGGCGCATTTCTCAAAACACAACCGTTTAGTTATTGAGAGAATATTTTATCGGTTCCATTTTTTTTTCATGAAAGAAAAAACGCCCTATTAAAATAAAACAATAACATTCAATGCATGTATATTTGCTACAATCCGATGACGTCATCTACCGATCGCCAACAGAAATAAAACAATACACAATTGATTTTTCAATTATGTTGGTTGCAGAAAACTTTTATGTTCGCATTGGTGTTGCCAATAAAGGCGAGTATGAAAGTTTGGGCTCATTTTAGCCTGAATATTAAATTGTTAATTAAACTGCTTTCTTTTACGGTGATCTCTTTCTTGCTAAGCTGACAGTTTTGAGTTGATTGCATGTCATGTTTTATCACGCGTGTCTAAGTAATTAAGTTTGTATAACTGTATAGATCTTTAATAAGGTGTTATGAATCTCAAATCGTGTGTGATTATCACACCAAGGTATTTAATGGAATCACCGTTCCGTTAATTCCATTGGGTCTCTTCCTATTTATCTGCAAAATACTGCATTAACTTAAACGGGCTGAAATTTCATGCCTCATTTTCGTGCCCAACATCCTTATCATCAGGTGTCTATATCATTCTGAAGTTTCACTGAGTCCTCTACAGTAGCAAACAGTCGTCTGCGAACAGTCTGAATCAATGTCAGAGAAAATATCATTAATGTACAGGGAGAATAACGGGACCAAGAACAGTCCCTTGTGGGACACCAGGCAAAACTAGAGCCAACTACCCCATTAACTATGAGCTGTTTTCTGGAGCAAATTATGCTCTGTAATTGGGTGGGAATGTATAAATAGAGGCTCTGAAAAAGTGTTTGCTATCGTTATATATTGTTGAAGCGAACGATGGGATATCCGATTGTACAATCGATAATCAATCGGTTTTACTTTACCGATAATCGATTGTAATTTTTCTGTCCGATTCACAACACTACTTAAAACTGCTTATTTACCTCCCCAAATGACAATTTTGAATACAGTTATCCGCTAAATCAGTCATAGTCTTTCATAATCATTCATCAGTCATGGTCTTTCATAATCATTCATCAGTCATGGTCTTTCATAATCATTCATCAGTCATAGTCTTTCATAATCATTCATCAGTCATGGTCTTTCATAATCATTCATCAGTCATAGTCTTTCATAATCATTCATCAGTCATAGTCTTTCATAATCATTCATCAGTCATAGTCTTTTATAATCATTCATCAGTCATAGTCTTTCATAATCATTCATCAGTCATAGTCTTTCATAATCATTCATCAGTCATGGTCTTTCATAATCATTCATCAGTCATAGTCTTTCATAATCATTCATCAGTCATGGTCTTTCATAATCATTCATCAGTCATAGTCTTTCACAATCATTCATCAGTCATAGTCTATTATAATCATTCATCAGTCATAGTCTTTCATAATCATTCATCAGTCATAGTCTTTCATAATCATTCATCAGTCATAGTCTTTCATAATCATTCATCAGTCATAGTCTTTCATAATCATTCATCAGTCATAGTCTTTCATAGTCATTCATCAGTCATAGTCTTTCATAATCATTCATCAGTCATAGTCTTTCATAATCATTCATCAGTCATAGTCTTTCATAATCATTCATCAGTCATAGTCTTTCATAATCATTCATCAGTCATAGTCTTTCATAATCATTCATCAGTCATAGTCTTTCATAATCATTCATCAGTCATAGTCTTTCATAATCATTCATCAGTCATAGTCTTTCATAATCATTCATCAGTCATAGTCTTTCATAATCATTCATCAGTCATAGTCTTTCATGATCATTCATCAGTCATAGTCTTTCATGATCAAACAGGTTTTTTTTCTCTCTCTCTGCATAGCAAGTTCTTCATACTTTTGTTTGGGCATTTTGTGTTCACTACTTAACCTATAATAGCTAATTTGAAATATGTATAGATTATATAGAAAAATGACCATTTATGGTCATTTTTCTATGTAATCTATACATTTTTGAAGTAGCCTTCTACTTTATTATATCAAGAGCTATATTATTAGGATTATTGCTATAAATATTATTGACAGTTTCATTAATTGATGTTTAATCAATCATCAATCACTTGCTTAAACCAGTGATCAATCACTTAACCCATATATGACAATGCATTGTTCTGCTTAATCAGTGTGAACTGGCCCTTTTCCAGTTATAGGGGTGTCAGGTTGTTGTTGTTTTTTGTGGTAGAATACAAAAATGTACATACAGTGTGATCTGCAGAGTCTGATCTGCATCTACTGTTGCTACACTGCCTGCCAATGTCCCAAAAATGGGCTGCTAGGCATATATTGGTTAACCCTTATCTTGCTGAATATTCATTTAAGCCACACCCATTTCTGTCTATCGACCAATCAAATTACTTGATGTAATTTATTGCTACAAATTCATTAACTAAATGCCAAACAGTGTAGATCCTGATCAGATGGCTTCTTCAGAAGCCATCTGATCTGGATCTACACTGTTTGCAAAGATAGGGGTTGTCGTGAACAGCAAGATAAGTGTTAATCTGTACTGAGTACAGCTGCTACTTTTCTATGAACAGAGTCGAGAAAGAGAGCGTGCTTTACACGAGCAGCTGAACAAAACTAAAGTGACGATCCAGGAATGGTCTCTCAAGTTCACTAACATAGAGAATGATCTACAGCAGAAGTCTCAGGAACTTCAAGATGCAAAGGACAAGATTGCTACTCTGGAGGTAAGGATTTAGAGAAAATAAGGTTTTCCACCTTTCATCTCTTTGTTTCTGAAGTAGATAATAAAGATAAAGAAGCTTTATTTAACGTCACGTATCCGAAACAAGTAACATAAGGTCTGTAGAGCTTTTATTGCGACAAACTAAGTATCCATTAAGAAATATTTACCTGCCTTCATTTATCTTCCTAGGACTACCTCTGATAATGTGAGCGTCAGCCAAGGAAGCGCCTTGCGCTATTTTTCACGCCTTTGGTATGGCACGGCCGGGGATCGAATCCGCGACCTCCCATTCCCGAAGCGGACGCTCTACCACTGAGCTATCAGGGCCGTCTTTTGAATTTGGCTCATTCTTTTGGGGACTGCGCTCTAAGTCTGGCACTACATGTAGCAAGAGCAAATTTGCAAGCCTAGGAACTAGGCTATAGTAAATTTACAAGCCTAGGAACTAGGCTATTTCGGACATAAATGATCATGAACATGTAAGCCAAGTAGACCTTGACTTGCACACCTGGAGACAGGTGCAGAAACCCCGCAACAGGGCTACAATTAATGTCTGCCTGGAACAGGCAGAGAACTTAAGATTCACCTGGAACAGGTGAAAGAATAAATTTTTTTGGCAAGCCTAGGAACTAGGCAAAACAGACACCAAAATATTTGCCTGGAACAGGCGTAGAAATTATTTTTGTGGGGAAATAAAGGCCAACGTTTAAGTTTTTATGCAAGCCTAGGAACTAGGCTGAACAGACATCAAAATGTCCACCTGGAACAAGTGAAAATTGAGGTTCACCTGGAACAGGTGAAAGATGAATGATTTGAGTTTTTATGCAAGCCTAGGAACTAGGCAGAACAGACATCAAAATGTCCACCTGGAACAGGTGGAAAATGAGGTTCACCTGGAACAGGTGAAAGATAAAAGTTTTTGAGTTTTTTTTTTTTTTTTTTTTTTTTATGCAAGCCTAGGATCTAGGCAGAACAGACATCAAAATGTCCCCCTGGAACAGGCGTAAAATGAGGTTCACCTGGAACAGGTGAAAGTATTAAGATTTTATGCAAGCCTAGGAACTAGGCAGAACAGACATCAATAGGTCCACCTGGAACAGATGGAAAATGAGGTTCACCTGGAATAGGTGAAAGATAAAAGTTTTTATGCCAGCCTAGGAACTAGGTAGAACAGACATCAAAATGTCCACCTGGAACAGGCGGAAAAAGATGGTTCACCTGGAACAGGTGAAAGTATTAAGTTTTTATGCAAGCCTAGGAACTAGGCAGAACAGACATCAATATGTCCACCTGGAACAGGTGGAAAATGAGGTTCACCTGGAACAGGTGAAAGATAAAAGTTTTTATGCCAGCCTAGGAACTAGGTAGAACAGACATCAAAATGTCCCCCTGGAACAGGCGGAAAATGAAGTTCACCTGGAACAGGTGAGAGTATTATGTTTTTATGCAAGCCTAGGAACTAGGCAGAACAGACATCAAATGTCCACCTGGAACAGGCGGAAAATGAGGTTCACCTGGAACAGGTGAGAGTATTAAGTTTTTATGCAAGCCTAGGAACTAGGCAGAACAGACATCAAATGTCCACCTGGAACAGGCAGAAAATGAGGTTCACCTGGAACAGGTGAGAGTATTGAGTTTTTATGCAAGCCTAGGAACTAGGCAGAACAGACATCAAATCTCCACCTGGAACAGGCGGAAAATGAGGTTCGCCTGGAACAGGTGAAAAACTAAGTTTTATGCAAACCTAGGAACTAGGCCGAACAGACATCAAAATGTCCACCTGGAACAGGTGGAAAATGAGGTTCACCTGAAAATTTTGAAAGAATGAAATTTTAGGCAAGCCTATGAACTAGACATGACAGGCAACAAATAACCACATTGTACAGGTGGAAAGTGAGGTTTCCCTGGAACAGCTGAAAGATTAATGTTTATTAAACAAGCCTAGGAACTAGGCAGAACAGACAACAAAATGTGCATATGGAACAGGTGGAAAAATGAGGGTCACCTGGAACAGGTGAAATATGGTTCATGCTATAAGCTTTATAATATATAGTTGTTTGGTCATTTGCCAGTTATAGAGAAACACAGTCCCATTGATGACAAGAGTTCAAAATTTACATATAAACATTTTCCAGAGTACTGCATGTCTTCTTGCTGTTGATCACCAATGATCCAGCATAAAATGTGAAGTTCCTTAGTTCCCTCTTAGACCTAGGTGGAGTTAAGGGGAGGAAGGCGGGTTAAGCAAAAGCAAGGAACTCTTATCTTAATCACTGCAAAGTCACAACTGTCCCTAGTATCTAGATGATTTGCCTTCTCCTCCTTAAATTTATCTCATTGGTCAGTTTACTTTAGACTTTCGCCAATAATCATTCAGTATATCTGCTTATTCACTAGGTCAGCTGCACCCTGTAATCTTATAATTACATAATTCCAACTGAGAACTTCTTTCAGTAGCATCATCAAACAAGATGAGTCAATATACACACTGTCTGGCTCTTAATCCTCAGTTATTTGACAGGTACTGGCACTCATTGATCTGACCACAGGTACTGGCCAGGTCAAGAGAAAACTTAATGGTTCCAAAGATAGATATTAATATTGTGTATAAACCACATTTATTCTAAATTGCAATTTTATACACAATCAATACCAAATAGCTTGTAAATTTTATCAACTTGATTGTCAGTTTCACATTTCGAATTCTGATACAAATAAAATTTTAAATCTAAAGGAACATTTAACTAATATACAATGACAAACTACTAAACATGATATAAAGCAAGTACCTTAATATACATACATACAATCAATTACATATAAAAATTACTCTAACAACATATTTGGCTCATTCTTTTGGGGACTGCGCTCTAAGTCTGGCACTACATGTAGCAAGAGCAAATTTGCAAGCCTAGGAACTAGGCTATAGTAAATTTACAAGCCTAGGAACTAGGCTATTTCGGACATAAATGATCATGAACATGTAAGCCAAGTAGACCTTGACTTGCACACCTGGAGACAGGTGCAGAAACCCCGCAACAGGGCTACAATTAATGTCTGCCTGGAACAGGCAGAGAACTTAAGATTCACCTGGAACAGGTGAAAGAATAAATTTTTTCGGCAAGCCTAGGAACTAGGCAAAACAGACACCAAAATATTTGCCTGGAACAGGCGTAGAAATTATTTTTGTGGGGAAATAAAGGCCAAACGAATTTGATCATTGATCAAATGAGGCCCCCAAAAATAAGAGCCAAGTATTGGTAATTTATTGAAAAGTGAGGTACTATGAGATTCACTCAATTCACACTTTATGTCTTTTATGTATGAATTAACGTGGACAAGTAGCTGACTATCACACAAAACTACCGAAAGCATTTTATGCACTTAGCAACAGATGGAAGTGACAATACCGGAAAACACATGATCACAGTTTCACATATTCAGCATAATGTACATTTATATAAGTCTGTAAATTTCAGCATGTGGTCGACTCGCCCAGGAAAAACAGAGATAAAATTAGTTAAAAAAAACTCTGAAACCTGTACCCGTTTGTCAGTGTCTTACCACAGAATGTTGGGCCACATTCTTACAATTATTGAACATCAAATATGAATATACTGAACATTATTGGCAGCTTATAATACCGCAATGTGACGCAATGTTTTAACTTCTTGTCATTGTTTCAGTAGAATATGCTAATTTCAATATTTACATGTACAATCTAACAAGTATTCAAGAAGTGCTAAACGGCACTGTCATCCTGTCATGTGATTACTGGAAACTGCCCAAATCTGTGCAAAACTCTGTATGAACCGATCCCTCAAATCATACAAAATACCTATCCTATGACTTGTATCCATAATCTGCAAGGACATACATTCTCCACCGGGTGGGCTGTGGGAGAAATATATATTCTGTCTTGGCTTGCAATAGAGCCTTGTCTGACACCAGATTAATGTACATAATTGTGATCCATAATTGCTTGTCTACTTGTAATTGGCATCACCACTTATTATTAATGTCACTTTTTAGTGGTTTCCTTTTCATGTGGATTTCCAATTCTGTAGAAGTCTATAATATTTATTCCTCGTGTTGGACACCCAAATCATCTGCTTACCGCCATATCCGTCAAGACTGGAACTACCAGGATTGCACCATTCTGAAACTGACACAAATGATCATAAATATAGTACCAAGTCTACTACTGCCACTTTTTGGCACTATAACTGACCCCTGAGGTAGTTCTTAAATAAAAATTGCCGAATGAGAACAGAACTGAGGATGAAAAAATGCCAGGTGTTTATATGTGTATCATGCCTGGTACAAACTATGCTAGCAAAATATATATAAAAATAAGAGGAAGTTTACAACATCCTGAAATAATCTGTTATATAATCTGGACATGTTTTTGCTGTTTAAATGAATAAAAATAATAATGCATTGTCTCCAAAGGTAGTCTGATCATTTTTTGAACTGGAGATGTCTCACTCTGTGGAGACATAGTTGTGCAGTCTGATAATCTTACGCTCTCAAAATCAGAGCCATGCACTATGATTGTCTTAAACTGTTCGAATTGGAGACTATGGCATGCAGTCTGATCATCTTGCGCTGTCAGAATTGAGAAACAACCTTTCAGCTTGATCCACTTCGACAGTTAGAATAGGAAACATTAAAATTATAGGCATGAATCAGAATTGTTACTGGTTACACGTCAAATGACATTCATACACCAGGAATGTCTTTCACTGGTAAAGATGAAGAGCGGCTATGTAATCTGGTTGTTTATATGGTAAATTGCGACTCAGCCCGGCTGAATGGAGTTGCTCGACAGCTGGCTGATGTGATTATAATGATAATTGTTTTTATTGTCATCTTCTTCTCTTCTCTTTTTTATGTACAAAGTCATAATCTGGGGAATCTTGAACAATCTTGATTTCTCTTTTTAAATTGGAGGTAGACATACACAGCCAGAAGTGTAAAGATGTACGATAGTATTTGTTGGTGTTTATTAAAGTTCCTTTAAGTTCATAAAGTTCCTTTAAGTTCAAATAGACTGTGAACAGCGGACCTCCGCCTGATAGGAGAATGACTGACTGATGATGAATGGGATGATTCCAAGTGAAAGGACGGTGCCAGAGCACCTATGAGCCCTATGGATGAATACAACGCATCTTACGAAAAGACCCCTGATTAAGGCATGAAGACAGGCTTGAAAATAGAAGCAAAACTGAGGCATTTATGAGACACAGACATATTCAAGCTAACCCCAGATGATGTTCATGAATTTAACTATATATCAATAAAGGCCAGACCTAGCCCTGAGGGGAGGCATGTCATATCAGTCTCAAGTCACAAGGAAGGAGAGAATAGGATGCGCATGATGCTTGTCGCAGCACACATGATATGGGATACAAGGCATTTGTACATTAGAGTACTGGGAGAAATACCACTGATCTTCCATTGCAGAATTTGATGTTGATTTATTTCACCATGGTATGGGAGCATAAAATTGCCTGTCAATTGTCTAGAATTCTATATATGAACTGCTTGGTAAAGACGCATTTTATTGATGAATAACAAGTAAGTGTATATACTGTACTATCATTCTCACAGAGGGAGAATAATGAATCGCTGTTGAAATGTGCGTGCGATACAGCTATCCTCAATAATGAGAATATTCCAGCTTTGACTCCCTATAATACGGTTGAAAATGACTGATTGTTCGGAGATAATGAACCAGTCCACACTTACTTCAGATCATATCAAGCTGATCAGTAATTTTTTTGGGCAGACTGTGATGTCAAGCGCTTACAGTATACTGTACCTTTCTAACCATATACAGTGACATATGTCATTCTTGAATCTGCAGAATGGAGAGAATATTAGACCATTGCTAGTGATCAAGATAAGCTGTGATTCACTGTAAACTGATGCAGCCACCCTCTGAGAATGCATGATAATCTTATCTTGAATTAGCAGATTTGAGTACATGTGGAAAGCAATGAAAAATACTTATCTTTGGCTTCTGTAACAGTTTCATGGCAACTTCTTTCCTGACCCACTCAGTTTGCCTGGAGGTGAGTTATCTCCGACTTCGCTTCCTGACCCAACTATGTTGTACTAATATGAGAAAGGAACCCTGCTTCAGGAACAACACACACTTCTCCCTCGGCACATTGTATTTCTTAAAGTATCGTCAGCTCTCAAACAAATGTTTTAAAGTTTTTTTTTTTTTTGTTTTTTTTTTGTTTTTTTTTTAAGGTCAGTTAAAATGTATCCTACTCATATTCCTATGTAGAAATCCAGTGAGATATATCAGTGCAGTCTTTTTCAGTGTTAGTAATTTTTAATTATTAGAATAACATTAGTCACACAACAGAAGGGATAAAATATTAAGCAAAAGCAAGGAACTCTTATCTTAATCACTGCAAAGTCACAACTGTCCCTAGTATCTAGATGATTTGCCTTCTCCTCCTTAAATTTATCTCATTGGTCAGTTTACTTTAGACTTTCGCCAATAATCATTCAGTATATCTGCTTATTCACTAGGTCAGCTGCACCCTGTAATCTTATAATTACATAATTCCAACTGAGAACTTCTTTCAGTAGCATCATCAAACAAGATGAGTCAATATACACACTGTCTGGCTCTTAATCCTCAGTTATTTGACAGGTACTGGCACTCATTGATCTGACCACAGGTACTGGCCAGGTCAAGAGAAAACTTAATGGTTCCAAAGATAGATATTAATATTGTGTATAAACCACATTTATTCTAAATTGCAATTTTGTCAAAATCATTAACAGGATTGCAAACAGTGTAGATCCTGATGAGACATCTTTTTTCTGGATCTACACTGTTTGCATTGGTTTTATTGTTTTTGTTGAGGTTTAACATCCCTGTCAACACTGTTCAGGTAATTTTGGAGAGGCTGCTTCTGATTTTGTGGGAACTTTTACCTGACATTGAGATGACATGACATCTCAAGCCGTACTGCCCAAAGAAATCACTAGGGTTTAAGGGGTGGTCCGACACACACCACTTTGCCTGGTCAGGCTTAGACATTCTAAGCAGTTTACCAGGACTCAAATGTTCAGTCGGTTTCAACTCTGCGGGAAAACATCATGCAGCCCATCCTATTTCTCCAAGCCTCCATGTGGGGGTGGGGTTTGGTTGTATCGGTAGGTATCTGTACCAGTCTACAGAGATGAAATGGGAGCAACTCTTTCTTGAAGTATTTTTATCCCCTCTTGTTTAAAGTATTTTTGTCTCATTTAAGCTTGGGTCCACTCATATACCTTATCCCTCAGAATAAATTAATTTAGCCACACCCATTGCCCACTATCAACCAATCAAATTACTTGATTCAATGTATTTGTTCATTTCACAAACTGCACGACAAACAGTGAAGATCCTGATCAGATGGCTTCTTCAGAAGCTGTCTGATCTGGATCTGCACTGTTTGCAAATGGGGTTGTTATGTTCAGCGTGATACGGATTGAGGAATGATTTGCTCCTCACGAGGATTATCTGCTCAGCATCACGAAAATGCACCTATATAATTTTCACCCCCTTGTACCCCATTTTTATAAAGTAAAACTGGGGTTTCCGGGGTATACCTTATTTTTCTTATTTCTGCTCAAAATATAGATTGTGGGCACTCGTTAGAACCGCCTCTAAAATATAGATTGTGGGTACTCGTTAGAACCGCCTCGATGAGGCGGTTCTAACGAGTGCCCACAATCTATATTTTGAGCAGAAATTAGAAAAATATCACAATTTTTCATCATAAAATTTTCATTTTTTCGGTGATAAAGGTGCAAATGTATTTGTATAGGCGTGTTTGCGTAATGGTTAATGATTCATATGCAGTGTCAAACCTTATTTTCACTGAAAAGTAAGAAAAAAATACCCTTTTGTAAATGCCGTCATGATGGATGCCTTAACTCATTTATTCGGGAATTACCGTAAAAATCCTGAAATTGTGTACACCTTCAGGATCTCCTGTAAATCTCCTAAAATTTCAGCAAGTTTGTTTCACAATCCAGCAAGGAGTCCAAAAAGTGCCAACGGAATGGCAAAAGTGTAAACCCTCGTCAGACTTATCTGGGTCTGCACTGTTTGCTTTGGCCTGTCTGTCCCAAAACCTTGGATCATTATGTTACCAAAAGGGCTGTTGGCAAGCAGTGTACATCACGTGAACAAGTCTGTGAAATGAAGACCCCCCTATACCCCACTTTATATAGATAAAACTGGGGTTTAGGGGGGTAAACATTATTTTCCTTATTTCTGTTCCAAGACATAGGTTGTGGGTACTCGTTAGAACCGCCTCAATGAGGCGGTTCTAACGAGTACCCAAAACCTATGTCTTGAGTATAAATAAGAAAAAATAACATAAATTTTCATCAGAAAATTATCTTTTTTGAGGTATGAAAAAATGCACTATATCACACGGATGTGTTATCGTAATGTAGGCCCAGATCAGACACCGCAGAATGTGAGGGCTTTTACTGTTTGCAGAAAGTTCAACCATTTTCTGAATTTTTTTTTAAGAATAACTAAACCTGATATCTCTAAATTTCGAAATGGACTACATGGTATACAAGCGGGGAGATTTCATATAATACAAATAAGGTTAAGGGTCAGCAGTGATTGGCCAGTTTTCCAGCTCAGTTGTAAAATATTAGGCCAAGGACCCAGTTTTTCTAAGCCCTGTCAGCTTTACAAAAACATATATAGTCAAAATGTATACCATTCTTGCAGGAACAATACTTAATATTGTATTTTGCTAAAAAACTGTAGCTACTACATTTTTTTTTTCAACAAAAATATGTTGTTGTTTTTAGCTCACCTGTCACGTAGTGACCAGGTGAGCTTTTGGGATCACTTTTTGTCCATCGTCCGTCTTGCGTCCGTGCGTGCGTAAACTTTTTCTTCAAACGACATCTCCTCCTAAACCAGTGAATGGATTTTGATATAATTTCACAGGAATGTTCCTTGGATGACCCTCTTTCAAAATTGCCTAAATCATTCTGCTCCATTAAACAAAATGGCCACCAGATCTAAAAATAGAAAAACCTTTAAATGAAATCTCCTCCTAGGCAAATGGCCCTATTTGAAAATAATTTTACTGGAATGTTCCTTGAGTGACCCTCTTTCAAAATTGCCTAAATCATTCTGCTCCGTTAAACAAAAAGGCCGCCAGAGCTAAAAATAGAAAAACCTAGGCAAATGGCCCGATTTGAAAAGAATTTCACAGGAATGTTCCTAGAGTGACCCTCTTTCAAAATTGCCTAAATCGTTCTGCTCTGTTAAACAAAATGGCTGCCAGAGCTAAAAATAGAAAAAACCTTTAAATGACATCTCCTCCTAGGCAAATGGCCAGATTTGAAAATAATTTCACAGGAATGTTCCTTGAGTGACCCTCTTTCGAAATTGCCTAAATTGTTCTGCTCCGTTAAACAAACTGGCCACCAGTGCTAAAAATAGAAAAACCTTCCAATGACATCTCCTCCTAGGCAAATGGCCTGATTTGAAAATAATTTTACAGGAATGTTCCTTGAGCGACGCTCTTTCAAAATTGCCTAAATTGTTCTGCTCCATTAAATAAAATGGCTGCCAGAGCTAAAAAAAGAAAAACCTTTAAATGACATCTCCTCCAAGGCAAATTGCCCTATTTGAAAATAATTTGTAAACTAATGAATGTTCCTTGAGTGACCCTCTTTCAAAATTGTTTAAATCATTCCGCTCCGTTAAAGAAAATGGCCACCAGAGCTAAAAATAGAAAAACCTTAAAATGACATCTCCTCCTAGGCAAATGGCCCAATTTGAAAATAATATCACAGGAATGTTCCTTGAGTGACCCTCTTTCAAAATTGCATAAATCGTTTTGCTCCATTAAACAAAATGGCCACCAGAGCTAAAAATAGAAAAACCTTTAAATGACATTTCCTCCTAGGCAAATGGCTTGATTTGAAAATAATTTCACAGGAATGTTCCTTGAGTGACCCTCTTTCGAAATTGCCTAAATTGTTCTGCTCCGTTAAACAAACTGGCCACCAGTGCTAAAAATAGAAAAACCTTCCAATGACATCTCCTCCTAGGCAAATGGCCTGATTTGAAAATAATTTCACAGGAATGTTCCTTGAGTGACGCTCTTTCAAAATTGCCTAAATTGTTCCGCTTCGTTAAATAAAATGGCTGCCAGAGCTAAAAAAAGAAAAACCTTTAAATGACATCTCCTCCAAGGCAAATTGCCCTATTTGAAAATAATTTGTAAACTAATGAATGTTCCTTGAGTGACCCTCTTTCAAAATTGTTTAAATCATTCCGCTCCGTTAAAGAAAATGGCCACCAGAGCTAAAAATAGAAAAACCTTAAAATGACATCTCCTCCTAGGCAAATGGCCCAATTTGAAAATAATATCACAGGAATGTTCCTTGAGTGACCCTCTTTCAAAACTGCATAAATCTTTCTGCTCCATTAAACAAAATGGCCACCAGAGCTAAAAATAGAAAAACCTTTAAATGACATTTCCTCCTAGGCAAATGGCTTGATTTGAAAAGAATTTCACAGGAATGTTCCTAGAGAGACCCTCTTTCAAAATTGCCCAAATCGGTCTGCTTCGTTAAACATAATGGCTGCCAGAGCTTAAAATAGAAAATCCTTTCAATGACCTCTCCTCCTAGGCAAATGGCCCAATTTGAAAATAATTTCACAGGAATGTTCCTTGAGTGACCCTCTTTCAAAATTGCCTTAACCGTTCCGCTTGGTTAAATAAAATGGCCGCCAGACCTAAAAATAGAAAAACCTTTAAATGACATCTCCTCCTGGGCAAATGGCCCAATTTGAAAAGAATGTCACAGGAATGTTCCTTGAGTGACCCTCTTTCAAAATTGCCAAAATCGTTCTGCTCCGTTAAACAAAATTGCCACCAGAGCTAAAAATAGAAAAACCTTTCAATGACATCTCCTCCTAAGCAAATGGCCTGACTTGAAAATAATTTCACAGGAATGTTCCTTGAGTGACCCTCTTTCAAAATTGCCTAAATGGTTCTGCTTAGTTAAACAAAATGGCCACCAGAGCTAAAAATAGAAAACCTTTAAATGACATCTCCTCCTAGGCAAATTGCCCTATTTGAAAATAATTTCACAGGAATGTTCCTTGAGTGACCCACTTTCAAAATTGCCTAAATCGTTCCACTGCGTTAAACAAAATGGCCGCCAGAGCTAAAAATAGAAAAACCTTTAAATGACATTTCCTCCTAGGCAAATGACCCGATTTGAAAATAATTTCCCAGGAATGTTGCTTGATTGACTCTCTTTCAAAATTGCCTAAACTGTTCCGCTCTGTTAAACAAAGTGGACACCAGACCTAAAAATAGAAAAACCTTCAAATTCCTCTACAATGAAAAATAGCCTCCAAAGATAAAAGTCTTTGGTCCACATCTCCTTAAAGCATTGAATCCTTCATCTTCATAAGCTTTGAATCATCTTGGATTCAGGTGAGCGATTCAGGGCCATCATGGCTGTAATAGTGTGATATTATATGAAACAGACTTTATCGTAGCACCGCCTATCAGTCACACTTGGTTGGACCGCATATGCATTTGTTGTACCATGTTTCTCTTATTTTCAGTTCTCGTAGTTAATACATAGTAGCAGCACGTTAGTGTTATTGCTGTCTTTGTTCCCGACATTAGCGGTCATACTTGGACTCAAACAATAGAGTATCAACCAGCACCTGTTACAATGGCCCTCTTGTTTCGGTCATGCTGAATAGTTTAAGTATAAACATTAGATTAATTAACCACTTTATTACCTTACAACACCTAGCCCCAGAACTTTAGTCTTTAAAGGTTCCTCTATGTACTTTTTACCACTATAGGACAGACTATAGAGTCAGACTATACTCAAAACATAGATTGTGGGTACTGGTTGAACCGCCTTGACGAGGCAGTTCTAACAAATACCAATCTCTGTTTATGAGCAGAAATAAGCCTTTGGAAAATAATGTACATGTATAACCTTGTCAACCCCAGTTTTACTGGACGAAAATGGGATTTAAGGGGATCCAAATTATATAGGTGTGTTTTTGTGATGGTCTGCCATAAAAACCTGTGCTGTTGGTATTCATTACAACCACCTTGGTGAGGCAAGTCTAATGACTACCCACAACATTGGTAATATGGAGAAATCAGGGAAATTATTCTTCAATTTTCATCGGAGACCCACCTTATCTGCGGTTATGTTTGTTTGAATTGAGGTTTAACGTCCCCGTCAACACTATATAGGTAATTTTGGAGACGTTGCTTCCAATTTTGTGGGACTTTTACCCGACATTGAGATGAAATGACATCTCAAGCCCTGCCGCCCCATGAAACAAAAGGCTTGTATGCACTGGACTGTCTGACTCACATTGCCTTGCCTCGGCTGGCTGTCCTTCTAAGCGGTTTACCGGTACTCTTGTGTGGCCAATTTCAGCTCTGCATGGAAGCAGCATGCAGCCCAATCTATTTCTCCTAGCCCCGATGGACGAGGGCAGGCTGTTGTTACATTAACACTTATCTTGCTGAATATCCATTTAAGCCACACCCATTTCTGTCTATCAACCAATCAAATTACTAACTTGATATAATTTATTGCTACAAATTCATAAACTAAATGCCAAACAGTGTAGATCCTGATCAGATGGCTTCTTCAAGAGCCATCTGATCTGGATCTACACTGTTTGCAAAGATAGGGGTTGTCGTGAACAGCAAGATAAGCTAATCTGGATCTACACTGTTTGCAAAGATAGGGGTTGTCGTGCACAGCAAGATAAGGGTTAAGTTTGTTTTCACAGAGGAGCAAGGTAGAAGGCAGTAAACTAACTGATGAAGAACTACGGAAATACCAGGAGAGAATCAGTGATCTAGAGAGAGACATTATTCAGAAAGAGGAACAGCTAGACTCTAACACAATAATTGTAGACAATCTGAAACAACAGGTGGAGATGGGGCTCACTAACATGAAGAATCTTAAGCAAGGTGGGTATGGCGAGAAGAGGTAGCAGTGATACTAGAAAGTTCTGCCATAGCTACTCTGATTTGAAATGAACACACTCAAGGCAGAACTGGTAAACGGCTTCGAAGGTCTAAGCCGGCTCAGGCAAAGTGGTCCGAGTCGGCCCGTCCATGCATATAAACCCTATTGATTTCATTGGGTGGCAGGGATTGAGATGTCATTTCATCTCAATATTGGGTAAAGTCCTACAAAATTGGAAGCAACGTCTCCAAAATGACCTAAGTAGTGTAAACCTCAAATCAATCAATCATGTTTGTTTTTCATGTTCCTGTAAGCAGAGAATAATATTTGTCCTGCTCATAAATGATAACAGTAACATGTCAACAAATGATGCTGAGCAGATGATGCAAATGAAAGGTCAAGTCTAATTTTATCTGATAAAAAAAAAAAAAAATAAAAAAATAAATTATAATGTCTTCTATAAAATTTTGCCGGGTACTTTAAAGATTGATACTATGAAATACACATCCTATTTTCCGCTTTTCTGCAACTCCCTTTTCTTGATGCATTTCAATATTCCTACGATAGTTATTGGGAAATGTGGCTGCCCTTCAATATTTCCAGTAGTTTTAGGATCATAAGTGTCAAAGTAATTTACAGACATGTTAAGCCCTGAAATTAGTGTGGATCTAGACAAAATAGTTAGATCTGTATTGCATTTTATTATGTCTCCCCCGAAAATTTTTTTTTCGGAGAGACATATTGTTTTTCCCCCGGGCGTCTGTCTGTCCATCTGTCTGTCTGTCCGTCTGTCACACATTCGTGTCCGCTCTGTAACTTGAAAACCGTTAGAGCTATCTTCACGAAACTTTGTATAAATATTAATCAGCATTAGTCGACGTGCAGTGCGCAAGAACTATAACTCTCACGTTTATACTTTTTGAATTATCTCCCTTGGAAGTTTGTTGGTATGTATATATGTATGGGCAAATCATGTCCGGTCAATAACTTTCTTATTTTTTGATGGATTTTAAAATTACTTGGCAGAAATATTAACAACCATAATCCGATGTGTGGTGCACATGAGACAGGTCGGTACCTCAAAGGTCAAGGTCATACTTAGAGGTCAAAGGTCAAAAAAGGGGCCTTTTTTTCATATTTGGTCAATAGCTTTCTTATTTTGAGATGGATTTTAAAATTACTTGGCATAATTATTAACAACCATAAGACAATGTGTGGTGCGCATGAGGCAGGTCGGTACCTCAAAGGTCAAGGTCATACTTAGAGGTCAAAGGTCAAAAAAGGGGCCTTTTTTCATATTTGGTCAATAATTTTCTAATTTTGAGATGGATTTTAAAATTACTCGGCATAATTATTAACAACCATGAGACGATGTGTGGTGCACATGAGGCAGGTCTGTACCTCAAAGGTCAAGGTCATATTTAGAGGTCAAATGTCAAAAAAGGGGCCTTTTTTTCGTATTTGGTCAATAACTTTCTTATTTTGAGATGGATTTTGAAATCACTTGGCAGAAATGTTAACCAATATAAGGCGATGTGTTGAGTGCATGACCCAGGTTGGTATCTCAAAGGTCAAGGTCATACTTAGAGGTCAAAGGTAAAAAAAGGGGCCTTTTTTTCGGGTTTTGTCAATAACTTGCTTATTTTTAAATAGAATTTGAAGTTACTTGGCAAACATGTTAACTATCATGGGACGGTGTGTTGCATGCATGATTCAGTTTGGTACCTAAAATGTCAAGGTCATACATAGAGGTCAAAGGTAAAAAGGGGCCTTTTTTGTGTTTGGTCAATAACTTTCTTATTTTTAGATGGATTTTGAAATTGCTAGGCAGAAATGTTAACCACCATGAGATGATGTGTTGCACGCATGACCCAGTTTGGTACCTGAAAGGTCAAGGTCATACATAGAGGTTAAAGGTAAAAAAAAGGCCTTTTGTGTGTTCTGTCAATAACTTTCTTATTATGCCCCCAACTTTGAAAAAGTTGGAGGGGCATATTGGTTCTGGTTCGTTAGTCCGTCCATTTCGCTTTTGATGCATAGCATAACTAAAGAACCGTGTATGCTAGGGTTTTGAAATTTCATATATGGATTCCTCATGGAAAATTAGCTGACGCGTATTTTTTTTCTCGTCCGGATTTTGCCCCCTTCAAGGGTTATTGCCCTTTGAAATTTTTTGAATAAAATCTTGTTAGCAAGATATCTCAAAAACTATTAGAGCTAGAGCCTTGAAAGTTGGTGAATATATTGGTGGTGATGAGTAGATGAACTGATTAACTTTTGACAAAATTTCGAAAAATACTTTGTGAGTTATGGCCCTTTGTCATTTTGGTAATTTGTGCCCATTGTAATGTATGCTAAAAGTGATGCATAGCATAACTTTAGAACCGTGTATGCTAGGGTTTTGAAATTTCATATGTTGATTCCTCATGGAAAATTAGCTGACACATATTTTTTTTCTCGTCTGGATTATGCCCATTTAAAGAGTTATTGCCCTTTGAATTTTTTTTAATAAAATCTTGTCAGCAAGATATCTCAAAAACTATTGGAGCTAGAGCCTTGAAACATGGTGAATAGATTGGTAGTGATGAGTAGATGATCTGAATAACTTGTGACAAAATTCCGAAAAATACTTTGTGAGTTATGGCCCTTTGTCATTTTGGTAATTTGTGCCCATTGTAATGTATGCTAAAAGTGATGCATAGCATAACTTTAGAACCGTGTATGCTATAGTTTTGACATTTTGTATATGTTTTTCTGATGGAAAATAAGCTGAAGCATATTTTTTTCTCGTCAGGATTATGCCCCTTTCAAGAGTTATTGCCCTTTGAATTTTTTTGTTAATAAAATCTTGTCAGCAAGATATCTCAAAAACTATTTGAGCTAGGTGAATATATTGGTGGTGATGAGTAGATGAACTGATTAACTTTTGACAAAATTTCGAAAAATACTTTGTGAGTTATGGCCCTTTGTCATTTTGGTAATTTGTGCCCATTGTAATGTATGCTAAAAGTGATGCATAGCATAACTTTAGAACCGTGTATGCTAGGGTTTTGAAATTTCATATATTGTCCTCATGGAAAATTAGCTGACACATATTTTTTTCTCGCCCGGATTATGCCCCTTTCAAGAGTTATTGCCCTTTGAATTTTTTTTAATAAAATCTTGTCAGCAAAATATCTCAAACACTATTGGAGCTAGAGCCTTGAAAGTTGTTGAGTATATTGGTGGTGATGAGTATATGAACTGAATAACTTTTGACAAAATTCCGGAAAATACTTTGTGAGTTATGGCCCTTTGTCATTTTGGTAATTTGTGCCCATTGTAATGAATGCTAAAAGTGATGCATAGCATAACTTTAGAACTGTATATGCTATGGTTTTGAAATTTCATATATGCATTCCTAATGGAAAATAAGCTGACACATATTTTTTTTCTTATCCGGATTATGCCCCTTTCAAAAGTTATTGCCCTTTGAAATTTTTTTAATAAAATCTTGTCAGCAAGATATCTCAAAAACTATTGGAGCTAGAGCCTTGGAAGTTGGTGAACATATTGGTGGTGATGAGTAGATGGACTGATTAACTTTTGACAAAATTCCGAAAAACACTTTGTGAGTTATGGCCCATTGTCATTTTAGTAATTTATGCCCATTGTAATATATGCTAAAAGTGATGCATAGCATAACTTTAGAACCGTGTATGCTATGGTTTTGAAATTTCATTTATGCATTCCTGATGGAAAAATTAGCTGACGCAATTTTTTTTTCTCGTCCGGATTATGCCCCTTTCAAGAGTTATTGCCCTTTGAAGTTTTTTGAATAAAATCTTGTCAGCAAAATATCTCAAAAACTATTATAGCTACAGCCTTGAATGTTGGTGAATACACGTAGATTGGTGTTGATGAGTAGATGTCCTGCTTAACTTTTGACAAAATTCTGAAAAATACTTTGTGAGTTATGGCCCTTTGTCATTTTGGTAATTTGTGCCCATTATAATGTATGCCAAAAGTGATGCATAGCATAACTTTAGAACTGTATATGCTATTGTTTTGAAATTTCATATATGCATTCCTGATGGAAAATAAGCTGATGCATATTTTTTTTCTCATCCGGATTATGCCTCTTTCAAGAGTTATTGCCCTTTGAAGTTTTTTTAATAAAATCTTGTCAGCAAGATATCTCAAAAACTATTATAGCTAGAGTCTTGAAAGTTGATGAAAAGATTGGTGGTGATGAGTAGATGACCTGATTAACTTTTGACAAAATTTGAGTTATGGCCCTTTGTCATTTTGGTAATTTGTGTATTGTAATGTATGCTAAAAGTGATGCATTCCATAACTTTAGAACCGTGTATGCTATGGTTTTGAAATTTCATATATGCGTTCCTGATGGAAAATAATCTGACACATATTTTTTTTTCATCCGGATTAACTTAAGAACTGTGTAAGCTAGGGTTTTGAAATTTCATATATCGATTCGCTATGGAAAATTAGCGGACACATATTTTTTTCTCATCCCCATTATGCCCCTTTCAAAAGTTATTGTCCTTTGATTTATTTGTTAGCATAACCTTGGGGCCAAGGCCACACACTTTGAATTATTATTGTAATCATGGTAATTTTCGGTTTTATTGGACGGGTTTTTCAAAAATTCCGTCCTTTAAAATAGCGATGTCTGGGTGGGTGGTTGGGCGGGCTGATGGGCATTTTTTTTTTAAATTTTTTTTTTTGTTTTTTTTTTCTACATAAACACATATAAACAGAGATTATACCCCTACACAAAAGTTGATATGGGGTGGGGATATGCCATTTGTCCTGTACATACATAAATACATGCATGCATACATCGCTACCCTACCCTACCCTACCCCACTCAAACCCACCCACCCCACCACACCACACTACACCCCACCCCACCCAACCCCACCATGCCCCACCCTACAACACCCCACCACACCCTGCTCCACCCCACACACACATGCATGCAGTCATGCACAAATCCTTTGTTGACTAGGAATATTTTTTTTTTTTTTTTGTCTTTTTCTTCATAAACACATAACACAGAAATTATACCCCTACACAAAAGTTGATAGTGGGTGGTGATATGCCATTTGTCCTGTACATACATAAATACATGCATGCATTTATTCCTACCCTACCCTACCCCACACCACCCCACCCCACGCCACCACATGACACCCTACCCCACAACACCCCACCCCACAACAACACACCTCAACCCGGCCCACTCCAATTACACATGCATGCATGCACACACACATGCATTTACACTCAAACATGCATGCTCATACACAATCACTCATTTATGCTTGCACACTCACATACAAACACACATGCATGCATGCACACACTGATGCTTGCATGCATACATGCAGGTACTCACACATGCATGCATGCATGTACACAAATATGCATGCATGCACACTTATGGACTCACACAATGTCATGCACACACACACATGCATGCACATGCAGGTATGCACACTTATGCACGCACTATGCACACACACACATACATAAATACATGCATGCATATATCCCTACCTTGCCCCACCCCACCCCACCCCACCCCACCCCACCCCACCCCACCGACCCCACCACATGACACCCTACCCCACAACACCTCACCCCACGACAACCCACCTCAACCTGGCCCACACCACTTACACATGCATGCATGCATACACACATGCATTTACACTCAAACATGTATGCTCATACACAATCACTCATTTATGCTTGCACACCCACATACAAATGCACATGCATGCATGCACACACACACACTGATGCTTGCATGCATACACGCAGGTACTCACACATGCATGCACACTTATGGACTCACACAGGCACACACACACATGCATGCACATGCAGGCATGCACACTTATGCACTTACACATGCACACACACACATGCATGCACATGAAGGCATGCACTCATGCATTAATGCATGCCATAAGAAAACATGCATGCACACATGCACTCAGGTGCTACATAGCCTTCGGCGGAATTCTTGTTGTATGTTTTTGAGTCTTTAACAATATTTGTTGAATATTTTGCCATCTAGGGACAAGCAAAGGTTGGGGGCATTGTGTTTTACAAACACCATTTCTAGTTTTTAGATGGATTTTGAAATTAATTGGCAGAAATGTTAACCACCATGAGACGATGTGTTGTGTGAATGACCCAAGTTGGTACCTCAAATGTCAAGGACAAAAGGTCAAAGGACAAAAAGGGCATTTTTTTTTGTGTTCAGTCAATAACTTTCTTCTTCCTGGATAGATTGTGAAATTACTTGGCAGAAATGTTAACCATCATGAGACGATGTGGTGCACGCTAGACCCAGGTCGGTACCTCCAAGATCAAGGTCAAACTAAGAGGTCAGAGGTAAAAAAAGTTTTTGTTTTTTTTTGTGTCCAGTCATTAACTTTTTATTTCTGGATGGACTTTATAAAGTAACCATGCATAAATGTTCACCGTCATTAGACCATGAGTCATGTGCAAGACCAAGGTCCATACCTCCAATGTCGAGGTCATACCTAGGGTCAAAGTTAAAAAAAAGGACAGTCAATAACTTCCTTATTCTTTGATGGATTATGAAATTACTTGGCAGAAATGTTAACCATCATGAGACGATGTGTTGTACCTCAAAGGTCAAGGTCATACTTAGAGGTCAAAGGTAAAAAAGTGCTTTTTTGGTTTACGGCCAATAACTTTTTTATTTTTCTATGAACATTTTTAAAGTTACTTTACAGAAATGTTCATCTTCATTAGATGATGTGTTTCACACAAGACCCAGCTCAATACCTCCAATGTCAAGGTTATACTTAGCAGTCAAAAACGGGGGAGACATCTGTGTTTTTGTAGAAAAACAAATTCTAGTTTTATAAGAAAATTTCTCGGCGGGTTGGGATGGGTGGGGGGAATTAAAGTAAAAAAAAGAAAAGAAATATTGATACAACACGTTAGACATTTTTTTTTACCCAAGTATCAGTGAGTTAGTCTTCCTTAAAAAAAGGTAGGCTTAGCATGTCTGGATTTCTTTTTGCAGATATAAAATCCAAAGATGAAACTATAGCATTACTGAAAGATACATTGGGAGAACAGGAGAATATGCTTCAGCTTCAGGAAGAATATATCAACAAGAAAGAGTCTGAGATTGATGGCAACAAAACAGGTACCAGACTTGCGTACTCAGAGTATTGGGACAT
The DNA here is from genome assembly GCA_963580285.1 of Lucinisca nassula. NCBI lineage: Eukaryota > Metazoa > Mollusca > Bivalvia > Lucinida > Lucinidae > Lucinisca > Lucinisca nassula. The sequence goes on from OY757023.1 coordinate 124,746,645, forward strand.
AGGTCCCTGAAAGAGGAAAGCAAGGACAAGCTTGTTAACCCTTGTCCTGCTGAATATTTAAATATGTCACACCCACCACTGATTATCAGCCAATCGGATTACTTTATGCAAATTATTGCAACAAATTTATAATCTGGATGGCAAACAATGAAGATCTTGATCAGATGGCTTCTTCAGAAGCCATCTGATCTGGATCTACATTGTTTCAAAGATAAGGCATATCCGGGCTCAGCAGGACAAGGGTTAAGTTTTTAGCTGAACCGAGTCACCCCCGAGTTTCTGAACTGGATTCTTCCATCGTTTACTTTGGTCGTGTCCATTCTTGTAAATTGGTTTTTTGTCCGAATTATTGACAGGATGGCAAACAGTGTTGCACTGATGAGTTAGGAGGCCTTCATGCGGACTGAACAAATTGTTTGTCTAAATCGCGACGGAAGTAAGGGCGAGGGTTGTGGCCACGTAAAATCGATTTAAGTCCCCCAGTGGAAGTCTTCCACTGGCCGTTCCAGGGCGGTTCTACTGTGGCGGTTTGTTTGTGTTGTTGTTTGTTGCTTGCTGTGTGTGTCGCTTTTGTCTTTTGGTTTTGGATGGCCATATGGCCATTTTGTGGGAAAGTGGCTGTCCTTGTGGCCTTCCTTTGTTTGGGTTTCCATTATGGTCTGGTCGCTTAATGTTTGTGTTTCTTTCCCTTTGGTGTCTTTTATGGGTGGAGTAAGTTAATTGTATCAATTGCTGATCTTTGTTTTACTTCTACTTTGATCTTGATGAGATGATTCATTCTGAGCAATCTCATCTGGATCTACACTGTTTGCATATTGATCAGTACTGTTCTGCAGGGTTGAGAGGGTTAATGAACACTAACTGACAGAAACTTTATCCCATTGTATGCGGGAAACCCCTAAAGGGGTACCTTGGCAAACAGTGCAGGCCCAGATCAGATGCCGCAGAATGCGGCATCTGATCAGGGCCTGCACTATTTGCTAGCAGAATTTTCCATCAAAAGTAGAATAAAAACAAAAAGATAGGTCTGACACCCCTTATATGACATTTGGACTTGTCCAACATATAGCAATGGAAGAGACTACTAGTATACAATGGGTTTAGTAATTTAGAACATCTGCTTGGACAATATATAATACACTGCTGTGTACTGTGTACATATGGACGGTCTTCATTTGGCTGACCTCGGTAGCTCAGTCGGATGTACTCGTGGTCAGGATAACTGCCAATGTCAGCAACATTCTTTCATGGAGATTATCATGAAATCTTCTCTATGGTCATTCTTTCCCTTCTGCCGATTCACGAACGGCAGTTGTCAGTCCCTGGCAAAAGAATAAGCACTGTACCGGTTCGCTGCTTATGTATAACCCTGGCCAGAAAGTGTGGTTAAGTAAACTGACTGGCTCTATATGACCTAAATATTGTTGACAGGGCCATCAAACTCTGAAACAAACAAGAAATGTCTTAATTGGGCTCAAAAAAAGAACTGGCAAACTGGCATCAATGAGGCAACATTACAATACACCCATGTGACATTTGGCATTTTTTCACATCTCCAAAAGGCTACTTTTCTGTTGAAAATCTGTGATATTTTCCTTATTTAAACTGCAAACATAGGTTGTTGGTGCTCATTAGAACTGCACATTGAGGCAGTTCTTATGAGTACCCACAACCTATGTTTTTGAGCAGAAATAAGAAAAATAGTGTATACCCCGTAAACCGTAGTTATCTCTATATAATTTAAAGTGGCGTTTTGTGGGTGTTCATTTCACGGACTTTTTCACATGATGAAAATTGAGCGTAAGGTATAAAAAAAAACCATTATACTCCGAAGTCATTGCTGTGCCATAAAAATCCTAAAAATTTGGACACCTTTAGAACTTGCTGTAATTCTCTAACAAATTTGTTTCATGATTCAGCAAGGAGTCCAAATGGTGCATACGGAGTGGCAAACAGTGTAGACCCTGATCAGGCTGCTCCTTCAGGAACAGTCTGATCTGGGTCTGTACTGTTTGCTTAGGCCTATCTGTCCCAGTATTTTGGATCATAACGGATGTTTAAAATTTTGTGAGACAAACTTCTTGACTCAGCTGGATGATTGTCCCTACACGTGATTAGGAGAATGTGGGTTTTTGTTTGTTTGTTTGTTTGATTCGAGGTTTAACGTCCCCGTCAACACTGTAAAGGTCATTTTGGTGACTTTGCTTCCAATTTTGTTGGAGTTTTACCAGACATTGAGATGAAATGACATCTCAAGCCCTGCCGCCCAATGAAACCAATAGGGTTATAAGCATGGATGGGTACAACTCGCACCGCTTTGCCTGGGCAGGCTTAGATCCTCTAAGCGGTTTACCAGTACTCGTGTGCTGTCGGATTCAGCTCTGCGTGGAAGCATCATGCAGCCCATTTAATTCTTCAAGCCCCAATGGCCGGGGGCATTTTTGGATATTGATCATGAAATATTTTCTGTGGTCATTCTTTCCCTTCCACTCTCAGATTCAAAAGGACAGTTTTTGGCAAAAGAATGTCCATTGCACTGGTTGACCACTTTGAAGGAATATGCCGTCTAAGGAAAAGTGTGGTTAGGCTGGCGACCTGGGGCCAGTTGTTCAAAACTAACGACGTCGTTAGTTAAAGTATCGTTAAAACTTTGATCATTTATTATGGCAAATATGCTAATATTTTTGCTGAACAAAAGTGAGCAGCTTTTGCAAATGCAAAAGCTGCTCACATTTTTTCAGCAAAAATACCAAACTTTTAAATATTAAACTTGTTAGAACAGTTACCAATATGACCACTAACGAGCTTGTTAAGCTAACGATGCTTTGAACAACTGGCCCCAGCTTGACATAATCATAAGGGTTGATTAGGCCATTAACACATTCAGTACCAGAAACCCCTAAAGGGGTATCTTGGCAAACAGTGAAGGCCCAGATCAGACACCGCAGAACGCGGCGTCTGATCAGGGCTTTCACTGTTTGCAAAAAGTTAAGCCACTTCCCAAATAAATTTTGAAGAAAACACAACCTGACACTGCTAAATTTCGAAATGGACTCCTGCCATATATAAGGAGGAAGATTCCATTTGGTACAAAAAGGGTTACCGGTAAGCCCCCAGTACAAATATTGTCTTGTGACATACCTTGTTTAATCTGAAATCTTCTATATACTGTAAGCAGCAATTCTAGTAACCTAATAAGGTGGATGAACAAATGCATGCCATAATCGGTACTGACTTAAAATACCTTCCACTGACCTATAATAGGTCTAGTGATCGCTTATAGACCAGACCTTTTTTTCAGGTACCTAATTTAGAAGCCTCCAGTTTCATTACGCAAACACGCCTATTCAAATACATTGCCACCGTTATCGCCAAAAAAAATGAAAATTTTAAGATGAAAAATTGTGATATTTTTCTTATTTCTGCTCAAAAAATAGATTGTGGGCACTCGTTAGAACCGCCTCATCGAGGCGGTTCTAACGAGTACCCACAATCTATTGGGCACTCGTTAGAACCGCCTCATCGAGGTGGTTCTAACAAGTACCCACAATCTATATTTTAGATCAGAAATAAGAAAAATAAGGTATACCCCCGGAAACCCCAGTTTTACTATATAAAAGTGGGGTTCAAGGGGGTAAAAATTATATAGGCCTGTTTTCGTGATGTGTAGTGGATATGCTACTCACCTCGTAAACCAGGGGTCGCAGGATCGATCCCGGGCTTCTTCAGACTTTCAGATGAGTCTGTAAACCGAGGTCCCTTCTCCGTATGACCTTAGCTGTTGGTGAGATGTAAAACTCAAACACTCACTCACTCAGGTTGTAAACAGTAATATACAACCATTTATATCCAGGAAATCAACCAAGCGGCAAGTTATTATCTTTGCTGCTGTATTTATTTAGATAAATTTTCAGAAATTTCAGCCCGGTTTGACCTTCTGAGACTTTCCTGGTCTAGATGGTCCATTGGAATAATTGCACACTGCTACCTCAGTGTCATCTAAACCTCCAAAATAATTTCTAAAATTAGAATAACTATTATTTGCAGATTTTCATAGAGAATGTAAAGCAGTCAGAAAGTATAATTCGAATGACCATGTTGTTTTTATTCCCCCATTTTGAAAAAACTGTCGTATTATGTTATGAGGTCGGCGTCCATCCATCTGTAAACTTTTTGTTTCCTACATTTTTCATTGGATCAAGCTGAAACTTTGTAGATAGTAAGTAAGACTATAAGAATCTTATATGGGTGTGAGGGGTGGATGGAAAAATCCGTCCCGAGGGACACTGTCCGGCATTACGAGGCTTGCCGAGTGATGCCGGACAGTGTCCCGAGGGACAGATTTTTCTACCCACCCCTCACACCCATATTGGATTCTTTTTCTTGCATACCTTCCATTTCTATTGCGAATTTTAATGCTGCTGTTACTTCGGTTATCGACGTCCGCCATTTTGTGATGACATAACAGGAATGTTTAGTGACGTCACGCATGACGACCCCACACATGGGGTTGTAATCAACCAGTGCATTTATCAAACACGCGATTATATTCGATTTGGGGTCGGAACACCAGGGTCAGAACATAAATTTCTATCCCAGGGTAAAATCACGGATTTCCTTGTCTGGTGTGCAAGAATATGAGGTGTTGTAGCGCATATTGTTTCAAGGTTATGGTCCACCAAATATTTAGAGTTATGCGCCTTTGAAAATTTTTGTAAACTTCAAGCTGAAACTTGATATACATTGCATAGTTAGACCATGATATGGAGCAGTTCATATTGTTTTGAGGTTACAGTTCATCAATAATAACTTGCCATGGGCGTATAATGCCCTGCTCCCGGAGCTTTTGTTTAAGTCAATGTGACGTCGGAAATGTTGCACTTATGAACTTCACATAATGCTACATGTCCATGTCATGGTATTGGATGTTGTTTAACCTGCCACACTATCTGCACTTTGGTAAATTTTACTCATTAATTACCTTTAACCATATGATTGTTTTGAATTGGGTTATAAACTAAATACATGATTAGTGTCTTTAATAATAAAATATAATTGGTTCATCACAACAAGTTAAAGACACTAACCATACAGTCACTATGTTACAGATTACAAGTCATTACTAGACAAATACCAGGCAATTCTCCTAACTAAAGACTCCAACCAACATGAACATTTGGAAGAAGCAAGAAATGCTGCCAGAACAGAGGCTGAGAGAGACATACTCAAGAAACAGCTTGAAGAGGTGGAGCTAAAACTCCAGAGGGCAGTAGATGATAAAGAGAGGACCAATCAGACACTGAAGGAGGTGGAACACAAGCTTGAAAGGACAGTTGATGACAAAGACAGAACCAATCAGACATTAAAAGAGGTGGAGCATAAACTGAAAAAAGTCACTGAGGAGAAAGAGAGAACGGACAAGGTGTTAACAGAAAACAACAAAGAGTTGAAAGAAATGGAGAAAATGTTAACAGGTATAATCTAGTTTTCTTTTTAGCTCACTTGAGTCAAAAGTTTTGGAGAAGCTGACAGACTAATTTTTCATCACTTTGTATAACAAGTTTGTTGACCCATATATACTTTAATGGTCATTCAGACGCTCGGTCTGTCCAGGAGAACTTTGATATGATAAAGTCTTGCATTCAAGCTTCGTCCGTCATATCCCCTCCAAAACTAGCAGGTCTGTATCTTCAATTCCTTGGATCACACCAGAAATAAGAAGAAAAGTTGGGAAGTGGTAAACTCAGAGGAAAATTTGAAAACTTGAGAAATTAAAAATGACATCAAAACTCAGCATGATCTGTATGTAAATAACTTGGTAAGCGATGTAAAGGCAAATCCCAGAGACTTCTACAAATATATCAATAGCCAGAAGAAAGATAGGCAATGTATCCCGCCCCTTAATAAAAGAGGAGGGAACGGGGCCGCTGAATCAGACTCTGAAAGGGCAGAGGAATTGGTTGGTCAGTTCAATGATGCATTTAATAAAACTGAATTCAACGAGGTTCCATTGACTGGAAGATCGGCCCCTTTCATGAAAAATATTGTATCCTCGGCGGGAGTGATCAAGTTACTTAAAGGCTTGAACCCTTTTAAAGCTTTAGGGCCTGATGAGCTTCATCCTAGAGCTTCATCCTAGAGTCCTGAAGGAACTAGCAAACGAGTTAGGTCCAGTTTTTGCTCATCTTTTCCAACAATCTCTCGATACGGGTGAAATTCCCAAAGAATGGCTCCTAGTCCACTTTTCAAAAAAGGAGACAGGGCTCTTGCTCATAATTATCACCCAGTGTCACTGACCTATGTTCTATGTAAATTGCTCGAACACATAGTCTGCTTAAACATCATGGCCCACTTGGATGAACATAAACTTTTGTCAGACAGACAACATGCATTTAGGAAAAGGCATAATTGTGAAACTCAGTTGAGTAAGGTTATTAATGATTGGACAAAAATCCTAGACAAAGGGGGGCAGGTTGACACATTTATTCTGGACTTCGAGAAGGCTTTTGACACCCCTCCTCATGAATACTTAAATCCAAATTATTTGGTTATGGATTTGGAGGGACGACTCTCAAATGGATAGATTCCTTCCTTTGCCACAGAAAACAGCATGTTGTTGTTAATGGTGAATCTTCAGTATGGGCGCCAGTTTAATCTGGGGTCCCCAGGGGACTGTTCCTGGTCCGCTGCTATTCTCCCTGTACATCAATGATATTTCCACTAACATTGACTCGGAAATAAGACTGTTCGCAGACGACTGTGTTTCATCATCATCAACGGATTTTTTATTAACGTGCAGGTACAGGGGCAGCGTCCACATAAGTGGGCCCCCTTCCAGGTAGCTGGCTTGCTGCACACATGGCAGATCTTACACCAGATCTCCAGGCTTGTCTATCATGAGGATCTATAGCAGAGAGCTTCCATTCTCTGCAATCTCTTTCTGTTAGCTGCTTCCAGGTCATCTTGGGCCTTCCTGGCCCCCGCTTTCCACCTACCTGTATGTCACAGGCAGTCTTGACTGCACCGTTGGAGCGTTCCACATGTCCATACCAGCGAAGTCTTCTCTCTTTCAGGATGAGGTCCAGGTCCTCAATGCCAAGACGCTCAAGTAACTCACTGGACCTTTTGACACCCCTCCTCATGAAGTGACAGTGTCCTGATGGTGACAGTGTCCTGTGGCTTGACATTGCAGATCTGTCTGATCATTGCCCTGTCATTTCGCTGTAGACGTTGGAGGTTTGGCTTTGTCAATGGCCATGTCTCACTGGCATGGAGCATTGCGCTCCGCACACAAGAGCTATACACACAACCACATGTCTTGAAAGAGAGGTGGCAGGAAGAGAGAATTGGTAGCAACTCCTTGAATTTCTTCCAGGCTGTTTTCACACGTGATGTAGTTGAAAGGTCGCAACCACCCGCTGCAGAGAGCATATCACCTAGGTAGCAGAAGGAAGCTACAACCTCCAGCTTGTCGGATCCGACTTGGACTTCCCTCTGTGGTCTGCCATCTAAGGGGCGTGCAGTTCCTTGGCACCGTGTACACATGTAATCAGGGTCCTCTATCAAGCGTTTGAGCCCACTGCATTTCTTGTGCACCCAGAACTTGCAGCCATTACAAAAGATACTGTTGCTGCCCACTCCAGTTCGACATACAGCGCATGGGAACTGGCCTGTACTCTGCAAGAGGTCCAGACCTGTACCACAGATCATGATCTTTGTCTTTCCGGCATTCACTCTCAGCCCTTTCGCCTCCATTGCGTCTTTCCAAGTTAAGAGCCTCCTGACACATTCCTCAAGGGATTCAGCTTTGATGACAAGGTCATCAGCATACAGGTCCTCCCAGGGGACTCAGAGCGGAACTCGCATGACAAGGCTTCAAGCACAATGATGAAAAGCAGTGGGCTGAGAACAGAGCCTTGATGAACACCCACCTTCACCCCGAATTCTTCACTATAACCATCAACAACGAGGACACGGCTCTGAGCATTAGCATACATCCCTTGGACCAGTTTCCCAATCCACTCGTCCACTCCAAGTTTTCTTAGTGCCCACCAGATGACTTTCCTAGGCACTCGATCAAATGCCTTCTCCAGGTCTACAAAAGCCATGTAGAGTCTCCTGTTGGCTGCCAGATACTTCTGTTGCAGCTGCCGTACAACAAAAATTGCGTCTGTTGTGCCTCTTCCTGGGACGAAGCCAAACTGGGAATCGTCGATGGACACCAACTGCCTAATGAGGCCATCCACAATCCTCTCCAGGACTTTCATGACCTGTTCTGTCAGCTTGAGACCACGGTAGTTGCCCCGTTCCAATGCATCCCCCTTGCCCTTGTAGAGACAGACAATGAAACTCTGTTCCAAGTCAGTGGGTACCTTCCCATCACGGACGATTGCAGCTGCAAGGTCTCGGATAATCGAGGCACCCGCATCACCTGCAGCTCTTATCATCTCCACCACTATGCCAGAGGGACCTGGTGCTTTGCCAGTCTTCATCTGAGAGATAGCCTTCTTTACCATATCAATAGTGATTGGGATGGGTGGCCCTTCCACTGGTGGTTCATCAGACAGGTGGTCTGGGTCCCAGTCGAACTCAACATTGAGTAGCCTTTGGTAGTGTTCTAACCAGGCCCTCTGCTTTGAGTCTTCACTCGTTGACATCTCCCCTGCATCATTCTTTACTGGTTTGTCACCTACAACATCGGCATTCTCTCTTCTCATCTGGTTAGCAAGGCGGTATACTTCTGAGGACTTCGGGTCAATATTCTTGTAGATCTCCTTCTCAGCTTCTTGGCGAACATGGTGCACCCCTCGTCTGGCTATGCATTTGGCCGCAAGATATGATGCACGGGTGCCCTTACCAGTCTTCCAAGCTTTAAAGGCTTGCCGCTTGGCTGCAATGACCTTATTAACATCCTCATTCCACCACCAGGTTTCGCGACGCCAGCGGTGGGGCCGAGTTGTGCCACACACCTCTTCAGTTGTCTTGAGCAGACCGGTCTTGATGCTGTTCCATATATCCTCAGTGGTAGCATCTGCTACACCGGCTGAAGCACTCACATGCTGGCTGAAAACCTCCTGGAAATGATTTCTTGTCTGAGATTCTTTCAGCTTCCAAACTTTTAGTCTGGGGGTGAACTTGCGCTTGGGTTTTGGTGGCACATCAGTCCTTATGTCGCATATGAGTAGCTGGTGTTGCATGGCTACTTCCTCGCCAGGGATCACTTTGACATCTGTGACAAGTTTGCGCATTGTCCTGCGGTAAAGGATGAAATCTATCTGCGTCGCTGCACACTGTTTGCTATCGGGAAATCAGAGATACTGAGGACTCAATGAAACTTCAGATGGATATAGCATATAGGGGACTTGTTCGCCCAATCTTGGAATATGGTAGTTGCATCTGGGACCCAAGCGGAGTGGTCCTTAATGAAGAAATTGAAAAAGTTCAGAATAGAGCTGCTAGATTTGTAACAGGAAATTACTGCTTTGAAACTGGGAGCATGACTGGAGTTCTAGGAAAATCAAGATGGGAGTCTCTTAAGAAAAGGAGAAGAGACAGTAGGCTCATACTCTTATACAAAGGTCTAAAGGGTGCTGCCAGCATTCCAACAGATGGCCCTGAAGAAAGCAACATTCAATGACGTTTCAGACCCTTACTGCAAGAATGGACATTTATAAAGAATCGTTCTTCCCCCAAACCATTAGAGATTGGAATGCCCTTCCCGATTTGATTATTTCGACGGCTGAAGGTGCTGAAGATTGTGTAGCTAAGTTTTTCTCTTTGGTTACAGCTAGGGACTAACTTCCCATATCACAGGTCCTGGTGTATGAATGTCATTTGACGTGTCACCAGTAACAATTCTGATTCTGATATGCCTAGCGGCCCTTTTCTGGGAAAAAGGCAATCAGTGCAGAACCAGATCAGACGCCGCAGAATGTGGCATCTGATCTGGATCTTTACTGGACAAAGGCAAACAGTGCAGAACCAGATCAGACGCCACAGAATCTGGCGTCTGATCTGGATCTATACTGTTTGCTTAAGAACATTCATTTTTGTAAATTTTGCTACAAACAAAACAAACCTGAAACCCCAATAATTGGAAATGCACCACTCCAAACTTACTAGGTGGAAGATTCCATTGTCATATATTGGTTAAGCTAATGATGCTGTACACCAACAGGACCATGGTGATGTTTAGAAAATGTGCTGCATAAGCCTTGAAGTGATCATAGTGAACGCTTGAGAATTAATTTGGTCTACCCTGTGTGCTCAGGTGTCACAGTGACAATACTAACTGGGCTATGTCAAGCAAAAAAGATAGAGCATGTGTACCTGGTGCAGACTAAGATCAGCCTGGATATCTGTGCAGTCTGATCAGAGTCCTTGCTGTGTGCTGCATTAATGGTCATTGACACAATGCCTCTGCAATGCACTCAGGGAAGGTTATATTCTGCCTAAAGTTTTGAGATTTCGCTGAATGCACATCCTTATAGATAGGGCTGGCTAATCAGAGCTAAATAGATAATTGGTTATCAGTCCAGCCGCTGTTATCAATAATTGATTACTAAATCACACTAGATTTGGTCATAATTTTACCTTTCCAGCTTACTGTCTGAGCAATATTTTATAATTTACCATATTATTCAGACAGACAGGCCTGAGCAAACAGTTACAGTGTAGACCAAGATGAGACACCGCACATACCTGTGATACCTCACTCATTAGGAGGGAGACTCCCTCATTTTGATGCTAATTTTTGCCCAATTTATGCTAAATTTTAGTACAATTTTGGGGTCTCCCTCATTTGTGCTGAGAATTTCCCTATACATTATATATTCTTTACACCTCCCTCATCACAATGGCAAATCTCCCTCATACAGTTCAAAAAATTATCACACGTATAACTGCAAAAAAAAATGTGGCATCTCACCAGGGTCTGCAATGTTTGTCACTCATCAAGCTATTCTTGACACAACATTGGGTAGTAAATTATACTTGTCAAAAGTTTAGAACAAGTATGGCAAGGAGTTGAGGTGTCTGAATACTTGGCTCTTATCCTGCTGTTCACGACAACTGCTACTTTGGCAAACAGTGTAGATCCAGATCAGATGGCTTCTGAAGAAGCCTTATCCTGCTGTTCACGACAACTGCTACTTTTGCAAACAGTGTAGATCCAGATCAGATGGCTTCTGAAGAAGTCACCTGATCAGGATCTACACTGTCATTCAGATTGTGAATTTGAACAAAAACTTCATATCATGTAATCTGATTGGCTGATAGTCAGATATGGGTGTGGCTTATAAAATTATTCAGCAGGATAAGGGTTAAGGTCAACATGGTAGTGTAACAGACACAGAAATAAAATGAGCCCCGCCAAGCGAATTTGTGTCTTCGAGCATTCCGTCATGACAACTTTTAACTGCGCATGCCCAGCCATTCAGAGGGGCCAGGGATATGGCTTTCTGTCTGAAGGTTCCTCTTGATTCACTGCTTGTATGAGCGAGCAGCGAAGGTTCTGGCGAGACTGCGCGGATGCGCAGGCTCGCCTGAACCTTCGCTGCTCGCATAGGCGATAAGTACCAAAATCGCTTGACGGGGCCCAAATTATACTTGTCAAAAGTTTAGAACAAGTATGGTAAGGGGTTGAGGTGTCTGAATATTTGGCTCTTATCCTGCTGAAGAGGCCATCTGATCAGGATCTACACTGTTTGTCATTCAGATTGTGAATTTGAACAAAAACTTCATATCATGTAATCTGATTGGCTGATAGTCAGATATGGGTGTGGCTAATAAAATTATTCAGCAGGATAAGGGTTTAGGTCAATATGGTAGTGTAACAGACACAGAAATCAAATGATCTGTCATCGACAGATCACTTACAATAATTATATATGTGGAATTTATCGAGCGGTTAATTGATTTTATCATATGGCGTCGCGTCTGAGAGTGTAATAACGCCATGTAATATTTTCGATAATCCACTAGTGGATTAAATATGCAAATTAGCTAGATACGTCCCGTAACATTACATGTACGACGTCCTTAACGACGTCGCGCTTACTAATGGCCGAATATTGACATTTTTGTAAACAATCGTGAATAAAATACATTTTAAATGTCATATGATAAATAGAATCTTGCATTCATGCTCATGTATTATTGAATTTATTAAACTCGTTGAGGAAAAGCGATAAAATGCTCGGCAAAGCCTCGCATTTTATCCCTTTTCCTCAACTCGTTTAATAAATTCAATAATACATGAACACTCATGTAAGATCCTCTATATTCATTATAATTCATACCAGACTCCTTTTTGCTTGAACCAACTTTCTCTGTAATAGTACACATTGTAACTGAAAATAACATAGGAGGTAACTGAGTTTTGATACAGATAAAATCTTTCTTTGTGTTGAGATTTTACATCCCCTGCAACACTAGTTAGGTCGTTTTGGAGATGTTGCTTCTGATTTTTTGGGCTTTTACCTGACACTGAGATGAAATGACATCTCAAGCCCTACCACCCAAAGAAACTTGTATGGTTTTAGAAATGGTCCGACTGACACTACTTTTTCTGGGCAGGCTTAGACCTTGTAAGCGGTTTACCAGTTTGCAGTTTGTATCGGTGTCATTTCTGGGCGGAAACATCATGCAACCCAATCTCTTCCTTTAGGGCAGGGGTGCACAGATAAAATGTTCCAGTAGAAGTCTCCATGGTGTGGTTGTTAAGTTGCTCTTCTCATAAACCAGGTGTCATATTGGCCTTTAAACCAGGAAATGGTCTTTAACCGAGGTCTAGCTTTCATATGTCTTGCATTGTTGGTGGAATGTAAAACACTAAACAGAAGTAGATAAAATAGCTAAGTTTTTTTATGTGACATTCATATAAATAGAAACAGTAACCTGTTTTTTTTTTCAGACCTGCAACATATTTGTAAATGAGCCAACTCATATGAAAAAGGTCCTTGGCATTCTTCAGTTTCTGTTTTCCAAATGCAGCAAACTGTAGTGAAACTTAACTCTTATCATGCTGTTCACGACAACCCCTATCTTTGGAAACAGTGTAGATCCAGATCAGATGGCTTCTGAAGAAGCCATCTGATCAGGATCTACACTGTTTGACATTAAGTTTATGGCATTGTAAGAATAAATTACATCAAGTAATCTGATTGGTTAAAAGTCGGAAATGGGTGTGGCTAAACTGAATATTCAGCAAGAGAAGGGTTAAATAACTAGAACATGGATACCTCATTTATCATGTGGCTAGTCCATACCCGTTCTTGAGTCCCTAGAGAATTCATCAAATACCTCTAGATATCCATACTTTTTATTACCCCGGCATACGAAGTATGCAATGGGGGTATATAGTTTTTGTCTTTTCCATCTGTCTGTCTGTCTGTCTGTCTGTCCGTAAACAATTATTTTGTGTCAAAGATATCTCAGGAACTGCTTCACATAGAAACTTGAAATTTTGCACACATGATCAGTATGACTACTTGTATTGTGGGAAAGAAAATAAGGGCCAAGGGGTCAGGCCTTTTAGAGTTATTTCCCTTTGTAGTTCTTGCTGTTTAATAGTGTATATTTTTATTTTGTGTCAAAGATTTCTCAATAACTACTGTACATAGAAAGTTGAAATTTTGCAAACATGATCAGTATGACTAGTTGTATTGTTGGAAAGAAAATAAGGGCCAAGGGGTCAGGCCTTTTAGAGTTATTTCCCTTTGTAGTTCTGTATATGCAAAGAAGCTTTTGACATTGCTATTTTCAGCTGAGGTGATGGCACTGGCCGGGGGTATACGTGCCCCACTGGGCACTTTTGTCTAGTTAATATTTTTGGGAAGTTTTCCTGACTTTATCTTTAAAAGGTATGTTGTGTGTACTCATTAGAATCACCTCTTTGAGGCGATTCTAATGAGTACACACACTATATCTTTATTTTATAGATCACAAGACTTCCTAAATTGATCACCATTATCTCTTATGACCTGGCGCTACAACTGAATGTCAGTAATTCGAACTACACCTATCTGGAACGAAATTTCATGGTCCCAAAGGTCTTGGAGTTTTTGAAGTTTGACTGTAAAAGGGCTATGCGCATGATGTCTTGCATGAAACAAAAAAATACCTCAAGGTCTCCTAGATGTTTGCAAGACAAGTTTGTGTGCTGGCTGATCAGAGTCTTTACTGCTGTGATAGTAAAAGAATCTTATATGGGTGTGAGGGGTGGATGGAAAAATCAGTCCCAAGGGACACTGTCCGGCATCACGAGGCTTGCCGAGTGATGCCGAACAGTGATCCCGAGGGACGGATTTTCTATCCACCCCTCACACCCATATAGGATTCTTTTTCTTGCATACCTTCCATTTCTATTGCGAATTTTTAATGCTGCTGTCACTTCGGTTACCGACGTCCGCCATTTTGTGATGACACAACAGGAATGTTTAGTGACGTCACGCATGATGCCGCCGCGCATGAGGTTGTAATCAACCAGTGCATTTATCAAACACGCGATTATATTCGATTTGGGGTCGGAACACCAGGGTCAGAACATAAATTTCTATCCCAGGGTAAAATCGCAGATTTCCTTGTCTGGTGTACAAGAAGAAACCTTCTATCATGAGCTTGCTCAAATACGACATATATAACGCTATAACGACAGTATTTGTTCTGTAAAAGTCTGCCGCTATAGCAAATTTGCCGCTATAAAGCATCCCAATAAGGAGTAGTATAGTAGGTAATGAAAGACTTTCTCCCTTAATTACTCCAAGAAACAAATGTTGTGGACATTTGTTAGAATCGCCTCAGGCGATTCTAACAAATATCCACAACATTTGTTTCTTTGAGTATTAAATAATTACAGTATTCTCCCCTATTGTCTCATCTTGAGCTAAGGATTTGTTCCAATGAAACTGTCATTATTAATTGATTATCCTATATTACACAAGGTCAACCAATATTAAAAAATCATAAATTATGTTTTTAATTGCGTCAATAAAATTGTCATTAATCAAGTAATTTCGTATTGTCCCAGTTTCAGGTCCTCGGTCAGCTGTATTGGCCTCGGCCTTCGGCCTCGTGCCAATGCAGCAGACCTCGGACCTGTAACTGGGCCAATACGAAATTATTTGATTAATAACATTACATGTACGACGTCCTTAACGACGTCACGTTTACTAACGGCGGAATATCGACATTTTTGTAAACAATCGTGAATAAAATGCGTTTTAAATGTTATATGATAAATAGAATCTTGCATTCGTGCTGATGTATTATTGAATTTATTAAACTCATTGAGGAAAAGGGATAAAATGCTCGGCAAAGCCTCGCATTTTATCCCTTTTCCTCAACTCGTTTAATAAATTCAATAATACATGAGCACTCATGTAAGATCCTCTATATTCTTCCCCATTGTCTCATCTTGAGCTAAGGATTTGTTCCAATGAAAATGTCATTATCACAAGTTTTGTCATTATATCGAACGTTGGTATATCGAACGTCGGTATAAAGAGGGTTGACTGTATATTTTTCAGAGGTACGAAGAGAGTGTGAAGATCTGAGATCTCAGGGATCAGATAAACATGCTGAGACCAGGCGGGAGAATCTGAAACATGATTTAGAGAAACAAATACATGATCTACAACATAAAAATAAGGTAAACAATGATGATATTGACTCCTGCTTAATTAGGACTTTCATCATCAAAGACAGCTTTTGAAATAGTGCCTCATGACTGAAGGTCCTTGTGCCAATCTATGGCGATATTTGGGTTGAACTGAGAATTCTTTAATTATCCCCCCCCCCCCCCCCCCCACACACACACACACACAAACAACGTTTATGCGGGTTATACTGGATTCAGCTTATCGCACCTCAGACTGATGCGATCATCGTCAAAATCTGACACGCATCATGGGAGTTACAGCCCTTTGTTCCTCCATCTGTCTATGCATCCATCCGTCCGCATACTTTTCAGACTCTACAGTCTGTGTTTGCCAACCGATTTCCACCAAACTTGATACATGGCTTTGCATCCATCAGACTTCAGGCGAGTTTGAGCTTTGTCAAAATCTGACATGTATCACGGGAGTTACAGCCCTTTATTCTTCAAATAATGCTGAAATTAGCTGTTTCCGGACTCTACTGTCTGTGTTTAGCTACCCATTTCCACCGAACTTGATACATGGTTTTGCATTCATGACACCTCAGACTGATGCGATCATCGTCAAAATCTGACACGCATCATGGGAGTTACAGCCCTTTGTTCCTCAAATAATGCTAAAATTAGCCGTTTCGGGACTCTACAGTCTGTGTTTTCCTACCGATTTCAACCAAACTTGATACATGGCTTTGCATCCAATCGACCTCGGATGAGTTTGATCATCATCAAAATCTGACCATAGTGCAGTTTATATTTTACTTTTGGTCCTTTGAGATCAGCGTGAATATTCTGGGAAATCAGAAATAAATTATTGGTTTAGACTCATATTCTATACAGGTTTTTAATTATTTGGACCCCATTTTGATTTATATCAGTCTTTGAATCGACTGCCTATTCGAAATTCGCAAAATTGCAGTATGTTTCCCCTGGCTTTCTTTGTCGGATCATTACAGGGTCACTGATGAGGCTTAATTAGCCGAAACTACGTAGTATGACCCATTTTCTTTCTTATGAATGTTTTCATTGCTCTTAAAGGACCTCCTTTTTGATTTTTATTTGCCTTCACTGCAGCTGGTGTTGTGCCGTGTGGCGGCCGTAAAACGTCTCCCCGTACATCAACCATAGTGCAGTTTATATTCTACTTTTGGTCCTTTGAGATCAGCGTGAATATTCTGAAGGTTTTTAATTATTTGGACCCCATTTTGATTTATATCAGTCTTTGAATCGACTGCCTATTCGAAATTCGCAAAATTGCAGTATGTTTCCCCTGGCTTTCATTGTCGGATCATTACAGGGTCACTGATGAGGCTTAATTAGCCGAAACTACGTAGTATGACCCATTTTCTTTCTTATGAATGTTTTCATTGCTCTTAAAGGATCTCCTTTTTGATTTTTATTTTATCACAGTACAGTATAGCTCCAATATATCGCGGTAGTCAGGGTCCATAGCCCGAAAACCGCGATGTGGTCGGAACGCGATATAAGTCCTGGTAGTTTGCCGAGATGCCAATACAAGTCGCGGTGATATTTTGGTGAGATGCCGTTTATCAATCCACACTAATGGCTGTCAGTAATGCTATCGGCCGTATTTCACCATTAAAGTAGGTTCAGAATTACTCAGTGACAGAACAAACAAAGGGGATTATGTCTACCAATTAACTTACATTCGAGAACAGCTGAAAATCTGGGTCTGAAAACATGTGTTTGCTAAAATGTCAAAACAGGACGCCATTTTGGATTTGCGGGTTCCCCTGGTTGTCTGTAACGGTGACCGCCAAGGGCGCTAATCACTAAAGCGCTAATCACTAAAGCAATTCTAGTTGTTTCCCTTGGCTTGCCAGATCTCAGAATCATTAAAAGTTGCGGTTGGAAAAAAATTATTTAACGTCTACCACAGGCCGAAAAACTATACAACAACAAAACTATCATTTTATAGTGTTTTGATTTCGAGCAAGTGTAAAAAAACCGTCTACAACTGTCAGTCTTTTTGAGTCCTTAAATACGGTAAAACTAGACCAGTAAGTAAATCGCAATAATTGCTGCACTGTCAATTGAGAGACAAACCATCTGTGTTTTTATTACGGTTCAGGTATGACACTATTGTTAATCCCTGTCATATAATTGGCACCCTGCGGTGCGTGTCGATAAGGTGTGAAAATGTGGTCAAGTTATGTCTCTAATTGGCGTTTATCCTCCA
The DNA here is from genome assembly GCA_963580285.1 of Lucinisca nassula. Taxonomy (NCBI): domain Eukaryota; kingdom Metazoa; phylum Mollusca; class Bivalvia; order Lucinida; family Lucinidae; genus Lucinisca; species Lucinisca nassula. The sequence goes on from OY757023.1 coordinate 124,764,497, forward strand.
ATCATAAAATTTAATCCACAATCAATGTGAATATGATTTAATCGCTCCTCAGACAATTAGCTTCATCTAACGGTAGATGTTTGCATAATAAAAACGGACTTTTCTGCGATCTCGTGAATGGTTATGTTTTGGCGCCAAATAGCAGACGCTGGGCGGGAAAAGTCGAACGCTGTTGGCGCCTGATTTAACATGGTTTTAAATAAATTTGAATAACTTAAAACCCTTTTTTTTTATTATGAATTTTTAAGGGGGAAAAAAAAACGGGATCCACGGCTTGACCGCGATAGATTGGACATCGCCAAATATCGGAACGCGATATATTGGAGCTATACTGTAGTTATGGCCATTTGTTCTTCAAATAATGCTGAAATTAGCCGTTTTCGGACCCTGTATACAGTCCGTGTTTACCTACCGATTTCCACCAAACTTGATGCATGGCTTTTCATCCTTGAGACCTCGCACCCACAACTTATGTTTAGAGTATGAATAGGAAAAATATGAGGAATTTTCATCAGAAAAGTAGCCATTTTGGAGGTATAAAAGAATGCACTATGTCACATGGGTAAGGCTGACACGATTAATCGTATAATCGGTTAATCGATCGATAAATCCCACAAAAATGATTATCATTTCTGATTTGTTTTTAATCGATTACTTGATAGGTACAATTTACTACCAAAAGTTATGCCTTAAATATCTGAATGAGTGGCAAACAGTGCAGACCCTGATGAGACGCCGCATTATGCGGCGTCTCATCTGGGTCTACACTGCTTGCTCAGGCCTGTCTGTTCAAATATAGATGGAAAAGTGGAACATATGGTAAGAGCCATGCTCAGACAGAAAGCCAGACAGGTAAAATAATGACAAAAATATTAGCGATTACTAATCGATTATCGATCGCAATGACAGGACTGATAATCGATTATCTTTTCAGCTCCGATTAGCCAGCCCTACACATGGGTGTGTTATTGTAATGGTTGTTCAAGATAGAAGTTCGATAGTTCGAACTCCTGAGGGTTAAATAAATGCCCAGGTCATGAGGCATAATTAGAATCTTTTTGATCTTCTTTAAAATAAAGAGACAATTCTAATGTGTACACATAACATACCATTTAAAGTTAAACTCAGGAAAACTTCCTAAATGGCTTTGGATATACAGTAGAACTTCGATGGCTCGAACACCGACAGCTCGTTTACCATGGATGTGTCGAACGCATTCTTGAGCCCAAGCGAAATCCTCTACATAAGAAATAGTGGGGGATAATTAAGGAGATTTTAGTCTTTTATCTTGCAAATGTATGCTGTGTGTACTCATTAGAATCGCCTCGATGAGGCGATTCTAATGAGTACACACAGCATACGTTTTCATTATAGAACACTGAAAAGATTCATTATAGAACATCGAAAAGATGTCTTAAAGTATCTCGTTATGCCTCCTGACAGTAACCTCAGTGGCTCGAACTACCCCTGTCTCGAACAAATTTTCGAGGTTCCAAAGGCTTTCGAGCCATTGAAGTTCGACTGTATACATGTATATCGGGATTATTGGAAGAATTCTCTGTGGAATAAAGAGCAAGTTCAAATCAGTCATGGTATTAAAGTGAACCATCAGTGTTTGAGTTTTTGAAATTTCACTGTATGTAGCAACAGAGATATGAGGATATAATATACCGGCCCCGATAGCTCAGTTGGTAGAGTGTCCGCTCCGGGGAACGGGAGGTCACGGGTTCGATCCCGGGCCGCGACATACCAAAGTCGTTAAAAATGGTACTAGCTGCTCCTCGCTTAGCACTCAGATTTACGGGGTAGGGCTAGGACTGGTCGACCCAGTGTCAGGATAATGTGACTGGATGTGGTATCATGAAATGTGTCTGGGACATGATACTTCAGTGAGGCAGCACTATAAAAGTGAGCATTGAGCTCCCTGTCACAACCAGACACCGTTGTGATATGACTAAAAAATTGTTGAAAGCGACGTTAAACCCGAATTCACACATACATGAGGATATAATATTCCAAACTTTTTTCTTTATTTTCATGACAGGAACTCCATGCAGAGTTAAAGGATGTGAAATCCAGGTTCCATATGGCCAAAGAAACACTGAAGGTTGCTGTAGAAGAAAGACATGGTCATGAAAAAACGCTAAAGGTACAGAGAAATTTCGCTACCAAGACCAGCTAAAAACAAGACTAATTCTTTTAAGAACACTCGTAGCTTCAAGTTTTCTTTCTTTGTGTTTTCTACACCCAATGTCCTTTTGGTAAGAGACCACCTTGAAGATCACTTTTGAACAGTCCTATAGGTGGTCTTAATTATAGGAACTTCACTGTATAGAACATGCAAAAGCTTCCTGTCAGGCCTGCTTTTGGCATTGTGCAATGTAGTGATCCAATTTTCTATCCATATGTTTGTTCATCCAGCAGTCACATAACGCAAACATGCCTATACAAATACATTGCCACCTTTATCGCCGAAAAATGAAACTTCTATGATGAAAAATTGTGATATTTTTCTTATTTCTGCTCAAAATATAGATTGTGGGCACTCGTTGGAAACGCCTCATCGAGGCAGTTCTAACCAGTACCAACAATCTATATTTTAGAGCAGAAACAAGAAAAATAAGGTATACCCCTGGAAACCCCAGTTTTACTCTATAAAAGTGGGGTTCAAGGGGGTCAAAATTATATAGGCGTGTTTTCATGATGACTTTTGTGTCAGCAATAGCATAGACACTAGCATTGACCCCTATTGTTCAAGTTAGATTTGGTCCCTAAAGGCATGCTATATCCTTTGGTAGAATTCTAATTGAGTTTTATTGTAAAGATCTTGGTAAAATCATTTTAAGCTGAGAGTGAACAGTAAGATTAACCTGGGCATATGCTGTGTTCTAACCTAGGATTGCATGTGTAACTTGAGTGTGTGTATCACTTGTATTTTTGTGTTTTGGATAGCCAATTGGCCATTTTGTGGGAAAGTAACTGTCCTTATGGCTTACTGCTATTGATGTTTCCATTAGGGTTTAGTTATTTCATGTTTGTGTTTCTTTCCCTTTGGTGTCTCTGATGGGAGCTGTGGGTTAATTGTATCGATTCCTGATCATTGCCTTCACTTCTATTGAGCAAAGAGGTGGCCATTCTCTTTGCCACCCCTAGCAAGACAAACAAAAAAAATAAATTCTACTATCAAGACTATGACACCATTTATCTCATCTTTTTTCATCCTGTTGTAAATTTCCACCGGGACTAAACCACCTGGACCCAGCAGTTCAAAGCCTTATTAGTTTAATGAACTCTGTATATGAACCCTGACAAGAGAAAAACCCGGCCCCGAGGTAATAAAACTTTTTTCATCCTCAACTCAGCTGTGCATGAAATTTTTAATGCTCATAAATATTGATATACAAATGCAAGAGGCAATTTTCCTGATCAGATCAGCATAGAATGTTATTTGTCCTGCTCATCAATTGTTGGCATTTTAAAATTGATGAGCAAGACAAATTTCATGCTCAAGTAAGTTGAGCATGAAAAAAGTTTTTTAACCTCGGACCCGGTGTTTGTGGTTTGTGACCAGATAAGACGTAAACCAGCCTGCTCAGCTACAGAGACTAGTAAGGGTCTTGAAAGTTCAGATATAACAACTGCTAGTAGTGTTCTATCTGAGCAGTGAACACTGCTGTGCTGATTAGACTGGGGCCAGTGGTTCAAAGCATCGTTGGCCTAACGAGCTCGTTAGTGGTGAATTTGTTAACTTTTCTAGCAAGGAAAATATCTGAAAATCTGGGGGCAGTTGTTCAAAATTAACGACGTCGTTAGCTAATGTATCGTTAAAACTTTGATCATTTATTATGGCAAATATGCTCATATTTTTGCTGAAAATATATTATGGCAAATATGCTCATATTTTTGCTGAAAAAATGTGAGCAGCTTTTGCGGACGCAAAAGATGCTCACATTTTTTCAGCAAAAATACCAAAATTTACGATATTGTACTTGCTAGAAGAGTTAACAATATGACCACTAACGAGCTCGTTAAGCTAACGATGCTTTGAACAACTGGCCCCTGGTATTTATGCTGAAAAAAATGTGAGCAGCTTTTGCATTTGCAAAAGCTGCTCCCATTTTTTCTGTAAAAGTATTAGTATATCGGCCATATTAAATGATCAAAGTTTTAACGATGCATTAACTAATGACATCGTTAGTTTTGAACATTTGGCCCCTGATCTGCAACTTTTGCTGTTTGCAAGTGGCAAAAAGGGTTTTTCTGATGGCTTGTCTCATATCTAAATACATGTATAGTTTTTGGTTTGTTAATAGTGCCAGAGTTTGTAATTGATTAAAATGTTCACAGGAATTCCGTGAAGAAAGAGACAAGCTAGTGTCTGGCCTAGAGGCCATCTTGAAAAAGAAGGATGCCGAGATTAAGCAGTATAAAGAACAGATCAAGCAGCTAAAAGACAAAGAAGAACAGCTCACGAAAGTAAGCCATGCTCATTACGATAACACGACTGTGTGACATAGTGCATTATTTCATGTCTCCAAAATGGCTACTCTTCCCATGAAAATTTTAGATATTTTTGTTTTATATACTCCAAACATAGGTTGTTGGTGCTCGTTAGAACCACCTCATTGAGGCGGTTCTGACGTGTACCCACAATCTATGTCTGGGAGCAGAAATAAGCAAAATAATGTATACCCCCGTAAACCCCAGTTTTCTATATATAAATTGGGGTTTAGTGGGGGTGTTCATTTCACGGACTTGTTATCATGATGTTCAGCACAACTAACAATTTATTTCCATCCAAAAAATTTAGAAATATTTATTGCAGCTTTTCTACAAGTTACTGAACGTTTTTTTATAGTGGAAGACAACACCTAGCTATTCAGATTCGGAACCAACGCCCCAGCTAGCACAAAATAGCGGGCAAACGTCGGGCCGACAACAATATGGTGTTGATACGTCACATCCCTGTCGGCCCAAAAATGGCCTGGTACATGCTTTCTGGCTAAGGCTAGACTGCTACACAGACTTCTATTTTATAGGCGGCAGGGGCTGACATCCTTTTCCCGGCCGCTCTGGACAAGACCGAAATCGCGCCGGCAGGTGCACTATGACCTTATGACGCCCGGTCGGGCAAGTGCAAAAAAAAAAATCGTCTACAACTGTCAGTCTTTTTGAGTCCATAAAGACGGTAAAACTGGCCCAGTAAGTAAAATGCAATAATAGCTGCACTGTCAGTTCAGAGACAAACCATCTGTGTATTTATTACGGTTCAAGTATGGCACTATTGTTAATCCCTGTCATATAATTGTCACCCTGCAGTGCGTGTCGATAAGGTGTGAAAATATTGTCAAGTTATGTCTCTAATTTGCGTTTATCCTCCAATCATAAATTTAATCCACAATCAATGTGAAAATGATTTAATAGCTCCTCAGACAATTAGCTTCATCTAAAGGTAGATGTTTGCAAAAGAAAAACGGACTTTTCTACCATCTCATGAATGGTTATGTTTTGGCGGGAAAAGTCGAACGCTGTTGTTGTTTATTGACACGGAGCTTCTGGGGATAATTCGGGAGCTGTGCAAAGCGCTGGTTTTCAATCCACCTCTATTCACAACCGTTTAGCTATCGAGAAAATATTTTTAAACGGTTCCAAACATTTTTTTTTTTATGAAAGAGATACACACAATGACATTAAACACGTGTGGGGGGTACTGGCGTCGGATGACGTCATTTACTGATTACGTGCAGAAAAAGGGTTGTCAATTAAAAAATCAGCGGACATTGCCGGAAAAAAACCTGTAGTCCATGACCTCGGCTATAAGACGGGGTCATTTTTTTTAGGGAAAAATCCTCGTCTTATAGCCGAATTTTTACGGTAGTAATTATTGTGACAAAATAATGTGCAATCTGTATCTTGAAAACTATTAATATAGTGTCTTAAAATGTAATACGTGTACAGTAAAATTCTGCTATTAAGACCACCAAAAATTGAGACTAATTCTGCTTTAAAAAGCTTTTTAAGAAAGCTTCAGTTATCCTTTGTGTTTTCGGCATACAGTGTCCTCTGGTCAAAGACCACCTTTGGAACTGTTCAAAAGTGGTCTTAAAGACCACTTTTGAACAGTCCCAAAGGTGGTCTTAATGAAGGAATTTTACTGTATCATACAACAGCCGACAACAAGCAGAGTGCAGTAACCATAACTGTTGGCTATAAATGTTCCTGGTAATGTCCCTTGTTACTCTGCAAATAGCAGTTATTGGTACAAAAATTGTGTGGGCTTTGTAGCTTGAAAACCATTACAGATGTCTTCATGAAACTTCATACAAGTAAAAAACTTCACCAGACTTCATGCAAAGTGTAACTCTTGGCTGTATAATATTTTGTATAACCCCTTACAACTTTTGTCGTGACTGATTTAAGCATGAAGCAATAGGAGTCTCGTTCTCCATCCATTAGTTTGTCCACTTGTTCTACAAGCCATCAACATTTGTGACAGTGGTGGAGTCCACCCAAATATTCAAGTCCATACAGGCACAAAATAGCCTTCTGTAGAATTTTTGTGTAAATAGCATTTACTGTGACAAAACCGTGTCCTCTTAGTAACTTGAAAAGATATCTTCACAAAACCATACAAAGCATGCCAGGCAATGGTCAAAGTGCAAGAATCATAAACTTGGATACCACATTTAACCTAAATATTCGGACACCTAAACTCCTTACCGTACTTGTTCAAACTAGATGTTGTGTCTAAAAATAGCTGGATAAGTGGCAAACAGTGTAGACCCTGATGAGCTACCTCTTCACTGACATCCTATTAATGATTTTATTAATGCCCATATTTGCAAGTATGGACATGTCCATATTCAAAGATAGAAGAGTGTTCTCTTCAGGAGGGTTAACTACCTAAAGGATCTCTAACAGACCCCGTAACGAAAACACGCCTTTATAATTTTGACCCCTTGAGCCCCACTTTTATATAGTGAAACTGGGGTTTACAGGGGTAAACCTTATTTTTCTTATTTCTGCTCTAAAATATAGATTGTGGGTACTTGTTAGAACCGCCTCGATGAGGCGGTTCTAAAGAGTACCTACACTCTATATTTTGAGCAGAAATAAGAAAAATATCACAAATTTTCATCTTAAAATTTTTGTTTTTTCGGTGGTAAAGTTTACAATGCATTTATATAGGTGTGTTTTCATAATGCATTACACTGTCTTTCACAGAGTTGGAAGGACGAGCGAGACAAGATTGGTTCTGGTCTGCAACAGCTAGAGCAGAACATATGTAAGGTGAAGACGGAACCAGTTGATGACGATTCCTCTGGGGACAACAGAACTTACAGATCACCTGTAAGAAAGGTTAGAATTCTGAACAAGAAGCTCATATCAATGCACCATGAGCAATTTATATGTGCAAGCACCACTTTCACTTTCAAAAAGACTAAAACAGAAAAAGAGAGATATATTGTACAGCCGAACTTCAATAGCCCAAACACCTTTGCCTTTGGGACCATGAAAAGCTGTTCAAGATAGGGGGAGTTCAAGCATTATAGGAATGAATTTCATTTTTGTGAATTTTATTGATGTGTAAACTCTGGGGAATTACAAACCAAGTAATGGTCAAATGTGACAGATTGCAATATTAGTAGATAGATAGGTAGATGCTGTACGTTAAATGCACTCCAGATTTGCAGGATGAAAACCTACACAGTAATAATATAGTCGTGGTAGGGATCTTTAATCTGCACAGGGGATAACTCTACCTGCACTGGGGGCCTCAAGTTAACATCCCAATCCAAAGCTAGCATAAGAGGCAAGTGCACTAACCACTGAGTCTGAGCTTTGAGGCTCCACTGAGTTCTGCACACTGAGCTGGCCTTGTCAGAACATTGGCTTGGTGCTCCAGAGTCTATAGAAGGCTCAAGCAAACACTGAAGACTCAGATCAGACTGCACATGCTGGTCTGATTCTTTGCTGGGCACACATGTCTAGGTTTTGTTGTGTGCCAACTATATTACATGTGATTATCACTTTTCTTTCACTGGGAACAATAGACAGAGGATATTTACTTCTTTTTTTTTGGTTTCCAAAAAAGATTTAATGTGTGCTGAAAACATGCGAATTTTCAAGAGTTCAAAGCACGAGTGAAAAATCGAATGTTTTCAGCACACTCCAGATGAAATATTTTTGGTAGCCGCTGAAAAGGTAAATATTCTTTTTATTTTATAGCACAATGCAATATTTATAGCAGAATGTAAACATAAAAGGTAGTCCCGGCTTGCTACACTGAAAATAAAAATGGTATCAGTCACTATCGAAATGATACAATATCAATTCACTAGTGTTTAATATAATTTTTGTTAGTTTCAGATATGGATTGATTTCACTGCTAAGTCTAAAATAAATGTGATCACCACTTTTCTATCACTGAGCACAATAGATACATGCAATACTTCATTATATATGTAATCATCTAGACTATGATAAATTATGATGCTAATTGGAAGTTTACCTGTTCTAGGGTAGCTACAGGGAAGCTATGACCCCACTGTCACCGGAAAATAATGTTAACCCAAGAGTCAAGCCACCGCACCCGGACCCACCACATGTCCAGGACAACACAGAAGACTCATCCCAATCTGTGTTTAAATCTCCTGTGAGACGGACCAGTTCAAAGGCAAGGAGCCACACAGAGACACCGGGGTCAGCCAGCAACAGTGGTTCGACTACACAGCAGCGGGGATCCAGCCGGAGAGGCAGAAAAAGAAGTCCAGCCCACCGGGATGAGGACCTGGTTAGTAGTATTTGGGTGGTGTGTTTCTACAAGCAGATGAATATGGCAAATGGATATGTCCTCAGGGGAGGCAACTTTTCAATAATATTTTTTCTCTCTCGTCTGTTAATTTCTACTCTAGAAGGAAAGAATGTGCTTCTTTCCTTTAAGAGTAGACCACTTTTTAGGGGGGGGGGGGGGGGGGGGGGGGTGGCGAGTGAATGGGAAAGTGAACAGGCATTCCCAAAGGTAAGTAGAATTGAGATAGGTGTTTTTTTTTTGTGTGGCACCTGCTTTAAGCATGGCAAGATATAGATGTCGAAATTCGTCCATCAAACCGTCACCATTTGCCACCACTCTAGCGTTCAACCTAATGTTCAAGTCCATTTCTCAAGAACTACACCTCAACCTCTTTATAACACTATTGTTGGGATCCAAAGTGAAACCGTGTTAGTTAAACAACCATGTTATATCCAAACAAAAATGTATAGATTATTTAGAAAAATGACCATTTATAGTCATTTTTCTATATAATCTATTCATTTTTGGGATCCATCTTGAAACCGTGTTATATGCAAAACCTTGTTATAATGAACCGTGTTATAATGAGGTTGTGGTGTATAAGAGAATCATTAGTGATACTTGGTACAGACTTGCATTGAGGGATAGCAACTTTAACACATGTATCCATATTTGACCTTGACCTACATTTCATGGTTTACTGACTTAGGAAACTATTGCGACCACCCTAGCATTCAAGTCAATTTCTTTTGCCCCCACCCATCGTGGCTTGGAGAAATAGATTGGGCTGCATGTTGCTTCCACACAGAGCTGAAACTGACCACACATGAGTACTGGTAAACAGCTTAGAAGGACTAAGCTTGCCAAGGCAAAGTGGAGTGAGTCAGACTCCAGTGCATGTAAGCCTTTTGGTTTCATTGAACGGCAGAACTAGAAATGTCATTTCATCTCAGTGTCAGGTAAAAGTCCCACAAAATTGGAAGCAGCATCTCCAAAATGACCTAAATAGTGATGAAGGGGATGTTAAATGTAACTTCAAATAAACAATCAAGTCAATATTTCTAACAACTTTAAGATCATTAATGCTACTTCGTACAGACTTGCATCTAGGGATAGCAACTTTAACACAAGCATTCATATTTGACCTTGACCTACATTTAATGGTTCACTGACTTGGGAAAACTATGGCAACCACCCGAGCATTCACCCCAATGTTCATGTCCATTTCTCAACAACTATAAGAGCATCATTAATGATACTTGTACTTGGTATAGACTTACATCTAGGGATGGCATCTTTAACGCAAGCATCCATATTTGACCTTGACCAACATTGTATGGTTCACTGACTTGGTGAAATATTGCGACCACCCGAGCGTTCACCCCAATGTTCATGTCCATTTCTCAACAACTATAAGAGCATCATTAATGATACTTGTACTTGGTATAGACTTACATCTAGGGATGGCAACTATAATGCAAGCATCCATATTTGACCTTGACCTACATTTTATGGTACTGATGTTGGAAACTATTGTGACCACTCTAGCTTTCGCCCTAATTGTTTGTTTGTTTGATTTGAGGTTTAACGTCCCCGTCAACACTGTAAAGGTCATTTTGGAGACGTTGCTTCCAATTTTGTGGGACTTATACCCGACATTGAGATTGAATGACATCTCAAGCCCTGTCGCCCAATGAAACCAATAGGGTTTATTAGCATGGACGGTCCGCCTCACACCATGGTTCCTGGACAGGCTTAGATCCTCTAAGCGGTTTACCAGTACTAGTATGCGGGCCAGATTCAGCTCTGCGTGGAAGCATCATGCAGCCCATATATTTCTTCAAGCCCCTATGGGCGGGGGCAAAACTTTCGCCCTAATGTTCAAGTCCATTGCTTAAGAACTATAGCTGGTGCAATTTGACATGAGATTGACCTCAATGCAAAGAATAAATTAGTTAATGTTATTGCCTAACACGTCAGTTTTCATAAACTTCTCGTGAATTTTTAGCATCTCATGAATGGCGACCCATTTACTGACGTCAGAAAACAGCGAAGATAAATATATGCATTCAGTCATGTGTGAAATTATGATAACAGAGGTCACCAGTCATGTCAAATTGCATTAGCTATACAGCAGAACTTCGATGGCTCGAACACCGATGGCTCGTTTACCATCGATGTGTCGAACCCATGCTTGAGCCCCTAGCGAAATCCTCTACATAAGAATTAGTGGGGGATAATTAAGGAGATTTTAGTTTTATATTTTGCAAATGTATGCTGTGTGTACTCATTAGAATCGCCTCCATGAGGCGATTCTAATGAGTACACATAGCAAACATTTGCATTATAGAACACCGAAAAGATATCTAGAAGTATCTCGTTATGCCTCCTGAGAGTAACCCTCAGTGGCTCGAACTACCCCTGTCTCGAACAGATTTTCGAGGTCCCAAAGGTGTTCGAGCCATTGAAGTTCGACTGTATAAGAGCTTTATTAACCCTTTTTGTACTGGAAACCCCTAAACGGGTACTTGGCAAACAGTGCAGGTCCAGATCAGACGCCGCAGAACGCGGCGTCTGATCAGGGCCTCCACTGTTTGCTAAAAGGTCACTCATTTTCCAAATAAATTTTGATGAAAACACAACCTGACACCCCTAAATTTTGAAATGGACTGCTAATATATTTAAGGAGTGAGATTCCATTTGGTACAAAACGGGTTAATGATACTTCATACAGACTTGCATCTAGGGATGACAATTTAAATGCAAGCATCCACATTTGACCTTGATTTTACATTTCATGGTTCATTGACTTTGTGAAATATTGCAACTACGCTAGCGTTTATCCTAAAGTTCAAGTCTGTTTCTTAAAAACTATTAGACCTTTATTAACCTAGTGGCCCTTTAGAGCTCACCTGTCACATAGTGACAAGGTGAGCTTTTGTGATCACATTTTGTCCGTGCGTCCGTCTGTAAACAATTTCAAATAAGTATATCTCTAATACCCCATGGTCAATCTTGAATCAAATTTCATGAGAAGCATCATTGGGTAGGGGGAAAGACTCCATAAGGTTTTTGGGCTGATCAGATTGGAATTCTGGTAGCCATGGAAACAAAAAGGTTCCATAGACATAATGGGGAAAACGACGTCTCCACTTTTTCTCGGCCATTTCTGATCCGATCTTCATCAAACTTGCAGATAATCAGGAGGGGCGTCTATGTCGAGTTAAAATTTGGGCTGCACGGGTCAAACAGCTTTGGAGTTACCTGCCCTTGAGCATAAATATAAGAGAAAAATGGTGTCTCCAGCTTTTCTCAGCCTTTTATGATCTGATCTTTTTGTAACTTTTCATAAACGAGATTATCTTGTGGACCTCTACCAAGATTGGTCAAATTATAGCCCTCGGGCTAAAAATACATCCATGCTAGAGCCCACTGGTTTTACATAGACTTATATAAGGAAAAACCTTTAAAAATCTTCTTGTCTGAAACCAGAAGGCCCAGGTCTTTGATATTTGGTATGAAGCTTCGTCTAGTGGACCTTTACCAAGATTGTTCAAATATAGGCCTGGGTCAAAAAATGCCCCCGCACCAGTTTTACATAGACTAACATAGCGAAAATCTTCTTGTCTGAAACCAGAAGGCCCAGATCTTTGATATTTGGTAGGAAGTTGTATCTATTGGACCTCAACCAAGATTGTTCATATTATAGCCCTGGGGCCCACTGGTTTTACATTGACTTAAGGGAAACCCTATAAAAAAATCTTTTGTTTGAAACCAGAGGCCAGATCTTTGGTGTTTGGTATGAAGCATCATCTAGCTGACCTCTACCAAGATTGGCCAAATAATAGCCCTGGGGCCAAATATTCCCCTGCACTGGGGTCCACCAGTTTAACAAGGAAACTTTAAAAAATCTTGTCATCTTCTCGTCTGAAATCAGAAGGACCAGGTATTGTATTGTTAGTAAGACTGAGCTGCTTCATCTCCTACTGGTCCACTAGGACCTGGCTATCACTGTTCACAAGGTGTCCAAATAGTGACATACAAGTCAGCTCTTATTGTCACAGGGAACCACTGACTCATGTCTAGCATCTAATGCCGACTCTTGGTTTCTAAACATTGCTCATGATCATCTGGAGACAGTTGAGCGATTTGGGGCCATCTTGGCCCTCTTGTTTGTTATATACTTTCAGCAAACAGTGCAGATCCAGATCAGACACCACCAAATGCAGCGTCTGATCAGGGTCTACACTGTTTGCTGAAAGTATATATACATTTTTTGCAAAACTTACTGCTAATAAAACAAACCTGGCACACCTATAATTGGAAATAAACCACTCCAAACTTATTAGGTGGGAGATCCCATTGTCATACATGGGTTATAATGAATGATACTTTGTCCAGACTTGCATCTAGGGATGTCAATTTTAATGCAGTCATCCATATTTGACCTTGGCCTCTATTTTTTGGTTAACTGACTGTGAACTATTGTGTCAACCCTAGCGTTCGCCCTTATGGTCCCTTTCTTAACCCATTTTGCACCGGAAACCCCAAAAAGGGGTACCTTGGCAAACTGTGCAGGCCCAGATGAGATGCCAAAGAATGTGGCATCTCATCAGGGCCTAGACAGTTTGTGAAAAGTTCAGCTATTTTCCAAAAAGATTTTGAAGAAAACACAACCTAAATTGTTTTATTTTGACAAGCAGATTACAGGGGTGTTTTGTTCTCTCAATTTACATTCACAAGTGAATAAGAAAGAAATATTTGAAAATTTGCCTTTTTTGGAATGTTGGATAATTTTGATCTCTATCTTTTAGCCACCTATTCCTCCAAAGCGGGTCAGTACTGACACCTCTATGGTGTCGGAGAGTGATGACATGTCCTCTCACCTACAAGTTGATGCTACACCAACTGTCGCAGCGAAGACATTGAAAAGAACTAGAAAGAAGAATGGCTCTCAGATTGATTTGTCAGCAGTAAGTTTAAATTTCACTTAACCCATAAGACGCCAATCACGAAAATTGGCGTCTGCCGGTCACCTTAAAAGTAATTTTTTGCAAACAGTGTGGACCCAGATCAGACTGCTCCTGTAGGAGCAGTCTGATCTGGGCCCACACTGTTTGTCTGTATTAAAAATATTTTAAAAAGTTTGCAAAAAAATTCAGACTACATTAGCAGACGACATTTTCAGATGTGTTTTTTCTCGGTGTCTTAAGGGTTAACCCACCCCAAAACAGGTCATTGGAAAACAGGGCAGGCACTGAATGCGGCATCTGATGATCAAGGCCTTCGTTGTTTGGAGAAAGTTTAACCATTTCCTAAAGCATTTCTAGAAATAACTACACCTGACACCACTAAATTTTGAAACGGACTCCTTTTGTATATAAGAGGGAAGATTCCATTCAGTACAAAATGGGTTAGATGAAAGTAGGTAGTCAAACCAAAGTCCATATGAGTCAATTTACGTGAAAAGTTAACTACCGTATTTACCGTATGTATTCACACAGGCCTGAGTAAACAGTGTAAACCCAGATGAGACCCAGCAGAATGAGGCATCTCATCTGGGTCTACACTGTTGGCCACTCATTCAACTGACACATCGATTGGTAAATTGTACTTATTCAAATTTTAGAAGTATTCTTCAGAAGCCATCTGATCAGGATCTACACTGATTGCAAAGGTGTGGGTTAATGTGGTCCAACCGGACAAGGTTTAATTGTGTAGCATGGATTTCCATATTGATCCTAAGTTCTGGGACAGATAGGCCTAAACAAACAGTGCAGACCCAGATCAGACTGATCCTTCAGGAGCAGTCTGATTGGGGTCTGCAGACCCTGATCAGACTGTTCCTGACGGAGCTGTCTATTTGGGGTCTACGCTATTTGCCATTCTTTTGGCACCTTTTGGACTTCTTGCTGTATCATGGAACTAATATGTTAAAATTTTAGGAGAATTACAGCAAGTCCTCAAGCTGTCCGAATTTTTTAAGATTTTTAGGGCAGTGGATGACAGAAAGCTTTGTTCAAGGGCCACAACAAATGAAAATGTGTATTGGAATGTGTACACCACAACCTCTTTATAGCACTATCAATCGGGTCCAATACAGAAACTTAGCCCCGCCCATCGGGGCTTGAAGAAATATATGGGCTGCATGATGCTTCCACGCAGAGCTGAATCCAGCCCGCACACTAGTACTGGTAAACCCCTAAGAGTATCTAAGCCTGTCCAGGAACCGCGGTGCGAGGCGGACCGTCCATGCTAATAAACCCTATTGGTTTCATTGGGCGACAGGGCTTGAGATGTCATTTCATCTCAATGTCGGGTAAAAGTCCCACAGAATTGGAAGCAATGTCTCCAAAATGACCTTTACAGTGTTGACGGGGATGTTAAACATAAAATCAAACAAACAAACAAACCAAAACAGAAACTGTGTGTGTTAAACAACCTTGTTATATCCAAACAAAAATGGACAGATTACATTGAAAAATGACCATTTATGGTCATTTTTCAATGCAATCTGTATATTTTTGAGGGGATAGATTAGAAAAATGATCAAAAGCAAAAGCTACTGTCATTTTTCCAACAAAAATAATATTTGCAAAAGCTACTCACATTTTCCAGCAACACTAACAGAATATTCAGTATTGTACTTGCTAGAACAATTAACAATTTGGCCATTAACTATCTTGTTGAGCTAATGATACTTTGAACAACTGGGCCCTGAACTTTATCTGCTGACCTGTGCAGTGATGAGTGCCTGTTTCAAATATCTGCTGGCCTATTTCATGGTTTCCATGGTCAGTGTCAAAAACATATTTTTTTAGCTCACCTGGGCCGAAGGCTCCAGGGGAGCTTATAGTATAACTGGTCATCCGCCGTCCGTCGGCCGTCGTCCGTCGTCTGTCCGTCACCACCTTTGACCAGTTATATCTCTGCAGCCTGCAGGCTGATCTCAATCATTTCTTATCTGTAGCATGCCTTGGGTGGGGCAACGAAGAATTTAGGTTTTTATCAAAATTGATTGAAAACTTTGGTTGCTATGGCAATCCCAATTTCCCATAGACTTACAATGGAAAATGCTTGTCATCACCGTAGCACCTTCATTTTTGATCGGATCTTTCTGAAACTTATACGTAAGGTGGCTGGGGATAAAATCTCGGATGAGTTCGAAAACCGGCCAAGTCGGCCCATTAATCATAGAGTTACGTCCCTTTGTTTGCTGAAAATGCTGATCTTTGACCTTGTCATCACAATAGCCCCTTCAGTTTTGATCGGATCTTTCTGAAACTTATATGTAAGGTGACTGGGGATAAAACCTCGGATGAGTTCGAAAACCGGCTAAGTCGGCCTATTTATCATAGAGTTACGTCCCTTTGATTGCTGAAAATGCAGATATTTGACCTTGTTATCACCATAGTCCCTTCAGTTTTGTTGGGATCTTTCCGAAACTTAAATGTTAGGGGGCTGGGGATAAAATCTTGGATGATTTCGAAAACCGGCCAATGTGGCCCATTTATCATAGAGTTACGTCCCTTTGATTGCTGAAAATGCAGATATTTGACCTTGTTATCACCATAGTCCCTTCAGTTTTGTTCGGATCTTTCCGAAACTTATATGTAAGGGGGCTGGGGATAAAATCTTGGATGATTTCGAAAACCGGCCAATGTGGCCCATTTATCATAGAGTAATGTCCCTTTGATTTCTGAAAATGCCGATATTTGACCTTGTCATCACTGTAGCCCCTTCAGTTTTTGATCTTTCTGAAACTTAGATGTAAGGTGACTGGGGATAAAACCTCGGATTAGTTTGAAAACTGGCCTAGTCTGCCCATTTATCGTAGAGTTACGTCCCTTTGATTGCTGAAAATGCCGATTTTGGACCTTGTCATCACTGTACCCCCTTCATTTTTGATCGGATCTATCTGAAACTTATATGAAAGGTAGCTTGGGATAAAAATTCAGACAAGTTAGAAAACTGGCCGAGTTGGCCTATTAATCATAGAGTTACGTCCCTTTGATTGCTGAAAATGCCCATTTTTGACCTTGTCATCACAATAGCCCCTTCAGTTTTGATTGAATCTTTCTGAAACTTATACGTAAGGTGACTGGGGATAAAACCTCTGATGAGTTTGAAAAACCGGCCAAGTCAGCCTATCTATCATAGAGTTACATCCCTTTGATTGCTGAAAATGCAGATATTTGACCTTGTCATCACCATAGCCTCTTCAGTTTTGTTCGGATCTTTCCGAAATTTATATGTAAGGTGGCTAAGGATAAAAACTTGGATGAGTTTGAAAACCTGCCAAGTTGGCCCATTTATCATAGATTAATGTCCCTTTGATTGCTGAAAATACCGATATTTGACCTTGTCATCACTGTAGCCCCTTCAGTTTTGATCGGATCTTTCTGAAACTTATATGAAAGGTGACTGGGGATAAAACCTCGGATGAGTTCAAAAACCGGCCTAGCCTGACCATTTATCGTAGAGTTACGTCACTTTGATCGCTGAAAATGCCGATTTTGGACCTTGTCATCACTGTAGCCCCTTCAGTTTTGATTGTATCTTTCTGAAACTTATATGTAAGGTGACTGGGGATAAAACCTCGGATAGTTAGGAAACCGACCTAGTCTGCCCATTTATGGTAGAGTTAGGTCCCTTTGATTGCTGAAAATGCCAATTTTTTTACCTTGTCATCACTGTAGCCCCTTCATTTTTGATCGGATCTATCTGAAACTTATATGAAAGGTAGCTTGGGATAAAAACTCAGACGAGCTAGAAAACCGGCTGAGTCAGCCCATTAATCATAGTGTTACGTCCCTTTGATTGCTGAAAATGCCCATTTTTAGCTCACCTGGGCCAAAGGCTCCAGGGGAGCTTATAGTATAGTGGGTCCTCCGTTGTCCATCCGTCCGTCTGTCATCCATTTACACTTTTGAGCAGCTATATCTCTGCAGCCTGCAGGCTTATCTCAATCATTTTTCATCAGTAGCATGCCTCTGGTGGGGCATTGATGACATAAATTTTTTTTTCGAAAACTTTGGTTCCTATGGCAACCACAAGCTCCCATAGACTTACTATGGGAAAATGCTGTAGCGCCTTTAGTTTTGATCGGATCTTTCTGAAACTTTTATGTAAGGTGGCTGGGGATAAAAACTCGGATGAGTTCGAAAACTGGCCAAGTCAGCCCATTTATCATAGAGTTACGTCCCTTTGATTGCTGAAAATGCCGATTATGACCTTGTCATCACGGTAGCCCCTTCAGTTTTGATCGGATCTTTCTGAAACTTATATGTAAGGTGGCTGGGGTTAAAACCTCGGATGAGTTCAAAAACCGGGCAAGTCCGCCCATTTATCATAGAGTTACATCCCTTTGATTGCTGAAAATGCTGATTTTTGACCTTGTCATCACGGCAGCCCCTTCAGTTTTGATCGGATCTTTCTGAAACTTATATGTAAAGTGGCTGGGGATAAAACCCCGGATGAGTTCGAAAACCGGCCAAGTCCGCCCATTTAACATAGTGTTACTTCCCTTTGATTGCTGAAAATGCTGATTTTCGACCTTGTCATCACCGCAGCCCATTCAGTTTTGATCGGATCTTTCTGAAACTAATATGTAAGGTGGCTAGGGATAAAACCTCTGATGAGTTCCAATACCGGCCAAGGTGGCCTTTTAATCATAGAGTTAGGTCCCTTTGATTGCTGAAAATGATGATTTTTTACCTTGTCAGCACTGTAGCCCCTTCAGTTTTGATCGGATCTTTCTGAAACTTATATGTAAGGTGGCTGGGGATAAAACCTTGGATGAGTTCGAAAACCGGCCAAGTCGCCCAATTTACTATATAGTTAGGTCCCTTTGATGGCTGAAAATTTTAATTTTTGGCCTTGTCATCACCATAGCCCCTTCAGTTTTGATCGGATCTTTCTGAAACTTATATGTAAGGTGTCTGGGGATTAAACCTAGGATAAGTTAGAATACCGGCCAAGTTGGCCCATTTATCATAGATTTACGTCCCTTTGATTGCTGAAAATGCTGATTTTTGACCTTGTCATCACCATAGCCCCTTCAGTTTTGATCGGATCTTTCTGAAACTTATATGTAAGGAGGCTGGGGATAAAATCTCGGATGAGTCCGAAAACAGGCCAAGTCAGCCTATTTATCGTCGAGTTACGTCCCTTTAATGGCTGAAAATGTTGATTTTTGACCTTGTCATCACCGTAGCCCCTTCAGTTTTTATCGGATTTTTCTGAAACTTATATGTAAGGTGGCAGGGGATGAAACCTCAGATGAGTTCGAAAACTGGCCAAGTCGGCCCATTTATCTTAGAGTAACATCCCTTTGATTGCTAAAAATGCCAAATTTTGACCTTGTCATCACTGTAGCCCCTTCAGTTTTGATTGGATCTTTCTGAAACTTATATGTAAGGTGGCTGGGAATAAAAACTTGGATGAGTTAGACTACTGGCCAAGTCGGCACATTTTTCAGAGTTACGTGCCTTTGATTGCTTAAAAATGCCTATTTTCGACCTTGTTAGCCCTGGTGCCCCTTCAGTTTTGATTGGATCTTCATGAAACTTACAAACAAATTAGTCAGGCAGAAAAGCTTGGAGGAGTTTGAAAACTTGTGAGGTTTGCCTATTTGTCAAAGAGTAACATCCCTTTGATTGCAGCAGTTAATTGCTTATTTTTGAACTTGTCATCACCATAGCCCCATCAGTTTATATCAGATCTTCTTAGCAAGTCAGGAATAAAAGCTTGAATGAGTTTGAAAACTGGTGAGGTCAGCCTATTTATCATAGAGTTACATTCTACTTGATTTGCAGAAATTGCTTACCCTGTCATCACCATGTCCTTCCATTAATTCTTCAGTAAAGGTTGGCACTTCTTGAAACTTTGAATCTGTTAGCTCAGGTGAGCGATACAGGACCAGCTTGGTCCTCTTGTTTTCCTTTCTGCTCACCTGAGTGTGAGGTACCTATGCGTGTAGAGAAGATCCAGATATATGATGAGCCATCTGATCAGGATCTACACTGCTTGCCAGCCTGTTAATTTGTTTGTTTTGTTTGATTTGCGTTTTAACGTCCCCGTCAACACTGCTTCCAATTTTGTGGGACTTTTACCCGACATTATGATGAAATGACATCTCAAGCCCTGTCGCCCAATGAAACCAATAGGGTTTATTAGCATGGACGGTCCGCCTCGCACCGCGGTTCCTGGACAGGCTTAGATCCTCTAAGCAGTTTACCAGTACTAGTGTGCGGGCCGGATTCAGCTCTGCGTGGAAGCATCATGCAGCCCATATATATCTACAAGCCCCTATGGGCGGGGGCCAGCCAGCCTGTTAATGATCATTGATTAAACCCAAGAGTGGGCATGGCCAAATTCAAAGATGAAAGAGTCTAGTTTTGAAACTCAGGATTGTAAGGGTCAAAGATGACTTGTTTGTTTGTTTTGTTTGTATTGGAGTTTAGCGTCCCAGTCAACACTATTTAGGTCATTTTTCAGCTGGTCAGTTTACCTATCCACACTTTTCCTGGGCAGGCTTATACGCAAGCGGTTAACCAGTACAGTGCACATTCTTTCACCAGAAACTGACAACTGCCCTTCTTGAATCAAGTACATGATATGGATTTTTTATTTGCATGAATTATTGTCTTTTATGTCGCAGGTTGATGAAAATGCAGCATCGACACGTCCCCAGAGGAGTTCAAAGCGTTCTGCGAGGAGTCGTATACTCGAGTCATTTAGAGAGTCGCCAATAGCTAAAGGCAGTAAGTATGGTCTGTAATAATATTTTATATCGTAGATGATATGTAATGTGTAATAATAACTTTCAACCAGCAGATTTTCAGTGTTAACACTTATCCCGCTGAACACAACAACCCCTATCTTTGCAAACAGTGTAGTTCCTGATCAGAAACTATCTGATCTGGATCTTCACTGTTTTTCATGTAGTTTGTATATTAAACAAATACATTGTAGTAATTTGATTGGTTGATAGTCAGTCACTAGCTATGACTGAAATAATTTATTCAGCAGGATAAAGGTTAAAGGCTTGTTGCAATTGAAACCTACTAAGGTTGCAGTAAACGTTAAACTCCTCAATTTTTAGGGCCCCGCACTGAAAGTGTGGGTGCCCTATAGTAATCACTCTGTCCGTCTGTCTGTCTGTCTGTCTGTCTGTCCGTCCACAAATTTTCCTACTCCTCTGATAGCGCTGCCGGGGCCCTAGTCAGTTTCACTGACAGCTCTAGTTATGTACAAAGTATGTCATGTGTCATGGGGTATATAGTTTTCGTCTCTCCATCTGTTCGTTAGTTCGTTCATTTATTTGTTCATTCATCCATCCGTTGGTCAACTTTTATGTCAAAGTTTTGCGTTAAACCTTTTTGATTGCTCATATGTCTGTAACCATATGTTAGATTCTCTTTGTATTTGGTACATGATATCCCTATAGCATTACCTTTCATATGGAATATCTAAGCTCCTGGGTCAAGTCCCTGGGTGTGGCAAGGGGTCAATAATTAAGACTTAGGCATTTTGATGTACAAATGAACATGCTTTAACAACACTTAAATTGTGTATTTTCCCTTGGGCCAACAGATTGTCATACCTTTCGCTGCCATCTAGCACACTGTTGCACTAGAGAAACCAGAGGTCATCCATTGAACCAGAGGTCGTTCGATGGAAGATTGGTTAACCATAGGTTAACTGCGTTTAACCATGGTTGACGATTGAACTGGATCTACAGTATTGGGATAACGGTAGAGGATATCCGAATGAAATGAGTGGTGTCTGTTTTTTTCGGTCAGCCACTGAAAGTGTGGGTGCCCTATAGTAATCACTCTGTCCGTCCGTCTGTCTCTCTGTCTGTCTGTCCGTCCACAAATTTTCCTACTCCTCTGATAGCGCTGCCGGGGCCCTAGTCAGTTTCACTGACAGCTCTAGTTATGTACAAAGTATGTCATGTGTCATGGGGTATATAGTTTTCGTCTCTCCATCTGTTCGTTAGTTCGTTCATTTATTTGTTCATTCATCCATCCGTTGGTCAACTTTTATTTCAAAGTTTTGCGTTAAACCTTTTTGATTGCTCATATGTCTGTAACCATATGTTAGATTCTCTTTGTATTTGGTACATGATATCCCTATAGCATTACCTTTCATATGGAATATCTAAGCTCCTGGGTCAAGTCCCTGGGTGTGGCAAGGGGTCAATAATTAAGACTTAGGCATTTTGATGTACAAATGAACATGCTTTAACAACACTTAAATTGTGTATTTTCCCTTGGGCCAACAGATTGTCATACCTTTCGCTGCCATCTTGCACACTGTTGCACTAGAGAAACCAGAGGTCATCCATTGAACCAGAGGTCGTTCGATGGAAGATTGGTTAACCATAGGTTAACTGCGTTTAACCATGGTTGACGATTGAACTGGATCTACAGTATTGGGATAACGGTAGAGGATATCCGAATGAAATGAGTGGTGTCTGTTTTTTTCGGTCAGCCACTGAAAGTGTGGGTGCCCTATAGTAATCACTCTGTCCGTCCGTCTGTCTCTCTGTCTGTCTGTGTCCACAAATTTTCCTACTCCTCTGATAGCGCTGCCGGGGCCCTAGTCAGTTTCACTGACAGCTCTAGTTATGTACAAAGTATGTCATGTGTCATGGGGTATATAGTTTTCGTCTCTCCATCTGTTCGTTAGTTCGTTCATTTATTTGTTCATTCATCCATCCGTTGGTCAACTTTTATTTCAAAGTTTTGCGTTAAACCTTTTTGATTGCTCATATGTCTGTAACCATATGTTAGATTCTCTTTGTATTTGGTACATGATATCCCTATAGCATTACCTTTCATATGGAATATCTAAGCTCCTGGGTCAAGTCCCTGGGTGTGGCAAGGGGTCAATAATTAAGACTTAGGCATTTTGATATACAAATCAACATGCTTTAACAACACTTAAATCGTGTATTTTCCCTTGGGCCAACAGATTTTCATACCTTTCACTGCCATCTTGTACACTGTTGCACTAGAGAAACCAGAGGTAGTCCATTGAACCAGAGGTCGTCCGATGGAAGTTTGGTTAATGATAGGTTAACTGCGGTTAACCATGGTTGACGATTGAACTGGATCTACAGTATTGGGATAACGGCAGAGGATATCCGAATGAAATGAGTGGTGTCTGTTTTTTTTGGTCAATGAGTGAACCGCACCAAAAATAATTCATTGTAGTTTAAGCCGATTGGTTTAATCATCAGAAAACGGTCCAATCCTTGTCCTGTCGTTGTTGAGACACTCGAAAATGGCGTAAACGACCAATTCTAAACAGAAAGTAGCTCGAGAAAGCATGATGTGATGAGGATGATCTCCGAAACAGCCTGAGGTAATGGCCAAATGTGACCAACTCAGTATATGGAGATATTTAGATAGCCTGCGAGTAGGGCTGGAAACAACTGAAGTTCATTAGAGTTAACTTCCAAAGTCTGCTGAAGTTTCCACCTGTCAGGTTCATATGATTGTTCAGCAGCTAGATAAGTTGGGTATATAAGATTGTTGACATTTTCAGACAGAGGTGTTGCTTTAACCCTTATCCTGCTGTTCACGACAACCCCTATCTTTGCAAACAGTGGAGATCCAGATCAGATGGCTTCTGAAGAAGCCATCTGATCAGGATCTACACTGTTTGACATTCAGTTTATGAATTTGTAGCAATAAATTACATCAAGTAATGTGATTGGTTGATAGACAGAAATGGGTGTGGCTTAAATGAATATTCAGCAAGATAAGGGTTAAATTGCTTGGCAAAGTGGTCTGTGTGAGAAATCACAAAGGGTGCTTTCATGGAGAATTAAATAGACAAATCAGCCCTTAATTGTCATCATATACCAACCTTATGCTCTCAGAATAATCATACAGTCTCTTGGGCAATAAAGTGAAACTTGTTTTTTTTTTTTATCCATCCACCAATGGTGGAAGGGCATATAGTGTTGCCCCTCTCCGTCCATCCATTCGTCCATCCGAAACTTAAACACAGTCAATAACTTTCTTATTTCTGGATGGACTTTGAAATTACTTTGTAGAAATGTAAACCAGCATGAGACGATGTGTCTTGTGCAAAACCCAGGTCCGTACCTCCAAGGTCAAGGTCATATTTAGAGGTCAAAGGTCAAAAAAGGTTCCGAAACTTAAACGCAGTTAATAACTTTCTTATTTCTGGATGGATTTTGAAATTACTTTGTGGAAATGTTAACCATCATGAGACGATGTGTCACGTGCCAAAGCCAGGTCCGTACCTCCAAGGTCAAGGTCATACTTAGAGGTCAAAGGTAAAAAAATGGAGGCCGAAACTTAAACACAGTCAATAACTTTCTTATTCCTGGATGGATTTTGAAATTACTTTGTAGAAATGTTAATCATCATGAGACGATGTGTCACCTGCAAAATCCAGATCCGTAACTCCAAGGTCAAGGTCATACTTAGAGGTCAATGGTCAAAGAAAGGGTCCAATCAATAACTTTCTTATTTCTGGAATGATTTTGAAACTACTTGGCAGAATGTAGCCATCATGAGACAATCTGCCTTTAATACACAAAACCAAGGTCCTTACCTCCAAGGTCAAGGTTATTTATTAGAGGTCAGATGTGAAAAAAAAAATGGTCCAAAACGTAAACACCGTCAGTAACTCTATGGATTAATACGAACATAGACATATTTTCAGGCGGGGACATCCATGTCCTATGGACGCATTTCTAGTTTTCATTTTCAAACCTCTTTGACCACAAAAATCAGACAATAAAGCCCTGCTTTCCTCCAAAAGAAGAACCCAAAAAACTAGATTTTTCTAACAACAAAATGTTGTTTATTTGTGTATGGCTTTCTTATTCAGATGGCGATGTCTATAAGAAATCAAGCAGTAAGTCTGGCCACAAATTGGCCAATAAAACAATGACTTGATACTACTGCAAAATAAAGCTTTTTGTTGTCTTTGTCAGTACTCCTTCAAATTTCTTGTTACTCCTTTTTTTTAGCTCACCTGTCACATAGTGACAAGGTAAGCTTTTGCGATCACTTTTTGTCCATCTTCGGTCGTGCGTGTGTCCGTGCGTGCGTCCGTGCATCCGTCCGTAAACTTTTTCTGCAAACAACATCTCCTCCTAAACCACTGATCGGATTTTGACCAAACTTCACAGGAATGATCCTTAGTCGGGCCCCTTTCAAAGTTATTCAAATGGGTCCGGTCCGTTGCACATCAAGGTCACAGGAGCTAAAAATAGATTTTTTTAATGAAAACTTAAAAAATCTTCTCCTCTGAAACAGCAAGGTCTTTGATATTTGGTATGAATCTTCATCTGGTGGACCTCTACTAAGATCGTTCAAAATATAGTCCTGGGGCCAAAAATGCCCCCGCGCCAGGGCCCACTGGTTTCACATAGGTGTATATAGGGAAAACCTTTAAAAATCTTTTTTCTGAAACCAGAAGGCCCAGGTCTTTGATATTTGGCATGAAGCTTCATCTAGTGGACCTCTACCAAGATTGTTCATAGTATAGTCCTTGGTCCAAAAATGCCCCAGCGCTGGGGCCTACTGGTTTCACATAGGCGTATATAGGGCAAACATTTAAAAATCTTCTTGTCTGAAACCAGAAGGCCCAGGTCTTTGATATTTGGCATGAAGCTTCATCTATTGGACATCTGCGAAGATTTTTCAAACTATAGTCCCGGGTCTTTGATATTTGGCATGAAGCTTGATCTATTGGACATCTATGAAGATTATTCAAACTATAGTCCCCGGGCCAAAAATGCCCCTGCACCGGGGCCCACTGGTTTCACATATGCGTATATAGGGAAAACCTTTAAAAATCTTCTTTGCATGAAGCTTCATCTAGTGGACCTCTACCAAGATTGTTCAAATTATAGTCCTGGGGCCAAAAATGCCCCCGTGCCAGGGCCCACTGGTTTCACATAGGTGTATATAGGGAAAACCTTTAAAAATCTTCTTGTCTGAAACCAGAAGGCCCAGGTCTTTGATATTTGGCATGAAGCTTCATCTAGTGGACCTCCACCAAGATTGTTCAAATTATAGTCCTGGGGCCAAAAATGCCCCCGTGCCAGGGCCCACTGGTTTCACATAGGTGTATATAGGGAAAACCTTTAAAAATCTTCTTGTCTGAAACCAGAAGGCCCAGGTCTTTGATATTTGGCATGAAGCTTCATCTAGTGGACCTCTACCAAGATTGTTCAAACTATAGTCCTTGGTCCAAAAATGCCCCCACGCCAGGGCCCACTGGTTTCACATAGGTGTATATAGGGAAAACCTTTAAAAATCTTCTTGTCTGAAACCAGAAGGCCCAGGTCTTTGATATTTGGCATGAAGCTTCATCTAGTGGACATCTGCGAAGATTGTTCAAACTATAGTCCCGTGACCAAAAATGCCCCTGCGCCGGGGCCCACTGGTTTCACATAGTCGTATATAGGGAAAACCTTTAAAAATCTTCTTGTCTGAAACCAGAAGGCCCAGGTCTTTGATATTTGGCATGAAGCTTCATCTAGTGGACCTCTACCAAGATTGTTCAAATTATAGTCCTCGGGCCAAAAATGGCCCCGCGCCGGGGCCCACCAGTTTTACATCGACTTATATGGAGAAAACCTTTAAAAATCTTCTGGTCTGAAACCAGAAGGTTCGGGTCTTTGATATTTGGTATGAAGCTTCAACTGGTGGACCTCAACCAAGATTTTCAAAATATAGTCCTGGGGCCAAAAAGGCCCCCACGCCAGGGCCCACTGGTTTCACATAGGTGTATATAGGGAAAATCTTTAAAAATCTTCTTGTCTGAAACCAGAAGGCCCAGGTCTTTGATATTTGGTATGAAGCTTCATCTGGTGGACCTCTACCAAGATTGTTCAAAATATAGTCCTGGGGCCTAAAATGCCCCCGCGCCAGGGCCCACTGGTTTCACATAGGTGTATATAGGGAAAACCTTTAAAAATCTTCTTGTCTGAAACCAGAAGACCCAGGTCTTTGATATTGGCATGAAGCTTCATCTAGTGGACCTCTACCAAGATTGTTCATAATATAGTCCTTGGTCCAAAAATGCCCCCCCCCCCCCCCCCCCCCCCCCCCGCTGGGGCCTACAGGTTTCACATAGGTGTATATAGGGGAAACCTTTAAAAATCTTCTTGTCTGAAACCAGAAGGCCCAGGTCTTTGATATTTGGCATGAAGCTTCATCTAGTGGACATCTGCGAAGATTGTTCAAACTATAGTCCTTGGTCCAAAAATGCCCCTGCGCCGGGGCCCACTGGTTTCACATAGTCGTATATAGGGAAAACCTTTAAAAATCTTCTTGTCTGAAACAAGAAGGCCCAGGTCTTTGATATTTGGCATGAAGCTTCATCTAGTGGACCTCTACCAAGATTGTTCAAATTATAGTCCTCGGGCCAAAAATGGCCCCGCGCCGGGGCCCACCAGTTTTACATAGACTTATATGGAGAAAACCTTTAAAAATCTTCTGGTCTGAAACCAGAAGGTTCGGGTCTTTGATATTTGGTATGAAGCTTCATCTGGTGGACCTCAACCAAGATTTTCAAAATATAGTCCTGGGGCCAAAAAGGCCCCCACGCCAGGGCCCACTGGTTTCACATAGGTGTATATAGGGAAAATCTTTAAAAATCTTCTTGTCTGAAACCAGAAGGCCCAGGTCTTTGATATTTGGTATGAAGCTTCATCTGGTGGACCTCTACCAAGATTGTTCAAAATATAGTCCTGGGGCCTAAAATGCCCCTACGCCAGAGCACACTGGTTTCACATAGGTGTATATAGGGAAAACCTTTAAAACTCTTCTTGTCTGAAACCAGAAGGCCCAGGTCTTTGATATTTGGCATGAAGCTTCATCTAGTGGACCTCTACCAAGATTGTTCCAAATAAAGTCCTGAGGCCAACAATGCCCCCGCTCTGGGGCCAACTGGTTTCACATAGGCGTATACAGAAATAACCTTTAAAAATCTTCTTGTCTGAAACCAGAAGGCCCAGGTCTTTGATATTTGGTATGGAGCTTCAGCTAATGGACCTCTAACAAGATTGTTCAAATAATAGCTTTGGGGCAAAAAGTGTCCCTGCGCCAGGACCCACTAGTTTTACATAGGCATATATAGGAAAAACCTTTAAAAATCTTCTTGTCTGAAACCAGAAGGCCCAGGTCTTTGATGTTTGGCATGAAGCTACATCTAGTGGACCTCTACTGAGATTGTTCAAATTATAGCCCTGGCACCAAAAATGCCCCTGCAGCAGAGCCCACTAGTTTTACATGGGCTTATATAGGGAAAACCTTTAAAAATCTTCTTGTCTGAAACCAGAATGCCAAGGTCTTTGATATTTGGCAAGAAGCTTCATCTAAAGGACCTCAACTGTGATTATTCAAATAATAATCTGGCGCCAAAATGTCCATGTGCCGGGACCCACTAGTTTTACATAGGCTTATATGGGAAGAACGTTTAATAATCTTCTTGTCTGAAAGCAGAAGGCCCAGGTCTTTGATATTTGCCAGGAAGCTTCATCTAGAGGACCTCAACTGAGATTATTCAAATAATAATCTGGCGCCAAAAATGTCCATGTGCCAGGGCCCACTGGTTTTACATAGGCTTATATAGGGAAGACCTTTAAAAATCCTTGAGACACTGATTCTCAGGTGAGCAATTCAGGGCCCTCTGGGCCCTCTTGTCTAAATGTGAATGAGTACTGTACTTTTTAGGAAAATAATCATCTGAAGCCCTGGATTAAACAATGGCCTTTGTGATCTTAGAAACTACAGTGACTAGAACTGCTAAATTTTACATAACACTTCCTCTTGAAACGCAGAAAATAATAAATACAAGTAATAATAACTTTGTATTGGTTTGCACGTCATTCTACAGCTGTTTCAATTAAGCTATGCTGTTCTATGGCAGCCTATTTTATGTTTGTTGTTTCCAGGAAAAATTGTGCCGAATAGCCACAAGCTTTGATTTTCTTTATTCAACAAAGACAAATTATTTACATGATCCAGCAAGGAGTCCAAAAGGTGCAGACGGAAAGGCAAACAGTGTAGACCCTGATCAGACTGCTCCTTCAGGAGCAGTCTGATCTGGGTCTGCACTGTTTGCTTAGGGCTATGTGTCGCAATACTTAGGATCGTTGCTGTACATCTACACAGTCTGATCATTCTTCACTAATCACACGAGCCTTCGATAACCTCCAGGCTGTTCAAAGGGAGACAAGCAAAATTCCTGACTGGTTAAATGTGCAGGCTGATCTGAGCCTTTGCAGGTCCCACAGGTGTTATTGTCGTGCTGGGTCGGCAACATTCTTTCGTGGAGATTGATCATGAAATCTTTTCTACTGTCATTCTCTCCTTTCTGCTGATTTCAAAAGGTCAGTTGTCAGTTTCTGGTGAAAGAATTTGCACTGTACTGGTTAACAGCTTACGTATAAGCTTGCCCAGGAAAAGTGTGGATACGTAAACTGACCGGCTCAAAAATGACCTAAAATAGTGTTAACTGGGCCGTTAAACTCAGATAGAAACAAACAAACAGGTGTTATTGTAGGGTTTTGTCCTGCGCTGGATCATTTATTTGATATACATGATTGAATTTTTTTCCAGGTAAGAGAATACTTGATAACATAGCCGAGGCATTTAGTCCCAAATCCTCACCCACCAAGTCGCCGAAAAAAGAGCAGGACTCCAATGAATGTGATAGTAAAGCGCAGGCCGAGTCCAAGGAGAATCTCGTTACCCCTTCCAGCATGGAGGTGAAAGAGAAGAAGCCCGCAGGCAGGGGGAGGGGCCGACATAAGTTGTACAAGGAAGATACTTACATCTCAGAACCAATGGAGTTTAAGGCAGATTTTGTTGTAAGTTGTAGATTGAACTTTATGGGGAATGGATATAGTGTCATGGGAAGCAACACTTGGCAAATTCTTTCCTTTCGGAGCAGACCACTTCTTGGAGCAAAATCTTTCCTTTTCAGAGTAAACCCCTTCTTGGAGCGAATTCTTTTCTTTCAGAGTAGACCCCTTCTTGGAGCAAATTGTTTCATTTCTGAGTAGACCCCTTCTTGAACCAAATTCTTTCCTTTCAGAGTAGTCCCCTTCTTGAACGAAATTCTTTCCTTTCAGAGTAGACCCCTTTTCATTTCAGTGTTAAATCTAGGCTTTGGAGTTTTGGGGACCACCTGGTCTACAGGCCTCGATGAAGTTGGGTTGGCAAAGAAATGGGGTCCATAAATTTTACTACATAAATGTTATATTTATCATTAGTTTTGACACTGCATAATAAAATTGGAGGCAAAAAAAACAAAAACAAGTGAAACACAACAAAATTAATAGTCTCCCTCATGGGATGGTTTTATTGTATTTTTCTTTGTCTACACCACTAGTAGAACAATTGGCTGTGTTTGTTTTATTTTGAACAAAAATATAATTGGGTTTTGCGAAGTTAAGAACTCTGAATTAAGCCTTAAGACACCAAGAAAAACTACATTTGAAAATGTTGTTTGCTTATGTCGTCTGCTGAATTTTTTTGCTAACGTTTTGAAAATATTTTTGCATACAGGCAAGCAGTGGGTATTTGGTTCTGTACTTAGCATAAGCCACATGGCTCCCCTGCCCGTTGGGGCTTGGAGAAATAGATTGTGCTGCATGGTGCTTCTGTGCAGAGCTGAAACTGATCTAACTTGAGTACTGGTCACCAGCTTTGGTCTAACCATGCCCAGGAAAAGTGATGTGACTTGTGAGTCCGACCACTCCTTAAACCTTAGCAGTTTTTTGGGGTGGCAGGGCTTGAGATGTCATTGCATCTCAATGTTGGGTAAAAAATCCAACAAAATCGGAGGCAATCTCTCGAAAATGACATAAATAGTGTTGATGGGGACTTAAAACGTCTAGTACTCTACACAAACAAACAAAGCAAAAGCCACTATGTACCATAGATGATTCACATATGTGATATCTGCCACATCAGGAGGGAGACTCCCTCATTTTGATGCTATTTTTTTTTTCCAAAATTATGCCACCGTTTTGGAGTCTCCTTCATGTGAACTGAGGCTTTTGTTATATATTCTTTTCTTTGGTCAATCCATAAAATGCCAATCATGACAATTGTTGTCTGGTTTGTCGTCTACCAAGTACATGTACTTTAAAATTAGTTTTTGCAAACAGTGTGGACCAGTCTGATCTGGGTCCACACTGGTTGCCTGTATGCAAAAATATTTTTAAAAAGTTTGCAAGAAGATTCAGCAGACAACATAAGCAGACGACATTTTCAGATGTAGTTTTTCTCAGCATCTTAAAGGTTAAGAGCCTCCCTCAAATCTCCCTCATACAGTTAAAAATTATCACATGTATGGACTCAGCATGGACTCATTGGAAAAAAAAACATGGCAGTTTCTGCAGCAAGCAAAGCATTGGTATGGGTTAAAAAGTACAAAAAGTTTTGCCACCATACAGTTTGGGATGGACATACAAGCTCTAAAATATTATTTAAAACAGTCGCTAGATTTGATTGTTGCGCAAGGAATGATTTTTAGTATTCTTTTGTCGATAGATGCAAAAAAGTGGGCCAGAGGCACAGAGCATCTTATTTAGGTTGAAGACTGCGCATCTTTAACCGTTAAGAAGCCGAAAAAAAATGCATCTGAATATGTCGTCTGTTTATGCCGTCTGCTGGATCTTCTGTCAAACTTTTTATACTTATTTTTGCATACAGGCAAATAGTGTGGACCCAGATCTTGCTGCTCCTAGAGGAGCAGTCTGATCTGGTTCCATACTGCTTGCAACAATGACTTAAAATAACCAGAAGACAATAAAGCAGATGACAATTTTTGTGATTGGCATTTTAAGCGTTAAAGGTCACTGATGGATTCTTACTACCCAGAAATACTAGTCTGTGGCCAATTGTTCAAAGCCAAGAATGTCTTCAGTTATCAAAAGCGGGGATAATATCCTAAAAATCCTAAAAATTTGGACACCTTGAGGACTTGCTGTAGTTCTCCTAAAATTTCAAGAAATTTGTTTTACAATCCAGCAAGGAGTCCAAAAAGGGCAGATGCAATGGCAAACAGTGTAGATCCTGATCAAGCAGTCTGATCTGGATCTGCACTGTGCTTAGGGCTGTCTGTCCAATACTTAGGATCATTATGGTACACAAATGTCTCATCAAGAAAAAAGGCCTATATAATTTTGACCCCCTTGAATGCCACTTTTATATACTAAAACAGGGGGTTTACAGGGTAAACCTTATTTTTCTTATTTCCGATGAGGCGGTTCAAATGAGTACCCACAACCTATATTTTAGAGCAGAAATAAGAAAAATATCACAATTTTTCATCTTAAAATTTCCCCTTTTCCTGGTGATAAAAGTTACAATGTATTTGTATAGACGTGTTTTCGTAATGTGGAAAAACGTGAGTAGCCTTCAGAGTATTAGAAACCGGCATTGAACATTGGTAAAACAGTAAACATGTTCACCAGAAACGAGATTGTTAAGTTAATGCTCAAACAGCTTTGAACAACTGGGTACTGGCTTCAATTATGACGTTATATCTGATGGTTCCCTTGTCATTCCTATGATAAAATTCTTTGTGTATTTTACAGAAGTCACCAGATGATGTTCATAAAACTGTGACCAGAAGTTTAAGAAGCAGAAGACACTAGGCATGAAGAGGCTTTGTATGTCTTGAAGGAACTGTTGCGAAGATACGAGACTTAGAAGTCATTGCTCGAAACTGAATATTTCATCACTTGCAACAATTATGATGACCATCAAAATTTGGACCAGTGACAATGGTGTGTGTGATGTGCCAAAAGTATGCTCAGATTAAGTTACTCAGTGCTCTAGATAAGATTTTGGTACAATAAGTACATGTATTATACCCCCTGCTTTAAAGCGAAACACTTAAATGGCTTTTTGCAAAGCAGTGCTTAACTCTTAAAAGAACCAAGCCAAAATGTAGCATACTATCTATTTTTTGTTTTCGGAGTAAAACAACAAAACCTTGAGTGCATAAATTTGTCATCTGTGCTCTAAAGGGATTAAACGTATTCTGATCTTGTATACTGCTACTGCTAACAAAACAATCAATGTGAAGGTAATTGCTGTAAAGTTTACTGAAAATTTTACTCCCTAAATTTGATTTCAGTACTGAAATCCAAAAATTCTTTGAGTATTTTACCCCCTAAAATTAACCCTTCTCTTGCTGAATATTCATTTAAGCCACACCCATTTCTGCCTATCAACCAATCAAATTACTTGATGTAATTTACAAATTTGCTACAAATTCATAAACTGAATGGCAAACAGTGTAGATCCTGATCAGATGGCTTCTTCAGAAGCCATCTGATCTGGATCTACACTGTTTGCAAAGATAGGGGTTGTCGTGAACAGCAAGATAAGGGTTAAAAAATTACAATGCTGATATAAAAAAAAATCCATGCTGGGATACCTTTCACACCCTCTTATCTAGAGCTCTAGGTTTCTTTACTTTTTTAAGAAACCCTGACTACAAATCAGGACTAGCAGATGGCATTATCAACGTGAAGTTGTCTTATTTCTTTGTGAAAATAAGGTTTGACATTACATGTGAATTGTCTGCTGTGCAGACGATTCACATGTAATGTCAAGCCTGATTTTCTATGAAAAATATTTTAAAAAATCAGATTGATGTTTTCAATTTGTCGTCTGCTATTTCAATTTATCGTCTGCTATTGGAATTTATGTTGAAGTTGAAGGGTAAAGTTTACCACAAACAAAATCTACCAATACTTAACCCTTAAGAAGCTGACAAAAACTACATCTGAAAATGTTGTCTGCTTATGTCGTCTGCTGAATATTCTTGCAAACTTTTTAAAACTATTTTTGCACACAGGCAAACAGTGTGGACCCAGATCAGACTGCTCCTAGAGGAGCAGTCTGATCTGGGTCCACACTGTTTGCAAAAACTAATTTTAAAGTACTTGGCACACAACAAAGCAGACATCAATTGTTGTGACTGGCATTTTATGGATAAAGTTTTTTTCTGACATAAGATTGGTTACTTGGGATTATTGTGTGGCCTTTCTGCTGTGTAAGTACAGCCTTTCTGCTGTGTATGTAAAGTAAAACTTTGACGACTCACACACTGTTGGCTCAGTTACCATGGCTAACCCTTTTTCTTCCAAATGGAATTGAAGCGTCCGTGATGTAGTGGTTATTCTATTTGCCTTGTAAACCAGGCATTGCAGGATCGATTCCGGGCTTCTCCAGACTTTCGGATGAGTCTATAAACCGAGGACCCTTCTCCATATGACCTTGGCTGTTGGTGATTTTGTTTGTTTTGGAGTTTAACGGCCCAGTCAACACTATTTAGGTCATTTTTGAGCCGGTCAGTTTACCTATCCACACTTTCCTGGGCAGGCTTATACGTAAGCGGCTAACCAGTACAGTGCACATTCTTTCGCCAGAAACTGACAACTGCCCTTCTTGAATCAGCGGAAGGGAGAGAATGACCGTAGAAAAGATTTCATGATCAATCTCCACGAAAGAATGTTGCCGACCCCGGCGGGAGTCGAACCCGCGTCCTCCTGATCACCAGTCAGACGCGCATCCGACTGAGCCAACGAGGCCGGCTGGCTGTTGGTGAGACATAAAACTAAAACATTCACCAAATGGAATCTTCCTCCTTATATATAGCAGGAGTCCATTTCAAAATTTAGGTTGTGTTTTCATCAAAATTTATTTGGAAAATGGCTGAACTTTTTGCAAACAGTGTAGGCCCTGATCAAACCCCGCATTCTGTGGCCTCTGATCTGGGCCTACACTGTTTGCCAGGGTACCCATTTTGGGCTTTCCGGTACAAAATGGGTTAAAACATTCATGTGATTATTATTATTTTTTAATTTCTTGAAAAACTATGTTGTGTGTACACATCGCTGTGTCATCTGGCCCATAGCCCTTGATAAGCTGGGGTATCCACATTTCTGAGTGGAAATCTTTGTGCAAAAATAAGAAAAATATCAGTACTATTCAGATGAAGAAAGTGCCTTATTTGGAGCCATGTTATTCCCATTATGCCCGCTGCGCTGCCTTTATTATGAACTGTTTGTGACTTCATCACATTAACATGTCCTTGTAATGAATACCCCTCTATAAACCCCACTTTATATAGAGAAAACTCGAGCATACAGGGGTAAACATTATTTTACTTATATTTGCCCAAAACATACACTGTGGGTACTCGTTATAACTGCCTCATAGAGGCGGTTCTAACCAGTGCCCACAAAACATACATTGTGGGTACTGGTTAGAACTGCCTCATAGAAGGGGTTCTAACGAGCACCCACAATCTATGTTTGAAAGAAAAATATCACAAATTTTCATCAGAAAAATAACCATTTTGGAGATATGAAAGAGAGTACAGTCGAACTTCGATGGCTCGAACACCGATGGCTCGTTTACCATGGCTGAGTCGAACCCGTTTTTGAGTCCCTAGGGAATTCCTCTGCATAAGCAAAGTGTGGGATAATTAAGGAGATTTCCGACTTTTATCTTGCAAATGTATGCTGTGTGTACTCATTAGAAATGAGGCGATTCTAATGAGTACACACAGCATACATTTATGTTACAGAACACCGAAAAGAAGTCCAAAAATACCCCAGTTATGTTTTCTGGAAGTATGCAACAGTGGCTTGAACTATCGCTGTTTCGAACAAATTTATATGGTCCCGAAGGGGTTCGAGCCATCGAAGTTCTACTGTACTGTGACACACAGGTGTGTTATCGTAATGTGGCACACCCCTGGCTCAAACAAATATACATGATCCCATAGGTGTCTGAGTCATTGAAGTATACCACAACCTCTTTATAACACTATTAATGGGGTCCACAGCAGAAACCGTGTTAGTTAAACAACTGTGTTGTATCCAAAGAAAAATGTGTAGATTATATAGAAAAATGACCATTTATGGTCATTTTTCTATATAATCTACACATTTTTGGGATCCATCTTGAAACCATGTTGTACCCAAACCGTGTTAAAATGAAGTTGTGGTGTAAGACTGTATGAGGTTTTGTCTCAAACAACGGTTTCAGTAAAAGTAGTGAAAAAAAGACTGTACATGTATATAGCTGTATATAGTGTATATAAAAGTATCGAGGTTTTATTTATATTCTGTGTATTCTTACTTTCTTTCTGAAAATTCGGTTTCGTCATGCTTGTATTTTGCTTGCATTATGGATAGCGGATAAACCTATGCAGACCTAGTGTCCCATTTTTGGGACATTTGAAGACAATTTAGACCATAGAATGTGGCATCTGATCAGGGTCTGTACCATTTTTTTAAAGCACAGACATTTTTGTAAAACTTCACACAGACAAGACAAATCTGACAGCCCTTTTACTGGAAATGGACAAGTCCCAAGCTATCTGATGCAAGAT
Source organism: Lucinisca nassula (assembly GCA_963580285.1). NCBI lineage: Eukaryota > Metazoa > Mollusca > Bivalvia > Lucinida > Lucinidae > Lucinisca > Lucinisca nassula. The sequence continues at coordinate 124,800,726 of OY757023.1, forward strand.
TCCATTGGTCATTAAGGGTTAATAGTATCGAGTTGGTGATATTTTTCATGCTTCACAATAATAGCCAGAACATTTCTACACAGAGAGCAGATTTATAAAGAGGATCTTGCATGTCAGAGTGTTTAAGTATTATTGAATTTATTAAACGAGTTAAGGAAAAGGGATAAAAATGCCAGGCTTCCTCAAGCATTTTATGCCTTTTCCTGGACGATTTTAATAAATTCAATAATACACGAGCACGAAAGCAAGATTTTATTTTTCATATGACATTTAAAATGCACTTTATTCATGATTGTTTTCCAAAAATGTCAATATTCCGCCATTAGTAAACGCGACATCAAACAATGACGTACATGTAATGTTACAGGGTGTATCTAACTAATTTGCATATATAATCCACTAGTGGATTACCAAATTTATTACATGTTGTTGTTACATTCTCAGACGCAATGTCATATGAGCCCCGCCAAGCGAATTTGTGTCTTCGAGCATTCCGTAATGACAAATTTTAACTGCGCATGCCCAGCCATTCAGAGGGGCCAGGGATATGGCTTTCTGTCTGAAGGTTCCTCTTGATTCACTGCTTGTATGAGCGAGTAGCGAAGGTTCTGGCGAGACTGCGCGGATGCGCAGGCTCGCCTGAACCTTCGCTGCTCGCATAGGCGATAAGTACCAAAATCACTTGACGGGGCCCATATGATAAGTAATATTAATCATATTCTTTGCTGTTAGCAGATGATCATTAAAGATATTTTGAGACATTTATTTGCCAACCTTGAATTATGCCTCCAATATTAGTAGCTTTGCATTTCACATTAATTAAAAAGTTTCAGCGAGCTCTAATTAAATGAAACAAAAAAGTATGCAGGTAATTACCGGTATCTAAGAACTTGGAAATGGCAGAAAATGATAGAAGCACCGAGATAAAGTTCAATATGTACCGTATTTACCGTATGTATTTGGGCAGACAGGCCTGAGCAGTGAGTGAGTGAGTGTTTGAGTTTTACGTCCCACCAACAGCTAAGGTCATACGGAGACGGGACCTCGGTTTAAAGACTCATCCGAAAGTCTGGAGAAGCCCGGGATCGATCCTGCGACCCCTGGTTTACAAGGCGAGTAGCGTAACCACTGCTCCACGGAGGCTTCTACAGGCCTGAGCAGTGTAGACCCAGATGAGATACCACAGAATGGGGTATCTAATCAAGGTCTGCACTGTTTGACACTCGTCCCACAGTTTTTAGACACAACATCGGGTAGTAAATTGTACCTATTCATATTTTAGGACAAGTATGGTAAGGAGTTTAGGCTTCTGAATATTTAGGGTAAATATGTTATATGTTTCATTAACCCTTGTCCTGATGAGCCCGGATATGTCTGATCTTTCAAACAATGCAGATCCAGATCAGATGGAGAAGCCATCTGATCAGGATCTTCATTGTTTGCCATTCAGTTTTTGAATTTGTTGCAATAATCTGCATCAAGTAATCTGATTGGTTGATAATCAGTAGTGGGTGTGGCATATATAAATATTCAGCAAGATAAGGGTTAACAACCTGAAATAAACTAGTTCCAGTTGTTCAAAGCATCATTAACTTAACCAGCTCGTCAGTGGTCAAAATGTTAACAGACCTCGTACTGACCTCGCTTTTCCATGCCTGAAAGCCCCGATTTTCCAGCTTCAACCCTTATTCTGCTAAACAAGACACAACTATTACCTTTGCAAACAGTATAGATCCAGATCAGATGGCTCTGATCAGGATCTACACTGTAATGTAGTTTGTGAAAATATCAAGTATTTTGGTTGACTTATAGTCAGAAATGGGTGTGGGTTAATAAATTTAGTTAGCAGGATAATGGTTAAATAGTTTTTTAAACAGACTATAGGCACAAGAATCAAAATCTAAAAGCCTGAAATCAAGAAAAAATCAAGCTCTGAAATAAATCCTGCAAATGCCTGAAAAATATGAGGCCTGTGTTAACTGTTCTAGCAAGTACAATATCTAATACAGTGGTATTTTTGCCAAAAAATGTGAGCAACTTTTGCAAAAGCAAAAGCTTATCACATTTTTTTTCAGCAAAAATATTAGTATATTGGCCATATTTAATTATCAAAGTTTTAATGAAATATTAACTAAGGTCATTAATTTTAAACAACTGGCTTTGGAGTATACTGTACGCACATTATACATTGGCGCCACACCTGGGCCCAGTAGTTCTAAGCATTGTTAGCTTAATGAGCTCCTTAGTGGTCAAATTGTCATCTGTTCTAGAAAGAACAATATCATATTTACTGGTATTTTTGCTGAAAAAACATCAGTATTTTTGCCATACCTAAATGATCAAAGTTTTAACCATATGTAAATTACTAGCATCATTAATTTTGAACAACTGGGCCCTGGAGTATTTGTACACAAACATTGGGGCCACACCTGGGCCCAGTTCACAAAACTAACAAAATCATTAGTTAATGTATTGTAATATGGCAAAAATACTGCTTTTTTTGCAGAAAAACTGTGAGCAGCTCTAATGCATTTTTTTTTTTTCAGAAAAAAATACACCTGTATTTACTAGAAAAGATAACAATTTGACCACTATCAAGCTCATTAAGCTAACGGTGCTTTGAATAATTGGCTCTTGGGATGGATCTGATTTAACTATATCAGAGTATGAACAGTACTACAAAATATCAGCTTGAAATAAGTGTAAGTTTTGAAAGGGCCGTAAAACAAAAGAAAAAAATAAATAAATAAAAATAACACCAGCATGCATTAATTGAAGTGGTAGTGGAGAAGTATAGATATTTATCATATGACGTCGCGACTTAGAGTGTAATAACGCCATGCATTATTTTCGATAATCCACTAGTGGATTAAATATGCAAATTAGCTAGATATGTCCCATAACGTTACATGTACGACGTCGCATTTACTAACTGGAATATTGACATTTTTGTAAACAATCATGAATAAAATGCCCTTTAAATGTCATATGATAAACAGAATCTTTCATTCGTGCTCATGTATTATTGAATTTATTAAACTCGTTGAGGAAAAGGGATAAAATGCTCGGCAAAGCCTCGCATTTTATCCATTTTCCTCAACTCATTTAATAAATTCAATAATACATGAACACTCATGTAAGATCCTCTATTTATTCTTATGGTACCATGAACTGATGCATGGGGTAGATAACTCACGTCAGTTCCCAGTATTGCTGCCAATCCATATTTGGGCTAAGTTGCTCAAAACTAACAATGTTGAGTACAGCTAAAACTTTGATCATTTGAGCCGCGCCAAGCGATTTTGTGTCTTCGAGCATTCCGTCATGACAAATTTTAATTGCGCATGCCCAGCCATTCAGAGGGGCCAGGGATATGGTTTTCTGTCTGAAGGTTCCTCTTGATTCACTGCTTGTAAGAGCGAGCAGCGAAGGTTCTGGCAAGACTGCACGGATGCGCAGGCTCGCCTGAACCTTCGCTGCTCGCATAGGCGATTAGTACCAAAATCGCTTGACGGGGCCCATTTAATATGGCAGACATGCTAATATTTTGGATGAAAAAATGTGAGTTCTTTATCAAATACTGTACTTGCCAGAACAGTTATTGTTTTGACCACTCACGAGCTTGTTATGTTAACGAGGCTTTGAACTCGTGGATCCTGTCAGAATTATGAGATACAATAATGAACCTTTTTTTTCACAGATCAGAGTTACGTTGATTACACATCATGTTTTAATTGTTTTCATTCTGTTTGCTTTGCTGCCTAGGTATAAGGAACATTTTATATTAAGTTATATGTATTAATACATTCAAACTTCTATGGTTCAAACATCTTCAGGACCACAGCAGCAGATAAGGTTGGTATTTTGTAATTATTGAAGGATAGTTATCCTTATTTCTCCATATAGACCTATGTTGTGGGTATTCATTAGAACCACCTCGCCAAAGCGGTTCTAATGAATACCCACACATAGTTTTTGTCAATTCTCCATAAAAACCTATCCTTCAAACATCACAAAATATGAACCACATTGATCCTAAATATTGGGATAACACAGGTCCAAGCAAACAGTGCAGACCCAGATCAGACTGTTCCTGAAGGAGTAGTTTGATCAGGGTCTTCACTGTTTGCCATTCCATCTGCACCTTTTGGACTCCTTGCTGAATCATAAAACAAATTTGTTAAAATTTTAGGAGATTTACAGCAAGTCCTCAAGGTGTCCAAATTTTTAGGATTTTTACAGTATCTGTTGTTATGTTCAACAAGAGAAGAAGCCTCCTTGGTGCAGTGATTAAGCTTTTCGCCTCATAAACCAGGGGTTGTGGGTTTGGTTCTGGGCTTCTTCATCGGATGAGTCCTTAAACCGAGGTCCCCCATCTCTGTGTAAGCTTAGCTGTTGGTGGGACAGGATTATTTCTAGCCACTCCAGGTTTACATCAGCTTCAGATAAAGCGGGATAATTAAGGGATACCTTTTCAATTCTCAAATTTAGGGATGTCTTTTCAATCATCAAAAAATAATGGAAATTTATTTTGGTGTGCTATGTGTACTCAATCCTCTAATTCCGGGCTACTTTTTCAATCATCTAAAAATAATGGAAATTTATTACGGTCGTTGAGACAATTTTTATGAGTACGAACAGCACTTATTTTCACGACAAGAAAAATCTCCCTAAATTATCCATCAGTATATATGAAGAATTTCTATGGGGACTTAAAATCAGCCATGTTAGATGAGTGATAGGTGTTTGAGTTATCGAAGTTTTGCTGTATTTTGTCACTGTTGTGTTCATTGTGATTATTTGCATTAGATCCATTCTAGTTTTCTGTTTGCTAAATTGACGTTATTCAGCCATTTTCATCTGTAAAAGTGATACAGCAGTATGATTACATGTATTTGGTATACAAAAATTATTAAAAAAGATCAATTTAGCATGGCTTTGTCATACTGTCATCTCCCAGTTCCTGCAAACAGTAGCCTATTAGTTGCAGAACTCTGTGAAAGGCAACTGTATTTGGTGATTAAGGGGATTGGATACACCTTCATGGGAGACAACTACAGAAGTATTTTTGTCTCCCATGTCAATAAGGGTCAACTCTTAAGGAAAGAATTTGCTCCTGGGGGTCAACTCTTAAAGGAAAGAATTTGCTCCTTAGGAGCAAATTCTTTCTTTTACGAGTAGACCCCTTCTTCAGTGGGACAGGGCTTATGGAAAAGTGAACAGGAAGTCCCGAAAGTTGTCTCCCTTTGAAATATAGCCGAAAAACCTGCGAGATGTTCCCATTCCCCTCAAGATATGACAGTCCCAGCCTGGCAACCATAGGGGCAGTTTGTTTGTTGTTTTGGAGTTTATTGGCCCAATCAATTATTTAGGTCATATTTTCATCACCACACTTTACCTAGAAAGCCTTATACATGTATATAAGTGGTTAACCAGTATTGTGCACATTATTTTGCCAGAAACAGACAAGAGTGGAGAGAATGACCATAGAAAAGATTTTGTGATCACTTTTCACGAAAAGATTACCAACCCAACAGATATCAAATCCACAACCTACTGATTGACCTTGTGTCTGACGCACATCTGACTGACCTACGGGTAGAAGTGGGTTGTTAGCACTCATTTTCTTGCATACCAGAAAAGGAAATCTGTGGTTTTAGCCTTTGATAGAAATTCTGTTCTTACCCTTGTGTCCTAACACAGGCAAAATACAAAAGTATAGAGCGCAAAAAAAATATAACAAGAGGGCCATGATTGTAAGAATCTTACATGGGTGTGAGGGGTGGATGGAAAAATCCGTCCCGAGGGTCACTGTCCGGCATCACGAGGCTTGCCGAGTGAAGCCGGACAGTGATCCCGAGGGAAGGATTTTTCTCTCCGCCCCTCACACCCATATAGGATTCTTTTTCTTGCACACCTTCCATTTTTAGCGCGGATTTTTAATGCTGCAGTCACTTCGGTTACCAACGTCCACCATATTGTTTTGACACTGCAGGAATGTCTAGTGACGTCACGTAACGTGCATGACGTCAACCTTAACGACGGCACACACAAGGTCGTAATCAACCAGTGCACTTATCAAACACGCGATTATATTCGATTTGGGGTCGGAACACCAGGGTCAGAACATAAATTTCTATCCCAGGGTAAAATCATGGATTTCCTTGTCTGGTATGCAGGAACACCCACGATTGCTCTCCTGACCCATACTGTACAAATGAAATGGTAGGTAATATACTAAGGTGGAGTGGGGAGGTGTTGAGCAATTTTAATGGAATATTTCTGGGAAATTCTATCAAAATCAATCTAACTGTTTATGACTAGGTCATGAGGGTTTGGATATTTTTAGCTCTGGTGGCTATCCTGTTCATTTGTCAGCAAAATCGATCCATAAGCCTAGCTACAGTGACCTTGGCTGTCAGCCCAGAACCATGAATGTTGATCTTGCCAGAGAATATTATAAGACCTAACATTTGTGTGAAGCTACATAAAAATCCATTGATAAATCTAGGTGCTAGCTAGAGCCATGAAAAAGTTTTTCTAAAAACAGCCACAGTAACCTTGACTAAAGCTCAGGACCCTGAAAGTCGAACTTGCTTCAGATCTTATCATACCCAACATCTGTGTGAATACCCAACATTTGTGTGAAGTTACATTATAATCCATGAATAAATGAAGGCGCTAGAGCCATATGTCAGTTTTTTCTATTGCCACAGTGAACCCAGAATCCTGAAAGTCAAACTTGCTTGAGATATCATACCCAACATTTGTGGTAAGTTACATAAAATCCTTTGATAAATATAGGCGATGACAAAGTTTTTCCTGAAAAGTCTGATTTGATTGAAAAGGAAAGACCTGGGCCTTGTGGTTTCAGAGAACAAGATTTTTAAAGGTTTTCCATATACAGAGATCCACTAGCTGAAGCTTCATACCAGATATCAAAGACCTGTGCCATCTGGTTTCAGAGGAGAAGATTTTTAAAGGTTTTCCTTATATAAATCTATGTAAAACCCAGTGGATGTGGGTAAAGATAATCCTGGCCAGTTTAGCTTTACCCCCGGGGGTAAAGATATCCCAGTCGGGATATCTTTACCGCCGCCTTTCCACTCATCACCACCACCCATTTCACAACTGACAGGGATATTGCAAGATTATGAAAGATTGTCATAAACAACATTTTGAATAAGAAAATATGCAAAAAGAAGTTATTAAATAATCATTTGCCTCTATAATATGGTCATATTTCTTACTAAGGGTAGTTCTATTAATCGGAGTCATGATTGAAACGAAAATTGTTAAAGTGAAACATTGAGTCAACTATTTTGCTTCAGTTACATATAAGAAGAAATTGGGAATTAAGAAAATAGTTTATACCCGAAAGTGGGGATGGGGGTAAAGATATCCTGGCCAGTTTATTACCCCTGGGGGTCAAGATATCCAGGGTGGGGGTAAAGATATCCTGGGATATCCTTACCCCCAGAGGTAAAGCTATCCCTGAGTAGCTTTACCCCCAGGGGTCAAGATAAACTGGGACACCGGCGTGTGGGCGTTTTTGGCCCCAGGGCTATAATTTGAACAGTCTTGGTATAGGTCCTCTAGATGAAGCTTTATAGCAAACATTGAAGACCACAGCCTTCTGGTTTCAAGCAAGAAGTTTTTAAAGGGTTTCCCTTTATAAGTCCATGTAAAACCGTTGGAACCCTGGTTGTAATATGAACAGTCTTGGTAGCGGTCCACTCGATGAAGCTTCATACCTAATATCAAAGACCTCTGCCTTCTGGTTTTGGACGAGAAGATTTTTAAAGGTTTTTCTCTATATAAGTCTATGTTAAACCCAGGGGCCCTGGCGTGGGGGCATTTTTGGCCCCAGGGCTTTAATTTGAACAGGGGCCCCGGCATGAGGGCATTTTTGGCCCCAGGGCTATAATTAGAACAATCTATGTAGAGGTCCACTTGATGAAGCTTCGTACCAATATCAAAGATCTGGACCTTTTGATGCCAGACGAGAAGATTTTTAAAGGTTTGACCGGTGGGCCCCGGTTCGGGGGCATTTTTGGCCCCAGGGCTATAATTTGAATAATCTTGGTAGAGGTCCACTAGATGAAGCTTCATACCAAATATCAAAGAACTGGCACTTCTGGTTTCAGAGAAGATTTTTAAAGGTTCTTCCTATATAAGTCTATGTAAAACTTGTGGGCCCCTGCATGGGGGAATGCTTGGCCCCAGGGCCATAATTTGAACAATCTTGGTAGAGGTCTACTAGATGAAGCTTCATACCAAATATCAAAGGCCTGGGCCTTGTGGTTTCCAAAAAAAAAAGATGACAATGTGCAATGGACCGGAACCATTTGAACAACTTTGAAAGGGGTCACCTAAGGATCATTCCAGTGAAGTTTGGTCAAAATCCAATCAGTGGTTAAGGAGGAGATGTTGTTTGAAGAAACTGTTAATGGACACACGGATGCACACACGGCAGACAACGGACAAAAAGTGATCACAAAAGCTCACCTCGTCACTACATGACAGGCGAGCTAACAAAAATAACAAGAATTCTGCCCAAGGCTATGTCGCGCCGGTGGGGGTGCAAAGTCACCGAACCATGACATCTAGGCCAAGGTCAAACACAGGTGCTTGCATAAAAGTTGCCATTCTTAAAAGCAAACTTGTACTTAGTATCATTAAAGAACTTCAAATAATTCTTGAGATATGAACTTAACCATTAGGGTGAACGCTAGGGTGGTTGCAATATTTAACAAAGTCAGTGAACCATAAAAGGTAGGTCAAGTCAAATATGGATGCTTGCATTTAACTTGCCACCCCCAGATATGAGTTTGTACAAAGTACATGTATAATTAATGAAACTCTTATAGTTCTTGAGAAATTAACTTGACCCTTTGGGTGAACGCTAGGGTGGTTGCAACATTTTACAATGTCAATGAACCATGAAAAGTAGGTCAAAGTAAAATATGGATGCTTGCATTTAAGTTGCCATCCACAGATTCAAGTTTGTACCAATATCATTAATGAAGCTCTTATAGTTCTTGAGGAATAAAACTTGACCATTAGGGTGAACGCTAGGGTGGCCGCAATATTTTACAAAGTCAGTGATCCATAAAATGTAGGTCATGGTCAAATATGGATGCTTGCATTTAAGTTGCCATCCCGAGATACGAGTTTGTACCAAATATCGTTAATGAAGCTCTTATAGTTCTTGAGGAATAAAACTTGACCATTAGGGTGAACACTAGGGTGGCCGCAATATTTTACAAAGTCAGTGATCCATAAAATGTAGGTCAAGGTCAAATATGGATGCTTGCATTTAAGTTGCCATCCACAGATTCAAGTTTGTACCAAATATCATTAATGAAGCTCTTATAGTTCTTGAGGAATAAAACTTGACCATTAGGGTGAATGCTAGGGTGATCGCAATATTTTACAAAGTCAAATATGGATGCTTGCATTTAAGTTGCAATCCACGGATTCAAGGTTGTACCAAATATCATTAATGAAGCTCTTATAGTTCTTGAGAAATAAACTTGACCATTAGGGTGAACACTAGGGTGGTCGCAATATTTTACGAAGTCAGTGAACCATGAAATTTAGGTCAAGGTCAAATATGGATGCTTGCATTTAAGTTGCAATCCACAGATTGAAGTTTGTACCAAATATCATTAATGAAGCTCTTATAGTTCTTGAGAAATAAACTTGACCATTAGGGTTAACGCTAGGGTGGTCACAAATGTTGATGCCTTGACAAACAGACGGACGGAAAACCGGGCGCCTATATCGCGCCATTCTATAGTGCGAACAAATTGACATGAGACTGACCTTTATGCAAGGAATAAATTAGCGAATGTTATCACCTAATACGGCGGCTTCTCATGAATTTCTGGCATCTCGTGAAAAGCGACCCACTTACCGACCTCTATGTATGGTATATTGACCTCTTCCGAAAAAGACGAAGATAAATACATGTATATGCATTCAATCAGGTGTGCATTCAATCAGGTGTGAAATAATGTTAATAGAGTTCACCAGTCTCAGGTCAATTTAATCGAACTATAATAGCAAGCACGACAAAAATTTTCCATGGTGTTGTGCAAGAAAAACATATAATATGGTGTTTTGTTGTAGATGAGTGTTTCCAATCCTCGGGATGTCGGCGCTGAGCAGAATCTCCGCATAGCCTCAGTTCTGCTCACCATGGTCATCCTTCAGGTTAGACAAGCCCATCTGCAACAGCCTTATCAGATTCTTATAATCTCATGGGCATTCCGAGGAAAGGCAGGGTTCACTCATTACAATAACACACCCATGTGACATAGTGCATTCTTTCATATCTCCAAAATGGCTACTTTTCCTATGAAAGTTTGTGATATTTTTCTTATTTATACTCCAAACATAGGTTGTGGGGTGCTCGTTCGAAGCAGTTCCAAAGAATACTTAGAAGCCTCCATGGTGCAGTGGTTATGCTACTCGCCTTGTAAACCAGGGGTCGCAGGATCGCACGGAGGTCCTGTCTCCATATGACCTTAGCAGTTGGTGAGATGCAAAACTCACTCACTCCAAAGAATACTCGGAACCTATGTCTTGGAGCAGAAATAAGCAAAATAATGTGTACCCCTATCCCTATTTTTCCCTATATAAAGTGGGGTTTTGAGGGGTGTTCATTTAACAGACTTGTTAACATGATGTTCTCATTTTGCTGCCTTTAACCTTCTTTGTACCAAGTGGAATCTTCCTCCTTATATAAACCAGGAGTCCATTTCAAAATTAAGGGGTGTCAGGTTGTGTTGTCTTCAAAATCTATTTGGAAAATGGCTGGACATTTTGCAAACAGTGTAGGCCCTGATCAGAAGCCACATTCTGGGGCATCTGAGCTGGGTCTGCACTGTTTGCCAGGGTACCTGTTTCGGGGTTTCTGGTATTAAAATGGGTTAACCCTTCAAGCACTGCAGGAAATTCCAGAGCAGACGTGTCTATTTTTTTCAGTATTTTCATTAGAAAAACATGTCCGTGTGAAATAATGGTGTCCAACGTGGTGTCAGAAGTGACAAATTTGAGGTAAAAATGATAACATCTTTCTTATTTCTACTTTTAACATAGATTATGGGTGCTCGTTAGAACTGCCTCAATGAGGCGGTTCTAACGAGTACACACAACCTATGTAATGGAGCAAAAATAAGAAAAATAATGTATACCCCCGTAAACCCCAGTTTTTTTTCTATATTGTTCATGTGATGTTCAGCAAAAATAAAGCTTGACCTACAAGCACTGCAGGAAATTCTGGAGCAGACAGGTATCTATTTTTTTTTCAGTATTTTTCAGCAAAAATAAAGCTTGACCTGCATCTGATCAGGTTTTACACTACATGTATTTGCTTCAAGGTTTTATTTGTTTGTATTGGAGTTTAATGGCCCAGTCAACACTATTTTGGGTCATTTTTGAGCTGGTCACTTTTCCTGGGCAGGCTTATACGTAAGCCGTTAACCAGTACAGTGCACATTCTTTTGCCAGAAACGGACAACTGCCCTTCTTGAATCAGCGGAAGGCGGAGAGAATGACCCTATAAAAGATTTCATGATCAATCCTCACGAAAGAATGTTTCCGACCCTGGCAAATTGCTTCAAGGTAAAAAATTGTTTTTGACTGAATGTATAGAACAAATCTGTTATCATGAAACTTTGAAATGAAACTGCATTTCTTGCACACCAGACAAGCAAATCCGTACTTTTACCCTGGGATAGAAATTTATGTTTTGACCCTGATGTTCCGACCCAATATCGAATATTCCCGCGTGTTTGATAAATGCACTGGTTGAATACAACCTCGTATGCGCCGTCGTTAAGGTTGACGTCATGCACGTTACGTGACGTCACTAAACATTCCAGTAGTGTCATCACAATATGGCGGACGTTGGTAACCGAAGTGACTGCAGAATTACAAATCCGCGCTAAGAAATGGAAGGTATGCAAGAAAAAGAATCCAATATGGGTGTGAGGGGTGGATAGAAAAATTCGTCCCTCGGGATCACTGGATTTTTACATCCACCCCTCACACCCATATAAGATTCTTATAGTAACATAATGATGCTAAGTACTGGGACATATAGGCCTAAGCAAACAGTGCAGACCCAGATCAGGGTCTGCACCTTTTTGGACTCCTTGCTGGATCATGAAACAAATTTATTAAAATTTTAGGAAAATCTGCCCGGTGTTCCCTTTCCCCTTAAGATGTGACAGTCCTAGCCTGGCGACCAGTGGGGCAGTTTATGTTTGTTGTTAGGACAAAATATAATATACTGCTATTTTTGCTAAAAGAAACGTGTAGGTTTTGCAATAACAACGCATAATGAATAAAATCTTTAATTTAATTCCTCAATTAAGGCTTTTTTCTTTGGTCTTTTTCCTCCCCAAGACTCCTCCAACTGTTTTTTAGACTGTGACACTACCTCTAATTCACCCTGAAGTCTGGAATATTCAAGGTCTAATTCTGGTACTAGTCCATTTAATACCATCCCATAAGTCTGTGCCCAGCTTAACAAAAATTCTATTTTCTTTAGACAGTGGAATAATTTAGACTTTTTGTCCGACAGTTTTGTTCTTAATGCATCCTTCTTTACAGTTCTGAGCTTTTTTGAGATATTTTTATAGGCTTGTTTGAACATGGCGTAAATATCTGATAGTGCCGTCATCACACTGCCGAGAGGATTGTTAGTATCTGTCACTGCCACTAGGCAAACCACATCTTTAATTACTGATACATTAAACTCTTGTGTAGACTCTATATCCAATTTTCCAGACTGCAATTTTGTTATACAGGACTGAATAGCATCGCCAACAGAGGGGCATGAATGACCTTGACTCAAAGCATCACAAATGTTGACCATATCCTGAGCACTTTCTGACGCATAACTAATCTGTTCTCCATTATGCAGACGACATATAAATGTATATGCATATAAAACACTAATGACATTATATTTAACATCAGCTGATGGTATTGTTTTCAACAAAGAAGATATCGGGGCAATGTCAGACTTTATCGATGGTCTGTCACGTGATAATGACTTTGTGTCTTCCCATGATGACAATTTGGTGTCTTCAAGAGGTGTGACAAGTTTTGCATCTTCTGGAATCCACCATGGCTGCCAGACTTCCAGCAGGTGACCAAGGCGACCGTCTTTAACCATAGCTTCAAATTCTTTTCTTTCCTGCAATATACATGTACATATACATGTACCATTATGATCCTAAGTATTAGAACATATAGACCTAAGCAAACAGTGAAGACCCAGATCAGACTGCTCCTGAAGGAGCAGTCTGATCAGGGTCTACACTGTCTGCCTTTCTCTCTGCACCTTTTGGACTTCTTGCTGGATCGTGAAACAAATTTGTCAAAATTTTAGGAGATTTACATCAAGTCCTTAAGGTGTCCGAATTTTTAGGATTTTTAGGATATACATGTACAGTGAACCATACACACCACAACCTCATTATATCATTGTTCATTCTAATGCAGTTTTGGATATAAAAATACACGGTTTCAATAAATGGTCATTTTTCTATATAGTCTATACATTTTAGTTTGGAAAAACTAACACAGTTTCTGCTTTGGAGCCCAACAATAGTGTTATAGAGGTTGGGGTGTATCAGCCACATCATAAGAAAAACTTTTTTGGGGATGGCCACCGGGTAAGACACAAACCTACCTGCTCAGCTACACAGACTAGTAAGAGTCTTTGAAGTTTTAGACAGAAACTAGGGGTACTGTCAATGTGCTGGTCCCCGCTCATTGGGGCTTGAAGAAACAGATGGGCTGCATGATGCTTCCACGCAGCGCTGAATCAGACAGCACACAAGTACTGGTAAACCGCTGAGAGGATCGAAACCTGCCCAGGTAAAGTGGTGTGAGTCGGACCGTCCATACTTATAAACCCTATTGGTTTCATTAGGCGACAGGGCTTGAGATGTCATTTCATCTCAATGTCGGGTAAAAGTCCCACAAAATTGGAAGCAACATCTCCAAAATGACCTATACAGAGTTGACGGGGACGTTAAACCTCAAATCAAACAAAGAAAACAAAACACACTGTGCTATCCAAGTGGCAAACACAAAGGTGCTGATCAGACGGCACACAAAAATCATACTGATCAGCACCTGTCATGTTGGCAAATGGCAAAAAACCAGGGCCAGTTGTTCAAACTAATGACATTGTTAGTTAACGAATCGTTAAAACTATTTTCATTGTATATGGCAAATATACATGTACTAGTAGTTTTGCTGAAAAAATATGCAACAAGAGGGCCATGATGGCCCTGGATCGCTCACCTGATCCATATTGTACAAACGAAATTGTAGGTAGTATATGGTGGAGTGGAGGGTTTGAGCAATTTTGGTTGGACCCAAGGAACATTTCTGTGAAACTAATTCAAAATCAGTCTGGCTGTTTAGGAGTAGAAGTCATTTTGAGAAGTAGAAGTCATTTTTGATGAAATGACTTCTCAAGCCCTGCCCCCAATCAAACCAATAGGGTTTAAATGCATAGACCACTTTCACCACTTTGCACAACCTGGGCAGGCTAAGACCTTCAAAATGGTTTACCACTACTCCTGTAGAAGCACCTTGCAGCAAGCCCTGATGGGTGGGGGCCAAAACTTTTGAAAGATGTCTGTCTCTAAAAGGAAGCAATTTTATTCTAACAAAATTGCTCAAAATATTTTGTTTTACTGAGCATGATGGCCACCAGAGCTAAAAACCTCAAACCTCATTCCCGTGAAATAATTTCAAAATCCATCCACTGGTTAAGGAGAATACATGCAAGTCATTTAAAGGTTTTTCTATTTTTAGCTCTGGCTGCGATCTTGGTCACCCAAGCGGAACAGTCTGAGCAATTTTGGAAGAGGGTCATGCAAGGAACATTCCTGTGAAATATTTTCAAAATCCGTACACTCATTAAGGAGAAGTCGTTTGAAGGTTTTTTATTTTTAGCTCTGACAGCCATCTTGTTCACCTGAGCTGGATGGTTTGAGCAATTTTGGTACAGGGTCACCCAAGGAACATTCCTGTGAAGTAATTTCAAAATCCATCCACTAGTTAAGGAGTCGTTGAAAGGTTTTTCTAATTTTAGCTCTGGTGGCCATCTTGTTCACCCGAGCGGAACGGTTTGAGAAATTTTAGTAGAGGTCGCGCGAGGAACATTCCTGTGAAATAATTTCAAAATCCATCCACTGGTTAAGGAGAAGAAGTCATTAAAGGCTTTTCTATTTTTAGCTCTGGCAGCCATCTTGTTCACCCGAGCAGAACAGTTTGAGCAATTTTGGTAGAGAGTCACCCAAGGAACATTCCTGTGAAATAATTTCAAAATCCATCCACTGGTTAAAGAGAAGATGTTTAAAGGTTTTTCTATTTTTAGCTCGGGTGCCATCCTGTGAAACAATTTCAAAATCCATCGACTGGTTAAGAAGTCGTTGAAAGGTTTTTCTATTTTTAGCTCTGGTAGCCATCTTGTTCACCCGAGCGGAATGGTTTGAGCAATTTTAGTAGAGGTCGCGCGAGGAACATTCCTGTGAAATAATTTCAAAATCCATCCACTGGTTAAGGAGAAGAAGTCGTTTAAAGGCTTTTCTATTTTTAGCTCTGGCGGCCATCTTGTTCACCCAAGCAGAACAGTGAGCAATTTTGGTAGAGAGTCACGCAAGGAACATTCCTGCGAAATTATTTCAAAATCTGTCCAGCAGTTTTGGAGAAGAAGTCCATTTAAAGCAAAAGCTGATAACGGATGCACGGACGACGGACAAAGAGACTGATCAAAAAAGCTCACCTTGAGCACGTGCTCAGGTGAGCTAAAAATACTAGAAGAAAGTATTGTACTTGCTAGAACAGTTAACAATTTGACTACTAATGAGATCGTTAAGCTAATGAGGCTTTGAAAAATTGGACCCAGTACTTTTTTGATATGCAATTTGAGAATATTGGAAGAATTATTCCATCCATCCTACCGAAATCAAATGTACCTTTTTCGCATGAAAAGATATAATTTGGCATGTACATGGGTAAAAGTTCTAAAATTCAAGAAACCTTTAATCAAGATTTTCCAAACCTGAAAAGGCAAATAGATGAAGCAGATGACTCAAGCAACAATAGTAGCTTGTATTTAAGTCCAAAATGCGATTAAACTAGAAAAATGTCAATATAGAAAACGGATGCCCCCGCCAAATGCCATTCATAAAAAATATTACAAATGTACTTCAAATCAATCATAAAATATATGCATCAACGGCAGATAATCCAAAAACCAAAAATGCAAAAGTTGTCTTCCTTGTTCATGACACATCGTCTCAGTGTGATGAATGCACCTGTGAAGTTTCATGAATATATTCCATACGGTTTAGGAGTTATGGCCCGGACACGGTTTACTATATGGTACTAAGTCAAGGGCAGATAATCCAAAAACCAAAAATGCAAGAGTTGTCTTCCTTGTTCATGACACATCGTCTCAGTGTGATGAATGCACCTGTGGAGTTTCATGAATATATTTCATACGGTTTAGGAGTTATGGCCCAGACACAGTTTACTATATGGTACTAAGTCAAGGGCAGATAATCCAAAAACCAAAAACGCAAGAGTTGTCTTCCTTGTTCATGACACATCGTGTCAGTCTGATGAATGCACCTGTGAAGTTTCATGAATATATTCCATACGGTTTAGGAGTTTTGGCCCGGACGCGGTTTACTATATGGTACTAAGTCAAGGGCAGATAATCCAAAAACCAAAAATGCAAGAGTTGTCTTCCTTGTTCATGACACATCGTCTCAGTGTGATGAATGCACCTGTGAAGTTTCATGAATATATTCCATACGGTTTAGGAGTTATGGCCCTGACACGGTTTACTATATGGTACTAAGTCAAGGGCAGATAATCCAAAAACCAAAAATGCAAGAGTTGTCTTCCTTGTTCATGACACATCGTCTCAGTGTGATGAATGCACCTGTGAAGTTTCATGAATATATTCCATACGGTTTAGGAGTTATGGCCCTGACACGGTTTACTATATGGTACTAAGTCAAGGGCAGATAATCCAAAAACCAAAAACGCAAGAGTTGTCTTCCACATTCATGACACATCGTCTCAGTGTGATGAATGCACCTGTGAAGTTTAATGAATATATTCCATATGGTTTAGGAGTAATGGCCCGGACACGGTTTACTATATGGAACTTAGTCAAGGGCAGATAATCCAAAAAAAAAACAAAGGACCAGTGGTCCTGAACCGCTCACCTGTCTGGTGACAATTTTCCTACTTAGATCAAAAAATGCAAGAGTTGTCTTCCTTGTTCATGACACATCGTCTCAGTGTGATGAATGCACCTGTGAAGTTTAATGAATATATTCCATATGGTTTAGGAGTAATGGCCCGGACACGGTTTACTATATGGAACTTAGTCAAGGGCAGATAATCCAAAAAAAAAACAAAGGACCAGTGGTCCTGAACCGCTCACCTGTCTGGTGACAATTTTCCTACTTAGATCAGCAGAAAATGTCATTTACCCTGCTCATAAATTTTAAAATTCCATCTCAATATTTGTTGATGTGACCTAGACCATATTGGCAACTTTTCATCTTGGTCATGTGATCTAGACCGTATTGGCATTTTTTCATTTGTTCAACTCACAAAGGCTCCATATTAAATTTCACTTAAATTGGCTCAGCAGTTTTGGAGAAAAAAATATCTGAAATATGGATCCTGAATGACCTTGGTCTAAGGCCAATGAATGACCTTGACCTTTCTCACCCATAGATCTTCATGTATTCAG
Source organism: Lucinisca nassula (assembly GCA_963580285.1). NCBI lineage: Eukaryota > Metazoa > Mollusca > Bivalvia > Lucinida > Lucinidae > Lucinisca > Lucinisca nassula. The sequence continues at coordinate 124,818,541 of OY757023.1, forward strand.
TTACTTTACCTGATCTACAAATTTTGGTGACACTGTCTTCAATGGTTTCCTATAAATCCATTATTTTCACTTTGCCCCATGCAAAAGCCTAAGTCGGCAAATTTGACATTGCTGTAAAATAGGTCAAGGTCAACCCAGGGTCACCAGTTGTACAAACCATGATGGGCCCGAGTACCATATGCTACATGCCAAGTTTCAAGGCCACTGGCGTTATGGTTCTGGAGAAGAAGATTTTTGAAGGCTTTTTACCATATATGGGCATGGCGGCCATCTTGGGTCTAAGGCCAATGAATGACCTTGACCTTTCTCACCCACAGATCTTCATGTATTCAGTTACTTTACCTGATCTACCAATTTTGGTGACACTGTCTTCAATGGTTTCCTATAAATCCATTATTTTCACTTTGCCCCATGCAAAAGCCTAAGTCGGAAAATTTGACATTGCTGTAAAATAGGCCAAGGTCAACCCAGGGTCACCATTTGTACAAACCATGATGGGCCCGAGTACCATATGCTACATGCCAAGTTTCAAGGCCAATGGCCTTATGGTTCTGGAGAAGAAGATTTTTGAAGGCTTTTTACCATATATGGGCATGGCGGCCATCTTGGTCATGTGATCCAGACCCCGTGAACAAACTTTCGTTCCCCCATCCCACTGAGGCTCCATATGAAATTTGGCTTTGATTGGCCCTGCAGTATAGGAGAAGAAGATCTTTGAAAATGGTGGACAGACGGACGACGGACGGATGGACGACGGACCATGGCTATACTATAAGCTCACCTATGAGCCTAAAGGCTCAGGTGAGCTAAAAATCCATTATTTTCACTTTTTCCCATGCAAAAGCCTAAGTCAGCATATTTGACATTACTGTAAAATAGGTCAAGTTCAACCCAGGGTCACCATTTGAACAAATTATGATAGGCCCGAGTACCATATGCTACATGCCAAGTTTCAAGGCCATTGGCCTTACGGTTCTTGAGAAGAAGAATTTCGAAGTGTTTTTACCATATATGGGCGTGGTGGCCATCTTGGTCATGTGATCTAGACCATATTGGCAGCTTTTCATTTGTTCAACTCCCAAAGGCTCCATATTGAATTTCACATCAATTGGCTCAGTAGTTTCTGAGAAAAAATGTTTGAAATATAGAACCTGAGTGACCTTGGTCTAAGGTCAATTAATGACCTTGACCTTTCTTACACATAGATCTTCATGTATTCAGCTAGTTTACCTTATCTACTAATTTTGGTGACAGTGTCTTCAATGGTTTCCTAAAAATCCATTATTTTCACTTTTTCCCATGCAAAAGCCTAAGTTGGCAAATTTGACATTGCTGTAAAATAGGTCAAGGTCAACTCAGGGTCACCATTTGTACAAACTATGATGGGCCTGAGTACCATATGCTACATGCCAAGTTTCAAGGCCATTGGCCTTACGGTTCTGGAGGAGAAGAATTTTTAAGGCTTTTTACCATATATGGGCGTGACGGCCATTTTGGTCATGTGATCTAGACCGTATTGGCATTTTTTCATTTGTTCAACTCACAAAGGCTCCATATTAAATTTTACTTAAATTGGCTCAGCAGTTTTGGAGAAAAAAATGTTTGAAATATGGATCCTGAATGACCTTGGTCTAAGGCCAATGAATGACCTTGACCTTTCTGACCCATAGATCTTCATGTATTCTATTACTTTACCTGATCTACAAATTTTGTTGACACTGTCTTCAATGGTTTCCTATAAATCCATTAGTTTCACTTTGCCCCATGCAAAAGCCTAAGTCGGAACATTTGACATTGCTGTAAAATAGGTCAAGGTCAACCCAGGGTCACCATTTGTACAAACCATAATGGGCCCGAGTACCATATGCTACATGCCAAGTTTCAAAGCCACTGGCCTTATGGTTCTGGAGAAGAAGATTTTTGAAGGCTTTTTACCATATATGGGCATGGCGGCCATCTTGGTCATGTGATCCAGACCCGCGAACAAGGCCAATGAATTACCTTGACCTTTCTGATCCATATACATTCATGTATTCAGTTACTTTACCTGGTCTACAAATTTTGGTGACACTGTCTTCAATGGTTTCCTATAAATCCATTATTTTCACTTTGCCCCATGCAAAAGCCTAAGTCGGAAAATTTGACATTGCTGTAAAATAGGCCAAGGTCAACCCAGGGTCACCATTTGTACAAACCATGATGGGCCCGAGTACCATATGCTACATGCCAAGTTTCAAGGCCAATGGCCTTATGGTTCTGGAGAAGAAGATTTTTGAAGGCTTTTTACCATATATGGGCATGGTGGCCATCTTGGTCATGTGATCCAGACCCCGCGAACACACTTTCGTTCCCCCATCCCACTGAGGCTCCATATGAAATTTGGCTTTGATTGGCCCTGCAGTATAGGAGAAGAAGATCTTTGAAAATGGTGGACGGACGGACGGACGACGGACGGATGGACGGACGGACGACGGACCATGGCTATACTATAAGCTCACCTATGAGCCTAAAGGCTCAGGTGAGCTAAAAATGCAAGAGTTGTCTTCCTTGTTCATGACACATCGTCTCAGTGTGATGAATGCACCTGTGAAGTTTCATGAATATATTCCATACGGTTTAGGAGTTATGGCCCGGACACGGTTTACTATATGGTACTAAGTCAAGGGCAGATAGTCCAAAAACCAAAACTGCAAGAGTTGTCTTCCTTGTTCATGACACGTTGTCTCAGTGTGATGAATGCACCTATGAAGTTTCATGAATATATTCCATACAGTTAAGGAGTTATGGCCCGGACACGGTTTACTATATGGTACTAAGTCAAGGGCAGATAATCCCAAAACCAAAAATGCAAGAGTTGTCTTCCTTGTTCATGACACATCGTCTCAGTGTGATGAATGCACCTGTGAAGTTTCATGAATATATTCCATACAGTTTAGGAGTTAGGGCCCGGACACGATGTCGGGACGGATGGACGGACGGACAAACGAACGGACGGACAGGGGTAAAACTTAATGCCCTTCCGCTATTCTCCAAATAGGCCGGGGCATAAAAATCTGAAAAGCCACCATTTGAGGTCTGTGAGCAGAAATTTTTAATGTTGTTTTAGTCTTAAATACAGACTCCCGTGGAGGGACCAACAAATTGTACAGGAAAATGATCAGGAACTGACACTATCAGATCCCAAATCCACCCCACAACACCACAAGGGAAAGAAGCTGAAACACGGAGCCACAACAACAAACACAACAGACAGCTGGTAAACCGGGCCAGCAGCTCTTTCCCAAACAGGTGGCAACGCAGATAATCCAAAGGTAACGAAAAAGGAACAACGTACATAATGGGGGAAAGAACCAGAATCAACATAACAAACATTAACCAGGAAGGAACCACAGCAAAAGCACCAACCCGGAATGGTCAGTAAAAATTCAATGGATCTCAATGGTTTCTGTGATAAATGGCATTTTATGAAGTGGAGGTGGTGGGGCATGTGACATGTCCCCGGCACATCCCGGGGGACCCACAGGTTGGTGTCACTTAACGCGTCTTATCATAAGGAACAAGAATATATATGGTTTAGGGGTGAGAATCTGAATGGTTTCTGAGATAAATGGCCTTTTATGAAGTGGAATGGTCGGGGCATGTCCCCGGCACATCCCGGGGGACCCCAAGGTTGGTGTCACTTAATGCATCTTATCATAAGGAACAAGAATATATATGGTTTAGGGGTGGGGATCTGTAAGGTTTCTGAGATATAAGGCATTTTATGAAGTGGAGCGGGTGGGGCATGGCCCCTGCACAACCTAGGGGACCCCCAGGTTGACATAAAAGCATAGGGCTAAGAGAGGTTTACTCAAGGAACATTTCTATGTAAGTTTTGTCAAAATATCTGCAATGACTTGGCATTTTTCCACATTATAAGACAATGGAAACTCTAAGTTGCCATAGCAACAAAACTAAAAGGCCAAATTTCATAACACAAAACCTGTAAAGGCAAATCATAAAGCCTCAGCCTCCTAGAGCATATGGTTTCTGAGGAGATGATTTTTTAAGTATTTTTTTTTCTATTTTTGGCATTTTGGTTTCCATAGCAACAAATAAAAATGAGCAGTAGGCCTAAAATCATATGGCAGATAGTAGATTGCCTATTGAAATTTCTATGAAAGTTTTGTCAAAATATCTTCAATGTTTGTTTGATTTGAGGTTTAACGTCCCCGTCAACACTGTAAAGGTCATTTTGGAGACGTTGCTTCCAATTTTGTGGGACTTTTACCCGACATTGAGATGAAATGACATCTCAGGCCCTGTCGCCCAATGAAACCAATAGGGTTTATTAGCATGGACGGTCCGCCTCGCACCGCGGTTCCTGGACAGGCTTAGATCCTCTAAGCGGTTTACCAGTACTAGTGTGCGGGCCAGATTCAGCTCTGCATGGAAGCATCGTGCAGCCCATGTATTTATATCTTCAATGACTTGGCAGTAAATGCCATTTTTCAATTTTCTATATCTATTTCTCCAAGACCTGATGGGTTGGGGCACCCTCAAATGAATGGAACCCGATAAATTATCAAAACAAGATGTTAACCTTCTCTGTGAGTCTTGACCATATCTTGTTGGTATCTCTCTCAAGGTCAAGGTCCTGTAATCGCTCATGTAAATCATCATCATCATGGTCATCATCATCATTGTCTGTTGTTTCTTTCTCAAGTCTAGCAAGAATATCCATCATCTTTCTTTTCTCATCAGAACTTGCACTGCATTCCTTCAACCCTGGTTTAGATAAAATTAGAAAAATGATCAGACCCATCATCGTGTTAACAAGTCTGTGTATGAACACCCCTCTACACCCCACTTTATATTTTACAGGGATATACATTATTTCCCTTATTTCTGTTCCAAGACATAGTTTATGGGTACTAGTTAGAACAGCCTCAATGAGGTGGTTCTAAGAAGCACCCTCAACCTATCTTGAGATTATAAATAAGAAAAATAAAGCAAAAATTCACTACATGTATGCCACATGCATATGTTATCATAATGTGTTTTTTGTTTGTCTGTGCAGTCTGATCAGCACCTTTGTGTTTGCCACTTGGATAGCACAGTGACAGTTTTGTTTTCTTTGTTTGATTTGAGGTTTAACGTCCCCGTCAACACTGTACAGGTCTGTTAGCAAATAGTGCAGGCCCTTATCAGAGATTCAGACGCCGCGTTCTGTGGCGTCTCATCTGAGCCCGCAATGTTTGCCAACGTACCCCTTTAGGGTTTTTGTTTGTATGTTTGATTTGAGGTTTAACGTCCCCGTCAACACAGTATAGGTCATTTTGGAGACGTTGCTTCCAATTTTGTGGGACTTTTACCAGACATTGAGATGTAATGACATCTCAAGACCTGTCGCCCAATGAAACCAATAGGGTTTATAAGCATGGACGGACCGACATACACCACTTTGCCAGGGCAGGCATAGATCCTCTAAGCAGTTAACCAGTACTCGTGCGCGGGTTGGTTTCAGCTCTGCGTGGAAGCATCATGCAGCCCATCTATTTCTTCAAGCCCCGATGGGCGGGGGCCCGTTATCATAATGTGTAAAAGTGTACATTTTGAGTGGACTGTTTGCCAATCAACTCAGAGTTAAGAATACTGCAGGCATTCACTGCTGCTGTCTGATTCATTATCACTGACCAATAAAGGTTTTAATAAACTTTAAGCTTTTGTGCACTGTTTAATAAACAGAGAGAAATGGAAAAAATAAAGGGCAAAAAGTACCAGTAAGTGTATTTTTTTTTTTCATAATGATCCTAAGTAGAGGGACAGGTAGGCTTAAGCAAACAGTGCAAACCCAGATCAGACTGCTCCTGACGGAGCAGTCTGATCAGGGTCTGCACTGTTCACCATTCCATCTGCACCTTTTGGAATCCTGGCTCCAGCATGAAACAAATGAGTTAAAACTTTAGGGGAATTACAGCAAGTCTCCCAGGTGTCTGAATTTTCAGGATTTTTATGCAAAATACTGAATTGGTTAAACAAAACAGTCCAAGTTCATTATTCAGCCTATCCTCAGAGACCAGAAGAGCAGTTGTCAGTTTCTGGTGAAAGAATATGCACTGTACTGGTTAACCGCATACATATAAGCTTGCCCAGGACAAGTGTGGATAGGTAAACTGACTGGCTCAATATGACCTATATAGTGTTGATAGGGCTGTTAAACTCCAAAATAAACAAAACCACCCCTCCGTTGGTCTAAGTGCTTTGTTGTACACAGTACAAGTAAAGAGTAACACATCTGATAACCCTCTGCATGCAGAAAGCCCTTAAAGGGGTACCTTGGCAAACAGTGCAGACCCAGATCAGATGCCACAGAATGCGGCATCTGATCAGGGCCTGCACTATTTGCTAACAGAATTTTCAGTCAAAATAGAATACAAGAGGGCCATGATGGCCCTGGGTCGCTCACCTGATCCATAAGGTATCAAGTGGGCCCCGGGAAGAGCCATTATTGACCCCATGGCTATAATTTGCATAATCTTGGTAGTGGCTTCATACCAAATATCAAAGAACGGAGCCTTCTAGTTGCAGACAAGAAGGTTTTTAAAGGTTTTCCTTATATAAGTCTATATAAAACCTGCGGGTCCCGGGCATAGCCATTTTTGGCCCCAGGGCTATAATTTGAATAATCTTGGTAGAAATCCACACAACAAAACTTCATACCAAATATCAAAGACCTTGGCCTTCTGATTTCAGACAAGAAGATTTTCAAAGGTTTTCCCATTATAAGTCTATGCAAAACAAGTGGGCTCGGGGGTTTGCCCATTTTTGGCCCCAGGGCACTAATTTGAACAATTTTGTTAGAGGTCCACTACATGAAACTTCATACCAAATATTAACCCTTCTCTTGCTGAATATTCAGTTAAGGCACACCCATTTCTGACTTTGAACCAATCAGATTACTTGATGTAATTTATTCCTACAAATTCATAAATTGAATGTCAAACAGTGTAGATCCTGATCAGATGGCTTCTTTAGAAGCCATCAGCCATCTGATCTGGATCTACACTGTTTCCAAAGATAGGGGTTGTCGTGAACAGCAGGATAAGAGTTAAAGACCGGTAAGATTTTCAAAGGTTTTCCCTACATAAGTCTATGTAAAACCAGTGGGGCACCGGGGTGGGCCAATTTTTGGGCTCAGGGCTATAAATGGAACAATCTTGGTAGAGGTCTACTAGACAAAGCTTTATACCAAATATCAAAGACGTGAGCCTTCAGGATTCCAACAAGATTTTTAAAGGTTTTCCCTATATAAGTCTATGTAAAACCAGTGGGCCCCGGGGCGGAGCCATTTTGGCCCCAGGGCTATAATTTGATTAATCTTGGTCAAGGTCCACTAGACAAAGCTTCATACCAAATATCAAAGAACTGAGCCTTCTGGTTTCAGACAAGAAGATTTATATAGATTTTCCCTATATAAGTCAATGTAAACCCAGTGGGCCCCGGGGAAGGGGGCATTTTTGGCCCCAGGGCTATAATTTGAAAAATCTTGATAGAGGTCCACTAGACGAAGCTTCATACCAAATATCAAAGACCTGAACCTTCAGGTGAGACAAGAAGATTTTTAAATATTTTCCCTGTATAAGTCAATGTAAATTCAAAGGGCCCCGGGGTGGGGGCAGTTTTGGCCCCAGGGCTATAATTTGAACAATCTTGGTAGAGGTATTTCATACCAAATATCAAAGACCTGGGCCTTGCCATTTCAGAGAAGAAGATTTTTAAAGATATTCCCTAAATAAGCCTATGTTAAACCAAAGGGCCCCAGGGCGGAGGCATGTTTGGCCCTAGGGCTATAATTTAAACAATCTTGATAGAGGTTCACCAGATAAAGCTTCACACCAAATATCGAAGACCTGGGCCTTGTGGTTTCAGACAAGATTTATAAAGAATTTCCCTATATAAGTCTATGTAAAACCAAAGGGCCCCGGGGCGGGGCATTTCTGGCCCGAGGGCTATAATTTGAACAATCTTGGTAGCGGTCCACTAGATGAAATTTCATACCAAATATCAAAGACCTGGGCCATGTGGTTTCAGAGAAGAAGATTTTTGAAGATTTTCCCTATATATAAGTCTTTGTAAAACCAAAGGGTCCCGGGGCGGGTCATTTTTGACCCCAGGGCTATTATTTGAACAATCCTGGTAGAGGTCCACTAGATGAAGCTTCATACAGTACTCGCAGATAAGATTGATTAGGGGGAGCTATTCAGGTGTTGTCATTATATGTCAAATTCGCTGAGTAGACCAGAAGATTCGGTACAGTGCCTTTAAGCACGCTTTTTACAAGCGGACAAATTGGTCATATACGCCACAGCTATGCTTGTGTTACAGTTAAATTCACACAATCGGATGACTTGGTTTACCTTTTTGTTGATGGAATATTCCTAAGGCAGGTACAAACGATAGCTCTGCCTAGTCAATCTTATCTGCAACTACTATACCAAATATCAAAGACCTGGGCCATGCAGTTTCAGAGAAGAAGATCTTTGAAGATTTTCCCTATACAAGAGGCTCAATGAGCCTAACCGCTCACCTGAGGAACATTTTAGTTAGCTGTTTGTCTCATGGTCTTTGAGCATAATATTTTTTGAAGTTCTTCCTTATGGAACACGGCATTGTCAATTTGGACCCTAGTGGCAGGTTTGGTAGGATTAATGTAGGGGACCACTTAGAATTGCTAGATGCTTAATATGAAAGCTCTGGGCCTAGTGGTTTCAGAGAAGAAGATTTTTGAATTTTTTTTTTCATTATAAGTCTATTGGGGCTAAGAGGCCCCGGGGCATGGCCAGTTTAGACCCCAGCGACATGATTGGCACAATTAATGTAGGGGACCACTTGACATTGCTACATGCTTAATATGTAAGCTCTGGGCCGAGTGGTTTCAGAGAAGAATTTTTTTTTTTAAGTTTTTCCCATTGTAAGTCTATGGGAGCTATATGTTGCCATGGCAACACCAGTTTCAATCTGAACTGCCCCAAAACATACTGCATCTTCTCCCCATATCGGATAATGCTTCTCATGAAATTTAATCATGATTGGCCAAGTGGCTTTAAAGACATACCGGTACTTATTTGAAAATGTGAACAGATGCCGGACCATTGGCATACTAATACCTCACATGAGCCTTCGGCTCAAGTGAGTTAATAATACTAGCGGTTTCAGAGAAGAAGATTTTTTAAGCTTTTTTCCATTATAAGTCTATGGGGGCTAAGGGGCCCCAGGGCGTGGCCAGTTTAGATCCCAGGGGCATGATTGGCACAATTTATGCAGGGAACCACTTGACATTGCTACATGCTTAATATGTAAGCTCTGGGCCTAGTGGTTTCAGAATCGGAGAAGAAGATTTTTTAAGCTTTTTTTCCATTATAAGTCTATTGGGGCTAAGGGGCCCCGCGGCGTGGCCAGTTTAGACCCCAGTGGCATGATTGGCACAATTTATGTAGAGGACCACTTGACATTGCTACATGCTTAATATGTAAGCTCTGTGCCTAGGGGTTTCAGAGAAGAAGATTTTTTAAGCTTTTATTTCCATTATAAGTCTATGGGGGTAAAGGGACCCCGGGGCGTGGCCAGTTTAGACCCCAGGGGCATGATTGGCATAATTTATGTAGGGGATCACTTGACATTGCTACATGCTTCATATGTTTTGTTTGTTTGATTTGAGGTTTAACGTCCCCGTCAACACTGTAAAGGTCATTTTGGAGACGTTGCTTCCAATTTTGTGGGACTTTTACCCGACATTGAGATGAAATGACATCTCAAGCCCTGACACCCAATTAAACCAATAGGGTTTATTAGCATGGACAGTCCGCCTCGCACCGCGGTTCCTGGACAGGCTTAGATCCTCTAAGCGGTTTACCAGTACTAGTGTGCGGGCCGGATTCAGCTCTGTGTGGAAGCATCATGCAGCCCATATATTTCTTCAAGCCCCTATGGGCAGGGCAATGCTTCATATGTAAACTCTGAGTCTAGTGGTTTCAGAGAAGAAGATTTTTTTAGCTTTTTTCCATTTTAAGTCTATGGGGGCTAAGGGGCCCCGGGGCGTGGCCAGTTTAGACCCCAGGGGCATGATTGGCACAATTTATGTAGAGGACCACTTGACATTGCTACATGCTTTATATGTGAGCTCTGTGCCTAGTGGTTTCAGAGAAAAAGACGTTTTAAGCTTTTTTTCCATTATAAGTCTATGGGGGCTAAGGGGCCCTAGGGTGTGGCCAGTTGAGATCACAGGGGCATGATTGGCACAATTTATGTAGGGGACCACTTGACATTGCTACGTGCTTAATATGTAAGCTCTTGGCCAAGTGGTTTCAGAGAAGAAGATTTTTTAAGCTTTTTTTCCATTATAAGTCTATGGGAGCTAGGGGGCCCTGGGCGTGGCGTTTAGACCCCAGGGGCATGATTGGCACAATTTATGTAGAGTACCACTTGACGTTGCTACATGCTTAAAATGTAAGCTCTGTGCCTAGCAGTTTCAGAGAAGAAGATATTTTAAGCTTTTATTTCCATTATAAGTCTATGGGGGTTAAGGGACCCCGGGGCGTGTCAAGTTTAAACCCAAGGGGCATGATTGGCACAATTTATGTAGGTGACCACTTGACATTGCTACATGCTTCATATTTAAGCTCTGGGCCTAGTGGTTTCAGAGAAGAAGATTTTTTTAGCTTTTTTCCATTATAAGTCTATGGGGGCTAAGGGGCCCCGGGGCATGGCCAGTTTAGACCCCAGGGGCATGATTGGCACAATTTATGTAGAGGACCACTTGACATTGCTACATGCTGAATATGTAAGCTCTGTGCCTAGCGGTTTCAGAGAAGAAGATTTTTTAAGCTTTTACTTCCATTATAAGTCTATGGGGGTAAAGGGACCCCGGGGCGTGGCCAGTTTAGACCCCAGGGGCATAATTGGCACAATTTATGTAGGGGACCACTTGACATTGCTACATGCTTCAAATGTAAACTCTGGGTCTAGTGGTTTCAGAGAAGAAGATTTTTTTAGCTTTTTTTCCATTTTAAGTCTATGGGGGCTAAGGGGTGTCGGGGCATGGCCAGTTTAGACCCCAGGGGCATGATTGGCACAATTTATGTAGTGGACCACTTGACATTGCTACATGCTTAATATGTAAGCTCTGTGCCTAGCGGTTTCAGAGAAGAAGACTTTTTAAGCTTTTTTTCCATTATAAATCTATTGGGGCTAAGGGGCCCAAGGGCGTGGCCAGTTTAGATCCCAGGGGCATGATTGGCACAATTTATGTAGGGGACCATTTGACATTGCTACATGCTTAATATGTAAGCTCTGGGCCTAGTGGTTTCAGAGAAGAAGATTTTTTAAGCTTTTTTTTCCAAATATAAGTCTATGGGAGCTAAGGGGCCCCGGGGCTTTGCCAGTTTAGACCCCAGGGGCATGATTGGCACAATTTATGTACAGGACCACTTGACGTTGCTACATGCTTAAAATGTAAGCTCTGTGCCTAGCGGTTTCAGAGAAAAGATTTTTTAAGCTTTTATTAACATTATAAGTCTATGGGGGCTAAGGGACCCCGGGGCGTGGCCAGTTTAGATCCCAGGGGCATGATTGGCACAATATATGTAGAGGACCACTTGACATTGCTACATGCTTAAAATGTAAGCCCTGTGCCTAGCGGTTTCAGAAAAGAAGATTTTTTAAGCTTTTATTTCCATTATAAGTCTATGGGGGCTAAGGGACCCCGGGGCGTGGCCAGTTTAGAACCCAGGGACATGATTGGCACAATTTAACTAGGGGACCACTTGACATTGCTACATGCTTCATATGTAAGCTCAGGGCCTAGTGGTTTCAGAGAAGAAGATTTTTTTAGCTTTTTTCCATTATAAGTCTATGGGGGCTAAGGGGCCCCGGGGCGTGGCCAGTTTAGACCCCAGGGGCATGATTGGCACAATTTATGTAGAGGACCACTTGACATTGCTACATGCTTAATATGTAAGCTCTGTGCCTAGCGGTTTCAGAGAAGAAGATTTTTTAAGCTTTTATTTCTATGGGGGTTAAGGGACCCCTGGGCGTGGCCAGTTTAGACCCCAGGGGCATGATTGGCACAATTTATGTAGGGGACCACTTGACATTGCTACATGCTTCATATGTAAGCTCTGGGCCTATTGGTTTCAGAGAAGAAGATTTTTTAAGATTTTCCCATTGTAAGTCTATGGGAGCTATATGTTGCCATGGCAACAAGAGTTTCCATCTGATCTGCCCCAAAACATAATGCATCTTTTCCCCCAACCTGATAATGCTTCTCATAAAATTTAATCATGATTGGCCAACTGGCTTTTAAGATATACTTAGTTGAAAATGTGAACGGACGGAGGACGCCGGGTCATTGGCATACTAATACCTCACATGAGCCTTGGCTCAGGTGAGCTAATAAGTCTATGTAAAACCAAAAGGTCCCGGGGCGGGGGCTTTTTTGGCCCCAGGGCTATAATCTGAACAATCTTGGTAGAGGTCCACCAGATGAAGCTTCATACCAAATATCAAAGACCTGGGCCATGCAGTTTCAGAGAAGAAGATTTTTGAAGATTTTCCCTATATAAGTCAATGTAAAACCAAAGGGTCACGGGAGGGGGCATTTTTGGCCCCAGGGCTATAATTTGAACAATCTTGGTAGAGGTCCACTAGATGAAGCTTCATACCAAATATCAAAGACCTGGGCCCTGCGGTTTTAGAGAAGAAGATTTTTAAAGATTTTCCCTATATAAGCCTATGTAAAACTGGTGGGCCCCCGTAAGGGCATTTTTGGCCCCAGGGCTATAGTTTGAACAATCTTGGTAGAGGTCCACCAGATGAAGCTTCATACCAAATATCAAAGACCTGAGCCTTGCGGTTTCAGAGAAGAAGATTTTTAAAGATTTTCCCTATATAAGTCTATGTAAAACCAAAGGGCCCCTGCACGGGGGCATTTTTGGCCCCAGGGCTATAATTTGAACAATCATGGTAGAGGTCCACTAGATGAAGCTTCATACCAAATATCGAAGATCTGGGCCTTGTGGTTTCTGAGAAGAAGATTTTTAAAGTTTTCATTTTAAAAATCTATTTTTAGCTCCTGTGACCTAGATGTGCAATAGACTGGAACCATTTGAACAACTTTGTAAGGGGACCACCTACGGATCATTCCTGTGAAGTTTGGTCAAAATCCGATCAGTGGTTTAGGAGGAGGTGTTGTTTGAAGAAAAAGTTTACGCACACACGCACGCATGCATGCACGCACACATGCACGCACGACGGACAAAAAGTAATCCCAAAAGCTCACCTCGTCACTACGTGACAGGTGAGCTAAAAAACGATAAGACTAGCCCTGACATCCCTTATATGACAAATGGACTTGTCCACCATATAGCAATGGAAAAGTCCACTAGTTCACAATGGGATAAGACTGCAAACATCGTGTGTAGTCTTGCCTGATCAACTGATCATGTCGGGGCTCATTTTGTGTCACCTCCCAGGCATAGCAACAGATAAGGTGGGTATTTTGTGATAATTGAAGGATAGTTTTTGTCAGTTGTCCATAAAAACCTATGTTGTGGGTACTCATTAGAACTGCCTCGGTGAGGCAGTTCTAATGAATACCCACAATATAGGTTTATTTTGAGAAATAAGGAAAACTATCCTTCAATTATCACAAAATACCCAACTTATCTGTTGCTATGCTCCCAGGGGAAGGGAGTAAAGAGAGCTGAAAGAAGTAGACAATATAACTGACTTTTTATGCTCAATTCAAGAGAGCTTGTAAATATGAAAACACCAACAAGGTATAAAAGCATTTTTTTGCCCAGATCAGCATAAAATGGTCTTTGTACCGCTCCCTGCTAGTGTCAGTATGTGGGAGGGTAGTGGTCTCCCAGGCCCTGCTAGTGTCAGTTTGTGGGAGGGAAATGGTCTCCCAGGCCCTGCTGGTGTCAGTATGTGGGAGGGTAGTGGTCTATCAGGGCCTGCTAGTGTCAGTTTGTGGGAGGGTAGTGGTCTCCCAGGCCCTGCTAGTGTCAGTTTGTGGGACAGTAGTGGTCTCCCAGGCCCTGCTAGTGTCCGTATGTGGGAGGTAGTGGTCTCCCAGGCCCTGCTGGTGTCAGTATGTGGGAGGGTAATGGTCTCCCAGGGCCTGCTAGTGTCAGTTTGTGGGCGGGTAGTGGTCTCCCAGGCCCTGCTGGTGTCAGTTTGTGGGAGGGTAGTGGTCTCCCATGCCCTGCTGGTGTCAGTATGTGGGAGGGTAGTGGTCTCCCAAGCCCTACTGGTGTCAGTATGTGGGAGGGTTGTGGTCTCCCATGCCCTGCTGGTGTCAGTATGTGGGAGGGTAGTGGTCTCACAGGCCCTGCTGGTGTCAGTATGTGATAGGGTAATGGTCTCCCATGCCCTGCTGGTGTCAGTATGTGGGAGGGTAGTGGTCTCCCAGGCCCTGCTGGTGTCAGTATGTGGGAGGGTAATGGTCTCCCGGGCCCTGCTGGTCTCAGTATGTGGGGGGTAGTGGTCTCCCAGGCCCTGCTGGTGTCAGTATGTGGGAGGGTAATGGTCTCCCAGGCCCTGGGAGTTGTGGCAATCACAACATCATGTACAAGAGGTCCATGATGGACCTAATTCGCTCACCTGAGTCAAGTTGTATTATCTTTTGATGATGTTTTCATTTTTGTCTATGTGCTATTTGTTCAATGTAGCAGAACCATTTAAGAACTTAGGTGGGGATTTTGCAAAATGTTTCTTAAATTCAGTCACTGTGTTCAAAGGATGTGGATTCTCGGCATCAAAAACCATAGAAGCTTCTAACACTAATTTTCTGATAACATGAAATTGTGTTAGTTTGCACTGGAGTTTTTGTATTTGAATATAAATGACGTTAAGTTTTGTTTTTGGAAAATAATGACATTAGATTTTTTAGCATAAACACTTAAGTTCGTTATGAAGTCAGTTTTATTTTGGGAAACAATAGCATATTTCAAAGCACTGACAGCACTGGTGGGCCAATTGTGTCGAATGTAGGCTAGGAAAATGATCCTGAATTGCGGTATAGACTGTTTATATTTCGTTTATTACTTGTACATTTCTGTACTGTAAGCAAAATGTGTAAATTCTGATTGGACGCCACATTCTGCAGCATCTGACTCAAAATTTCCTGTACTGTAAGTAACAAAGTAGACTTTGACCAGACAGAGGCCATATTCTGTGGCATCTGTTCTAGGTCTACACTGTTTTGTCAACCTCAACCCCTAATATGGAAAATGGCAGAACCTTTTACAAACAATGTAGGCCCAGATCAGACGTCAAGTTCTGCAGCATTTGATCTGGGCCTTCACTGTTTGCCCATCCCGGACTGCCAGTATCCCATTCTAAATTTTCGGCACAAACTGGGTTAAAATGATGTAATTTATTCCTATAAATTCACAAACTCAATGTAAGTGTAAATCTTGATCAGATGGCTTCTATAGATCCAAGAAGCCATCTGATCAGAATCTACATTGTTTGAAAGATAAGGCATATCCAGGCTCAGCAGGGCAAGGGTTAATTTGTTTGTTTGTGTTGAGCTTTACATCTATGTCAACACTATTTAGGCATGCTAATACTATATGCCAGCTTGATTCTTTTCTGTGCCTTGGCTCAGAATTCATTTATTAATACTGTAATTAAATCTCTATAAGTGTATCTTGCATCACTTTTGTGTCCAACTGATATTGGCTCACAGTTGGACAAGGCTTACTGTCCTTGCTGCAAGTATTGGTAGAGGGGGGAATGTTATTTCTTCTGTTTCTATATACACTTCCTTCCATTCATTTACCTCTTCTCCTCTGTCCCTCACTTTCGTATCCTCTACTATCTCTCCTACCTCTTTTCTCTGTTTCTTTGAGAGCACACAAAATGACCCACAAGGGTCGATGTGTCATTAAACCCAAAACAATCAATCAGTCAAATCTTTAATTCATAGAGCTGTAGATATGGTGGATATTTAGTGGTACATTAGCTAAAGTCTCCCTTATTTTTGATAAAAATGTATGGTGTGTATATATTCATTAAGAGCAAGGTGGTTCTAATAAATACCCACAACGTATGATATGTTTTATTGCTAAGGAAAATTATCCTTTAGCTATCAACATATACCCACCTTATCTACATCACTCCATCCAAAATAAACGGTGAGGCGGTTCTAATGAATACCCACAATATAGGTTTATTTCGAGAAATAAGGAAAACTATCCTACAGTTATCACAAAATACCCAACTCATCTGTTGCTATGCTCCCAGGGGAAGGGAGTAAAGAGAGCTGAAAGAAGAATGCAATATTACTGATTTTTTTATGCTCAATACAAGAGAGCTTGTAAATATGAAAACACCAACAAGGTATAAAAGCATTTTTTGCCAAGATCAGCATAAAAATGGTCTTTGTACTGCTCCCTGCTAGTGTCAGTATGTGTGTGGGTAGTGGTCTCCCAGGCCCTGCTAGTGTCAGTTTGTGGGAGGGTAGTGATCTCCAAGGCCCTGCTGGTGTCAGTTTGTGGGAGGGTAGTGATCTCCCAGGCCCTGCTGGTGTCAGTTTGTGGGAGGGTAGTGGTCTCCCAGGCCCTATTGGTGTCAGTATGTGAGTGGATAGTCGTCTCCCAGGCCCTGCTACTGTTTGTGGGAGGGTAGTGGTCTCCCAGGCCCTGCTGGAGTCAGTATGTGGGTGGGTTGTGGTCACCCAGGCCCTGCTGATGTCAGTATTTGGGAGGGTAGTGGTCTCCCAGGCCCTGCTGGTGTCAGTATGTGGGAGGGTCGTGGTCTCCCAGCCCTGCTGGTGTCAGTATGTGGTTGGGTAGTGGTCTCCCAGGGCCCTGCTGAATGTCAGTCTGTGGGAGGGTAGTGGTATCCCATGCCTGGCTGGTGTCAGTATGTGGGAGGCTAGTGGTCTCCCAGGCCCTGCTGGTGTCAGAATGTAGGAGGGTAGTGGTCTCCCAGGCCCTGGTGGTGTCAGTATGTGGGAGGGCAGTAGTCTCCCAGGCCATGCTGGTGTCAGTATGTGGAAGGGTAGTGGTCTCCCAGGCCCTGCTGGTGTATGTGTTAGGGTTGTGGTCTCCCAGGCCCTGCTGGTGTCAGTATGTGGGAGGGTAGTGGTCACCCAGGCCCTGCTGGTGTTAGTATGTGGGAGGGAAGTGGTCTCCCAGGCCCTGCTGATGTTAGTATGTGGGAGGTCAGTGGTCTCCCAGGCCCTGCTGATGTTAGTATGTGGGAGGGTAGTGGTCTCCAAGGCCCTGCTGAATGTCAGTATGTGGGGGGTAGTGGTCTCCCAGGCCCTGCTGAATGTCAGTATGTGGGGGGGGGGGGGGGGTAGTGGTCTCCCAGGCCCTGCTGATGTTAGTATGTGGGAGGGTAGTGGTCTCCCAGGCCCTGCTGGTGTCAGTATGTGGGAGGGCAGTAGTCTCCCAGGCCCTGCTGAATGTCAGTATGTGGGAGGGTAGTGGTCTCCCAGGCCCTGCTGATGTTAGTATGTGGGAGGGTAGTGGTCTCCCAGGCCCTGCTGGTGTCAATATGTGGGAGGGTAGTGGTCTCCCAGTCCCTGCTGATGTTAGTATGTGGGAGGGTAGTGGTCTCACAGTCCCTGCTGATGTTAGTATGTGGGAGGGTAGTGGTCTCCCATCCACTTCAATGACATGAACAATGATAATTCATTTACCATCATGGTTGTTTCGAAATCGGTCTTGAGTCCCGAATAAGCAAGTTAGGTGAGAAATTATTTTATTTTAAAAGGAGAGAAGATTGAAAAACAAGAGGGCCATGATGGCCCTGGATCGCTCACCTGATCCATAGAGTAACAAGTGGGCCCAGGAAAGGGCCATTATTGACCCCAGGGTTATAATGTGCATAATGTTGAGGGAGGTCTAAAAAGGTGAAGCTTCATACCAAATATCAACAAAGGCTATAAATTGAACAATCTTGGCAAAGGTCCAGTAATGTCTAAGACCTGGTCCTTGCAGTTTCAGAGAAGAAGATTTTTTTAAAGATATTCCCTGCATAAGCCTATGTAAAACCAAATTGCCCCGGGGCTAGGTCCACTAGATGAAGCTTCACACCAAATAGACCTTGGCCTTGCTGTATCAGAGAAAAAGATTTTCAAAGATTATCTCTATATATTGTAAGCCTATGTAAAACCAAAGGGCCCGGGTAGAGGTCCACTAGATGAAGCTACATACCAAATATCAAAAGCATGGGCCTTGCAGTTTCAGAGAAGCAGATTTTCAAAGACTATCTCTATATAAGTCTTATGTAAAACCAATGGGTCTCGGGCAGGGGCATTTTTGGCCCAAGGGCTATAATGTGAACAATCTTGATAAAGGTCCACTAAATGACATTTCACACCAAATATCAAAGACCTAGGCGTTGTGGTTTCACAGAAGAAGATGTTATCAGATTTTGACTATATAAGCCTATATAACACCAAAGGGCCCAAAGGCAGGGGCATTTTGGCCCTATGACTATAATTTGAACAATCTTGGTAGAGGTCCACTAGATGAAGCTTCATACCAAATATCAAAGACCTAGGCCTTATGGTTTCAGAGAAGAAAATTTTTCAAGATTTTCCCTATATAAGTCTATATAAAACCAAAGGGCCCCGGAGCGGGGGCATTTTTGGCCCCAGGACTATAATCTGAACAATCTTGTTAGAGATCCACAAGATGAAGCTTCATACCAAATATCAAAGACCTGGGCCTTGCGGTTTCAGAGAAGGAGATTTTTAAAGATTTTCCCTATATAAGCCCATGTAAAACCAAAGGGCCCCGGGGCGGGGGCATTTTTGGCCCCAGCACTATAATTTGAAGGGTCCACTAAATGAAGCTTCATACCAAATAACAAAGACCTGGGCCTTGCGGTTTCAGAGAAAAAGATTTTTAAAGATTTTTCCAATATAAGCCCATGTAAAACTAAAGGGCCCCGGGGCGGGGGCATTTTTGGCCCCAGCACTATTATTTGAACAATCTTGGTGGGGGTCCACAAGATGAAGCCTCATACCAAATATCAAAGACCTGGGCCTTGTGGGGTGAAGCTTCATACCAAATATCAAAGACATGGGCCTTATGGTTTCAGAGAAGAAAATTTTTAAAGATTTTTCCTATATAAGCCCATGTTAAACCAAAGGGTCCCAGAGTGGGGGCATATTTGACCCCAGCACTATAATTTGAACAATCTTGGTAGGGGTCCACTAGATGAAGCTTCATACCATATATCAAAGACCTAGGCCTTGCGGTTTCAGAGAAGAAGATTTTTAAAGATTTTCCCTATATAAGCCCATGTAAAACCAAAGGGCCCCAGGGCGGGGTCATTTTTGGCCCCAGCACTATAATTTGAACAATCTTGGTAGGGGTCCACTAGATGAAGATTCATACCAAATATCAAAGACCTAGGCCTTGCGGTTTCAGAGAAGAAAATTTTTAAAGATTTTCCCTATATAAGCCCATGTAAAACCAAAGGGCCCCGGAGCGGGGGCATATTTGACCCCAGCACTATAATTTGAACAATCTTGGTAAGGGTCCACTAGATGAAGCTTCATACCAAATATCAAAGACCTAGGCCTTGCGGTTTCAGAGAAGAAGATTTTTAAAGATTTTCCCTATATAAGCCCATGTAAAACCAAAAGGCCCAGGGCTCAGGGGGGGGGGGGAGACCTGGGCCTTGTGGGGTGAAGCTTCATAACAAATATCAAAGACATGGGCCTTATGGTTTCAGAGAAGAAAATTTTTAAAGATTTTTCCTATATAAGCCCATGTTAAACCAAAGGGTCCCAGAGTGGGGGCATATTTGACCCCAGCACTATAATTTGAACAATCTTGGTAGGGGTCCACTAGATGAAGCTTCATACCATATATCAAAGACCTAGGCCTTGCGGTTTCAGAGAAGAAGATTTTTAAAGATTTTCCCTATATAAGCCCATGTAAAACCAAAGGGCCCCGGGTGGGGTCATTTTTGGCCCCAGCACTATAATTTGAACAATCTTGGTAGGGGTCCACTAGATGAAGATTCATACCAAATATCAAAGACCTAGGCCTTGCGGTTTCAGAGAAGAAAATTTTTAAAGATTTTCCCTATATAAGCCCATGTAAAACCAAAGGGCCCCGGAGCGGGGGCATATTTGACCCCAGCACTATAATTTGAACAATCTTGGTAAGGGTCCACTAGATGAAGCTTCATACCAAATATCAAAGACCTAGGCCTTGCGGTTTCAGAGAAAAAGATTTTTAAAGATTTTCCCCGATATAAGCCTATGTAAAACCAAAGGGCCCCGGGGCGGGGGCATATTTTGCCCCAGCCCTATAATTTGAACAAACTTGGTAGGGGTCCCCTAGATGAAGCTTCATACCAAAAATCAAAGACCTGGGCCATACGGTTTCAGAGAAGAAGATTTTTAAAGCTCTCCCCTATATAAGCCCATGTAAAACCAAAGGGCCCTGGAGTGGGGGCATTTTTTGCCCCAGCGCTATAATTTGAACAATCTTGGTAGGGGTCCACTAGATGAAGCTTCATACTAAATATCAAAGACCTGGGCCTTGCAGTTTCAGAGAAGAAGATTTTTAAAGATTTTCCCTATCTAAGCCCATGTAAAACCAAAGGGCCCCAGTGCGGGGGCATTTTTGGACCCAGCACTATAATTTGAACAATCTTGGTAGGGGTCCACTAGATGAAGCTTCATACCAAATATCAAAGACCTGGGCCTTACGGTTTCAGAGAAGAAGATTTTTAAAGATTTTCCCTATATAAGCCCATGTAAAACCAAAGGGCCCTGGAGCGGGGGCATTTTAGGCCCGAGCACTATAATTTGAACAATCTTGGTAGAGGTCCACTAGATGAAGCTTCATACCAAATATCAAAGACCTGGGCCTTGTGCTTTCAGAGAAGAAGATTTTTTAAGTTTTTGGTGAAAAAAATCTATTTTTGGCTCCTATGACCTAGATGTGCAACGGACCGGAACCATTTGAACAACTTTGAAAGGGGACCACCTAAGGATCATTCCTGTGAAGTTTGGTCAAAATCCGATCAGTGGTTTAGGAGGAGATGTTGTTTAAAGAATTGTTTACGGACGCACGGACGCACGGACGCACGGACGGACGGACGGACGCACGACGGACGACGGACAAAAAGTGATCCCAAAAGCTCACCTCGTCACTACGTGACGGTGAGCTAAAAAACCCAGCGATAAGCCAATAGGGCAGTCAGAAGTTTGTACAAATGCAGAAAGTGCACTAGATGAAAAAACACACCAGCTAATCTGCAAGACATCAACAAGATACATGTGAGTGTGAGTGAGTGTTTGAGTTTTATGTCTCACCAACAGCTGAGGTCATACGGAGACGGGACCTCGGTTTAAGGACCCATCCGAAAGTCTAGAGAAGCCCAGGATCAATCCTGCGATCCCTGTTTCACTAGGCGAGTAGCATAACCACTACACCACGGCGGCTTCTACAAGATACATGAAATATTTCTTGGCACTTTGCTTTTAGCAATAATCGGTCTGTTAATACGGTTTTTAGCAATCCAAACTTTGTTATTAACTTTTCGCTGGGGTTCAAAATAATAAACCCAAGTTTCATCACCAGTTAACAATTTGCAGATTCTCTTGTTTTCACAATTTTTATATGTTTTAAGTAATTCCCTGGCACATTTAACACGGTAAGCCTTTTGCTCTTTTGATAGCAAGTGGGGTACCCAATGAGCACATAGCTTCCTCAGTCCCAGATGATCAGTCAAAATTTTATGCACAGCTGCCGATTTTTTCCCCACATAACCTGTTATATCTCTAACAGTATATAGAGCGTCACCTTCAACCAATTTTTTCACAGCAGCAATGTTAGCTTCAGTCACTTGAAAACGGGATCTCCAAGAACGGGCACTATCTTCAACGTTACTTTTTCCATTCTGAAATTTATTTAACCACCGGCGAACTGTTATTATCGAGACCGCAGAAGATCCGTAAATATCACATAGTTCCTTTAGAACTTGTTTGGGAGATATCTTTAAGGCACCGCGGGCTTTTACGTAAGCTCTTATTTCTGACTTTTGTGAACCTTTCATAGTTGCTTCTAAAAAAGGCCAGTGGTACCGAGTGACACCGATTAAATTTTGTATATCTCCTAAACTAAACGTCCGACAGTAATTATATATATATATATATGTACGTGTAGATAAGATAATATATATTCTGAATATGTAAACCTCATGCAGATACCGTTTGAAATAACTACAGTAGCACATGAGGATCTCAGAACATTAAGAACATCCCTCGTAGGCTCGTACAATACAGAAAAATTCCATTTCAAAATTTAGGGGTGTCATGTTGTGTTTTCTTCAAAATTTATTTGGAAAATAGCTGAATCATTCAGAATGCCCTGCAAACAGTGAAGGCCCTGATCAGACGCGGCATTCTGCGGGATCTGATCTGGGCTTGTACTGTTTGTCAACTACCCGTTTTGGGGTTTCCAGTACTAAATGGGTTAAGCATGTGATAGCGATGGTAAACATGAATACCATGAAAAACTGACTTCACATGATTTGCGACCACAATGCTAGATTTAACAATTTTTTTTTTTCTGATTCAAATTAATCGAAGACGAGGGATTGATATGCAATTAAAATAAAAACTCGGAACCATTTACAATTTTCAAAAGTGTCAGGTTTTCATTGTTATTAAGTATATACTGAGGGTACCTGGCCAGTTTTACGTGAAGTTTAGAAGGTGTGCCTGGAGCAAGAACCACAACTCTGGGTGGCAAGGTATTTGAGTTTTCTCTTCTGACATTATAACCTTTTCTTACATGCTTTTCAATGAATGATAGAGATTTATCAGTGAAATATAAATCAATATTTTCACTGTTTTAAACAGTGAAAATACGATTTTTTATTTTTCACTGTTTGGGACTACTATTTTCTTCAAATCTAACTCAATTTCAATTTTATCTTTGTCAGATAACTGAACAATACTGAAATGTGTTCTAATTGACGCATAGCCCGTTCATGTGTGACGGGGACGTTACTAACGTCATTTATGAGGCTGATGTCACGTCTTTTGTCGCGCGACGTTTGACTTGCCAGCAACTTCTTTGGAAAACTACTCTCTCAATTATTTCATTAATCATTCATAATAATACCATCCCAGGCCATTTCTCAGGTGCAAACTGTCAGTTTACACCCAATAGTATACCCACTAAACACGATGGACACCACTAAATTGACGTGAAACGAACAGGAACAAAGATAATTTTCTCCGAATGTGAGGGACACCATTAAAGACGCTAAACATTGCCTTTTGAAGCATGTAAGAAACAGAAAATTTGATTTTTTCAGTGCAAGATCAAATTTTATTTCACTCATGAACACCAAAAATGCTTTTTTCACTCGTGGCTACGCCACTCGTGAAAATAACAGTTTTGGTGTTCATTCGATGAAATAAAATTCGATCTTACACTGAAAAAATCAAATATCCTTTATGTGATTGCTTTAACTCCCAAATATATATTGAGGTTTATTGGTGGTACTTGGTGCAGTTTTACATGAGGTTGTGATTGCCACAACTCCAATATCCTTTTGAGGTATATTGATGATACATACTTGAGGTGTGGTTCTTGTTCACGAAATGCCTACTCAACCTCATGTAGAAAACAGCAGAACTCTACATGTACCAAGTACCATCAATTTACCTCAAAGGATATTGTTTGTTTGATTTGAGGTTTAACATCCCTGTCAACACTGTAAAGGTCATTTTGGAGATGTTGCTTCCAATTTTGTGGGACTTTTACCCGGCATTGAGATGAAATGACATCTCAAGCCCTGTCGCCTAATGAAACCAATAGGGTTTATTAGCATGGACGGTCCGCCTCGCACCGCAGTTCCTGGACAGGCTTAGATCCTCTAAGCGGTTTACCAGTACTAGTGTGCAGGCCGGATTCAGCTCTGCGTGGAAGCATCATGCAGCACACTAGTACTGGTAAAGAGGTAGGAGTTATGGCCATCACCAGGTTTTGTTTATGGACTGACGCAAGGCTGATTGCTATATACCCCGAACCTATTCGGTCTGGGGGTAAAAAGGCACCCATGCATGGAAGTAGTATTGGAAAAGCATTTATTCTGCAATATCGATCCAGGACTGTTGTTGTCCCCCGCCCACTGGGCCTTGAAGAAATAGATGGGCTACACGATACTTCCACGCAGAGCTGAAACTGACCGCACACGAGTACTGGAAAACCGCTTAGAGGATCTAAGCCTGTCCAGGCAATGAGGTGCGAGTCGGACCGTCCATGCTTTAACCTTATAAACCCTATTGGTTTCACTGGGTGACAGGGCATGAGATGTCATTTCATCTCAATGTTGGGTAAAAGTCCTGCAAAATTGGAAGCAATGTCTCCAAAATGACCTATACAGTGTTGACGAGGACGTTAAACCACAAATCAAACAAAACCAGGACTGTTGTTTCTAGTGACTCCGTCTAGTGGAACACAGGGGGAGTTAACTGGCTGGGGTACCACATACCTTCCATAAAACAGTCTTTGTAAAACATCTCAGAGCAATCTCTGTGTTTCTCGGACTTATAGCACTCCACAGAGCAGTACCTAGTATTACATCTGGGACAGGTGTACTTTGACGCTTCTTTCAAGCAGAGAGGACACACGGATAGGTGGTCTGTCTCTGAAGAGACTGGTTCCCTTACATTCATTGGTTCTTCATTTCCAGCCATGATTTACACCTGTAAGACATCATGAAAACACACCTATATAATTGTGACCCCCTTGAACCCCACGTTTATAAAGTAAAACTAGGGTTTACAGGGGTATACCTTATTTACCTAAAATATAGATTGTGGGTAATCGTTAGAACCGCCTCGACGAGGCGGTTCTAACGAGTACCCAAAATCTATATTTTGAGCAGAAATAAGAAAAATATCACAATTTTTCATATGAAAGTTTTCAATTTTTGTGGCGGTTAAGTTTACAATGTATTTGTATAGGCGCGTTTTCGTAATAAGCACACAAAAATTAGAGGGAACTCAACTGATACAAGGTCAGGGCGGGCAACTTTTTCCATTATGACAACACACCCATGCGACATAGTGCATTTTTTTCACAGTTCCAAAATGGCTACTAATCTGATGAAAACTTGTGAATGCTCAGAACAGAGGTTGAGGGTGCTCGTTTGAACCGCCTCAATGATGCATCATGCGGTTCTAACCAGTACACTCAAAGTACACTCAACCTATGTCTTGGAACAGAAATAAGAAAAATAATGTATACCCCTATGAACCCCAGTTTTCTCTATATAAAGTGGGGTTTAGTGGGGTTGTCATTTCACAGATTTTTTAACATGATGCAGAAATCCTTTTGTCTCCCATATCAATAGGTGTGAACTCTTAAAGTATGGGAGCAAATTCTTTCCTTTAAGAGTTTGGCCCTTTTTACAGGGGTCTGAGTTTATAGGACAGTAAAACAGAAAGTTGTTTTCCCTTTAAAAAGGGGGTGTAAAATAGCAGGTGTGTATATTTACTTTGAGTAAATTCTTGCCTTTAACCCTTATCTTGCTGTTCACGACAACCCCTATCTTTGCAAACAGTGTAGATCCAGATCAGATGGCTGATCAGGATCTACACTGTTTGGCATTCAAGTTATGAATTTGTAGCAATTAATTACATCAAGTAATTTGATTGGTTGACAGACAGAAATGGGTGTGGCTTAAATGAATATTCAGCAAGATAAGGTTTAAAATTAGATTCCTATTCAAAAAGGGCTTGATCAAAGTCCCTGCATTGTACTGCTGGTTTTCCAGAATGACAGCTAAACCCGATTACTTGCAATGCATCCAAATATTTTTTTAACCCTTTTTGTACCAAATGGAATCTTCCTTCTTATATATAGCAGGAGTCCATTTCAAAATTTAGTGGTGTTGGGTTGTGTTTACTTCAAAATTGATTTGGAAAATGGCTGAATGTTTTGCAAACAGTGTAGGCCCTGATCAGATGCCGCATTCTGGTATGATTTTATGCTTTGACTGCATTCAAACCTAAAGGTAAGCTATGCTTGATTACCATGTCTAAAAGCCGGGTTTGACATCCAGTTTAGAAACAACTTAAGAGTGTTTGCAGAAGTTCATCCGCCCATACCTTTTCCTGCAGGATAAGTTTAGACACTGGCAGCCACTTTAATAAATATTAACTATTTCGAAACTTCAGGGGTATATATGACTCATAGATATAGATAAGTCTGGGGATGGTGCTTGGCACCGAGGTACATGTAACAATGCTGAACAAGATGTGTTTGTAAAACACTGATTCCCCCAGACAGCCCATGTTAAATATGAAAGCAGTATCACTAAGAAATTGAAAGGTATGGCTAATGTTCAAGCCTTAAAAAAGCAGGTCAATGTCACAAGGTAAAAAATTATGGGATCTTTGGAAAGGTCTTGTGACATAGAATGCACATGTGAAATATGAAAGCCCTATCACTTACCAATCGTAAGTTATGGCCAATGTTAAAGTTTTGAAAAGTAGGTCAAATGTCAAGGTCAAGAGGTAAAAAAAATTATGGTACCACTGGAAAGGACTTGTGAAAAAGAATGCACATGTGAAATATGAAAGCCCTATCACTTACCAGTCGAAAGTTATGGACTATGTTAAAGTTCTTAACAAGAGGCCCATGGGCCACTACGCTCACCAGAGGTCATGTGGTTTATACCATATACAGGCATGATGCCCATCTTGGTCATGTGACAACAAAAGGCCACCATGCAATCAGTAAAATCCACTGTCTTGCCTTTTTCCATACAATTGTCTATGTGACCAAATTTGACCGTGACATAAAAACAGGTCGAGGTCAACCAAAGGTCATCATTTGAACAAAATTGGTAGGGTCTGAGCCCCCGATACTGCATACCAAGTTTCAAGGTCATCGGCCTTTGGTTCCTGAGAAGAAGATTTTTTTAAGGTTCTTACCAAATGTGGGCATGGCAGCCATATTGGTCATGTGACCCAGTCCTTACGCACAAACTTTCATTCCCCCTTCCAATAGAAGCCCCACATGTAATTTGGTTTCAATCAACCTAGCAGTTTGAGTAGAGAAGAAGATTAAAATACTGAATTTGAGCCATCCAGGACAACGGTCAGCAAATGACCTTGACCTTTGGAGTTGAAAACCTTCCATTCAGCTGATTGCAAATATCATTTCTGATGCCACTAGCTACCATGCAATCAGAAAAATCCACTGTTTTGCCTTTTTTCCATACAAATATCTACATGTAAGTGACCATATTTGACCTTGACGTAAAACAGGTCAAGGTCAACCAAAGGTCATCATTTGAACAACTTGGTAGGGCCCGAGTCCCCAATGCTGCATACTAAGTTTCAAGAACATCGGCCATTCGGTTCTTGAGAAGAAGATTTTTAAAGGTTTTTACCATATATGGGCATGGCGGCCATATTGGTCATGTGACCCAGTCCTCATGAACAAACTTTCGTTCCCCCTTCCCAGAGAGGCGCCACATGTAATTTGGTTTCAATTGGCCAAGTAGTTTCAGAGGAGATGTTGTTTGGAAACGTTGACAAGGACGATGGACCAATGCCTATACTATAAGCTCCCCTGGAGCCTTCGGCTCTGGTGAGCTAAAAATATGCTGTTTTGACTTTTTCCCACACAAAAGTCTATGTGAGCAATTTTGACCTTGGCGTAAAATGGGTCATCCTAGAGTCATTATTTTAGCAAACTATAATAGGCCCGAGTCCCCAATGCTACATACCAAGTTTCATCACAAGCAGACCACTGGTTCAGGAGAAGATTTTTGATGGGTTTCTGCCTTATATGGGCATGGAGGCCAGCTTGGCCATGTGACCTTGACCCTGCGAGCCAACTTTCGTTCCCCCATCCCATGAATGCTGGACATGAAATTTTACTTCAATCGGCCCAGCAGTTTTTTGAGGAGAAGTCATTTGAAATGTTGACGCGGACGGCAGATCACTGCCTAAACTAAACCTCCCCCGGAGCCTTCCGCTCTGGTGAGCTGTAAATATATGCTATTTTTACTTTTTCCCATATAAAAGTCTCTGTGATCAAATTTGACCTTGCCGTAAATTGGGTCAAGGTCGTCCAAGGGTTATCATTATAGCAAACTATGATGGGTCCAAGTCCCCAATGCCACATACCAAGTTTCACCACAATTGGCCCACTGGTTCAGGAGAAGATTTTTAAGAGTTTTTACCTTATATGGGCATAGCGGCCATCTTGGTCATGTGACGAGTCTCAAATAAATTAAATTTCATTCCCTTGTTCCAAAAAGTTTTCAGACAAAATTTGGTTGCAAATGGCCTAGTGGTTTCAGTGAAAAACAAATTTTTAATTTTCATATCTGAATGACCTTGGGCCAAGGTCAGGGAATAACTTTGACCTTGAAAACCAGTGTAGTTTCACTAGCACATTTTTCCCGCTGTATTTACTAATTTTCAGGTCACAGGCTGCAACAGTTTAAAAAAATTATGCTGTTTTGACTATTTCCCATACAAAATTCTATGTAACCAAATTTGACCTTGGCGTAAAATGGGTCAAGGTCATCCGAGCGTCATCATTTTAGCAAACTATTATGGGCCCCGAGTCACCCATGCTACATACCAAGTTTCATCACAATCTGCCCACTGGTTCAGGAGAATATTTCATAAGGGTTTTTAACTGATATGGGCATGGAGGCCAGCTTGGTCATGTAACCTGGACCCTGCGAGCAAACTTTTGTTCCCCCGTCCCATGGATGCTCCATATGAAATTTGACTTCAATCAGCCCAGCAGTTTTGGAGGAGAAGTCATTTGAAAATGTTTACGCCGATGCGGACGACAGAGGACGGATCACTGCCTATACTATAAGCTCCCCGGAGCCTTTGGCTCTGATGAGCTAAAAAGTAGGTCAAACGTCAAGGTCAATGTCATGACTCAAGGTCAAAAATTATGGCACCACTAGAAAGGTCTTGTGACAAGGAATGCACATGTGAAATATGAAAGCCCTATCAGTTACCATTCAAAGTTATGCCCAATGTTAAGTTTTTGTGGACAGACAAACAGAGAAACAGATGGACAGACAGACCAAAAACTATATGCCCCAGAATTTTAGCAGTATGGGGAAAAACAGAGTCAGTAGAACTTGTTCGAGTAGTTAAATGGGAATCGGGGGAGGGGGTTGGGGAACTTATTCAAGTTATTGTTCTGATAGTCTGATTGGACAGTAAGAATGTAAGGATGTGAAAAGTGGTCTTTTCTTAGACATCAATGTGACACTTCAGAAATGGTTAACCCATTTAGTACCAGATACCCCAAAATGGGTATTTGGCTAACAGTGCAGTCCCAGATCAGACACAGCAGAATGCGGCGTCTGATCAGGGCCTCCACTGTTTGCTGAAAGTTCAGTCATTTTCCAAATAAATTTTCATGAAAACACAACCTGACACCCCTAAATTTTGAAATAGACTCCTGCTATATATAAGGAGGAAGATTCCATTTGGTACAAAAGGGTTAAACACTAATAACAACTACTTGGACTGTATATGATACAATTTATTGCAGATCCTGCACCGCATTTGATCCTTTTCTGATATTGTGTAAGGGGCGAAATTAGCTACTGAATTTACCGCTTCTGTAATTTTGGACGCGTTTCGCAAAAAAAACATGCAAACGGTACGTATGAATCCCGGATAGTGAATTTTACGCGTACAATGGCAAAAAGTTGGCGTCAAATATGCAGAATTCTGTGTTTCCAAGAGCTGATAGTAATCATGTAATTACAGTAGGGATTTTTTTCCTGCACAGGGGATGGTTCTCCCTGCATAGGGGGCCTCCAGTTTAGGTCCCGATCCAAAGGACCGTTCACTTTGTGGCATTCGTCCCTGCAAATGATGCCAGTGGAGCATGTTTGTGGACACAATGATTTTATTAACCCTGCCGGGAATCGAACCGGGGGCCTCTAGCATGAACAGCAAGTGCACTAACCACTGAGCTACCACGCTTCACCGATGGTGGTACCCTTACACTATCTATGTAGCTATTATAAAGTTTACCATGTGTAGCTAAGTTTACCTCTTTGGTTAGAGCGGCGGGCGGACAATTTGGTCAGCGGACTATTTGGCCCGGACGATTTGGCCTAGGACAATTCGGCCTAGGACAATTTGGCCAGCCAAAAATACTGGGTAGGACAATTTGGCCAAATTGATTTCTCCAAGCAGTTTTCTCCCCTTTCATAGAACATATTACACATCATTACACATTTTCTGCTCATTTATAGAATCTGAGCCCAGTCATATTAGTAGTAGTGATCTCCATTGTTAAACATGCATGAAATCATTGAAATCTAACTTCCTGAAGTTACATGTACTTTATATTGCAATTTGTTTATGACGCAAGAACAAACAAAATCTTTTGATTTTCTATGACCTTTCAGTAATTGCAATTATGTCACCAAATATTTTAATGTGTTAACAAACTATTTAATGAAAATGTGAGGATATACTTTGATTTTGTTTTTTAGATTTTAATAGCAATTAAAAGTTGTCACTTATACATACAAACAAAACCAACAATTAAAACTTGAGAAAGGTAGTTAAACAAGAGGGCCCAGAGGGCCCTGAATCGCTCACCTGAGTATCAGTGTCTCTAGTGCATTCTTGGCCAAAGGGCTATAATTTGAATAAACTTGGTAGCGTTCCACTAGATAAGGCTTCAGACCAAATATCAAAGACCTGGACCTTCTGGTTTCAGAAAAGAAGATTTTTAAAGGATTTCCCTATATAAGCCTATGTAAAGCCAGCAGGCCCTGGAGCGTGGGCATTTTTCAGCAGAGGTTCACTAGTTGAAGCTTCACATCAGATATCAAAGACCTGGGTCTTCTGGTTTCCGACAAGAAGATTTTTAAAGGTTGTTTCCTATATATGCCTATGTAAAACTAGTGGGTCCCAGCGCAGGGACATTTTTGGCCAAAAGGCTATAATTTGACCAATCTTGGTAGAGGTCCATTAGATGAAGCTTCATACCAAATTTCAAAGACCTGGGCCTGGCGGTTTCAGAGAAGATTTTCTAAAGATTTTCCCTATATAAGCCCTATATAAGCCTATGTAAAACCAAAGGGCCCCGGGGCGGGAGCATTTTTGGTCCCAGCATTATAATTTGAACAATCTTGGTAGGGGTCAACTAGATGTAGCTTCATACCAAATAGCAAAGACCTGGGCCTTGCGGTTTCAGAGAAGAAGATTTTTGAAGATTTTCCCTACATAAGCCCATGTAAAACCAAAGGGCCTTGAGGCGGGGCATTTTTGGCCCCCGCATTATAATTTGAACAATCTTGGTTGAGGTCCACTAAATGAAGCTTCATACCAAATATCAAAGATCTGGGCCTGGCGGTTTCAAAGAAGTGGGATTTTTAATGATTTTCCCTATATAAGCCCATGTAAAACCAAAGGGCCCCGGGGCAGGGGCATTTTTGGCCCCAGAACTATAATTTGAACAATCTTGGTTGGGGTCCACTAGATGAAGCTTCATACCAAATAGCAAAGACCTGGGCCTTGCTGTTTCAGAGAAGAAGATTTTTAAAGATTTTCCATATATAAGCCCATGTAAAACCAAAGGGCCCCGGGGCGGGGGCATTTTTGGCCCCAGCACTATAATTTGAACAATCTTGGTAGGGGTCCACTAGATGAAGTTTCATACCAAATATCAAAGATCTGGAACTTGCGGTTTCGGAGAAGAAGATTTTTTAAAGATTTTCCCTATATAAGCCCATGTAAAACCAAAGGGCCCTGGAGCGGGGGCATTTTCACCCCAGCACTATAATTTGAACAATCTTGGTAGCGGTCCACTAGATGAAGCTTCATACCAAATATCAAAGATCTGGACCTTGCGGTTTGGGAGAAGAAGATTTTTTAAAGATTTTCCCCATATAAGCCCATGTAAAACCAAAGGGCCCTGGAACGGGGACATTTTTCACCCCAGCACTATAATTTGAACAATCTTGGTAGAGGTCCACTAGATGAAGCTTCATACCAAATATGTAAGATCAGGGCCTTGCGGTTTCAGAGAAGAAGGTTTTTAATGGTTTTCCCTATATAAGCCCATGTAAAACCAAAGGGCCCCGGGGCGGGGGCATTTTTGGCCCCAGCACTATAATTTGAACAATCTTGGTAGGGGTCCACTAGATGAAGCTTCATACCAAATATCAAAGACCTGGGCCTTGTGGTTTTAGAGAAGAAGATTTTTTAAGTTTTCGGTGAAAATAATCTATTTTTGGCTCCTGTGACCTAGATGTGCAATGGACTGGAACCATTTGAACAACTTTGAAAGGGGACCACCTAAGGATCATTCCTGTGAAGTTTGGTCAAAATCCCATCAGTGGTTTAGGAGGAGATGTCGTTTGAAGAAAAAGTTTACAGACGGACGCACGGACGCACGACGGACAAAAAGTGATCCCAAAAGCTCACCTCGTCACTATGTGACAGGTGAGCTAAAAAGGTAATTAAAGAAACCAAGACCAGTAAACAAATCAATCAGCCAATGAACCAGCCATTTTAAACAAAACCATTAAATTTATTATATTATTTTTTTATTTATTATTTTTTTATTATTTTATTGTATTTTTTGGTGTTTGGTGGGATTGTAGTTAACCATTTTTATGTATTTGCTCATAAAGAATATCTCAAGGCAAACGTTATAGTTTAAAAACAAAAAAAAATCTAATTGTTTAAAATCTTCTTTGAAATGTTCCTTTCACATATTCAAACATTACAGTATATTAAAAACAAACTTAAAACATTAAATTTTCAGTTTAGACTAGTCAATATGTTAATCTGGCCAAATTGACCTACCCAATATTTTTGGCTGGCCAAAATCGTCCTAGGCCGAATTGTCCTAGGCCAAATGGGAACAAGACAATTCATCGAGAAGACAACTCATCGACACGGTTTTTGGAGACAATTCATCGACACAATTGAAGACAACTCATCGACACTTTTTGAAGACAATTCATCGACACAGTATTATGTTGAAACTATACAAATGCTGATAAAATGAAGACATATAAAATGTTGCATATAAAACATTGGTTCGCCCTCAACTCGAATATACATCAGCCATTTGGCACCCGTATGTTAAAACTCAGACTCAGCAGGTGGAGAAGGTGCAGAGGACAGCTGCTCGATGGACCTGTAGGCGATGGCGAAATAGAATTAGCGTCGGTGACATGCTTAATAAGCTAGAGTGGCCGTCCCTGGAGGCCCGTCGTGAGCAGTCCTCTTTAACCTTCTTCTACAAGATACACTCTGATTCAGTGTCTATTAATAAAGATAGGTACTTGACCCCTGTAACAGTGTCGACCCAAACAAGGGCATCAAAAGTAAACGACTCACAATATCGTAGATAACAGTCCTATAGTGATGCCCTGAAGACGTTCTTTCCTAGAACTATTCCCCAATGGAATAGTCTTCCCTCCTCTGCGGTGAATGCCAAGTCCGCAGAAGAGTTTAAAGCCCGTACAGTGTAATATTGAGACTCAGAGGTATGCATTTCAGGATACCTCTGTTATGCAGACTGTAAATAGTTTTAAGGACGCATCCAGTGCCTCTCTTTTTTTCAGATAAATTCTAAATTTAGCCACCCAATCAACTGAGGTAATGGCCAAATATGACCGACTCAGTTGTGAACATAAAATGATCTATTATCACGTTTATGATCAAAATAACGAATTTAGATGCAGGTTTTATGCAGAATTTAGATGCCTGATGCTCTGTCTCTAGTCGGCCCATCGGAGTCTAACTGTTGGTTTTCTTTTGCTCTAGCATTTCAGTGGTTTCTTGCTGTCGAGTCCTCACCGTTGTCTCACCTCTGTGGTTCTTTGATTTTTGTGTTCACGGAGATGTTGCACTGATGAGTTAGGAGGCCTTCATGCGGACTGAACAAATTATTTGTCTAAAACGCAACGGAAGTATGGGCGAGGATTGTGGCCACGTAAAATCGATTTAAGCCCCCATTGGAAATCTTCCACTGACCGTTCCAAGGCGGCTCTTCTGTGGCGATTTATTTATGTTGTTGTTTGTTACTTACTGTGTGTATCACTTGTGTCTTTTAATTTTGGATAGCCATATGGCCATTTTGTGGGAAAGTAACTGTCCTTATGGCCTTCCCTTTGTTTAGGTTTCCATTATGGTCTGGTCGCTTAATGTTTGTATTTCTTTCCCTTTGGTGTCTTTTATGGGTGGAGTAAGTTAATTGTATCAATTCCTGATCTTTGTTTTACTTCTACTTTATGTCACGCTGAAACTTCAGCATTAAATAAAAAACAGCATTGACCATGTCGCGAGAAAAACTTCGGGGTTTCCATACAGGTGTGACAAAACCGGCCTGCTTAGTCTCAGATGCCCCGAAAGGCTTTCGCATCCTCATAATCATACGAATACAAAGAATGGTATGTTTTTTCTTATTCTACTCAAAACAAAAGGGACCGTTCTTGGTCCACTTTTGTTCTCCCTGTACATCAATGATATTTCCACTGACATTGACTCAGAAATATGACTGTTCGCAGATGACTGTGTTTGATACCGGGAAATTAGAGATTCAGATGACTCATTGAAACTTCAGGCTAACATAGATAGATTAGGATGTTGGGCACGTAAATGGGGCAAGAGATTTCAGCCAGTTAAATGCAATATTATGCAGATAACTAGGAAGAGATCTAATAAAGTTGAGGCTTCTTACACCTTAGAGGGAACGGTCCTCGAGAATGTGGACTCCATTAAATACCTTGGAGTGACAATCTCACACAAATTGAGATGAAATACTCATATTAGCAACATGTGTACTAAGGCAAATAGAACGCTTGGTTTCCTGAGGCGAAATCTTCATCAGTGCCCTCAGGATGTAAAAGAGGCAGCATATAGAGGTCTTGTTCGCCCAATCTTAGAATATGGTAGTTGTATCTGGGACCCCAGTGGAGTGGTCCTTAACGATGAAATTGAGAAAGTTCAGAATAGAGCTGCTAGATTTGTAACAGGCAATTACTGCTTTGAAACTGGGAGCATGACTGGAATACTTGGAAAATTAAAATGGGAGTCTCTCAAGAAAAGGAGAAAAGACAGTAGGCTAATCCTTTTATACAAAGGTCTAAAGGGTGCTGCCAGCATTCCAACAGATGACCTTGTTCCCCCAGCTAGACACTGTAGAAATCACCATTCGTTGGCGTTTCAGACCCTTAGCGCAAGAACTGACATTTATAAAGAGTCGTTCTTCCCCAGAACCATTAGAGATTGGAATGCCCTTCCCGATTCGATTATTTCGACAGCTGAAGGTGCTGATGATTGTGTAGCTAAATTTACCTCTTTGGTTAGAGCTAGGGACTAACTTCCCACATCACAGGTCCTGGTGTATGAATGTCATTTGACGTGTCACCAGTAACAATTCTGATTCTGATTCTGAAAACGACTAACGATAACGCCTAACGTTTATAGGCAGAAATATGAAACGTAACGTAATCCCGTTTAAACTGAACTTTTACCCCTGAAGTTGGATTAATCGAGATCCATCGCATAGGCTTAGCTTATTATCTAGATGATAGTTCACCGACACGGTTTATAACTCATGATCTGAATTAGGTATCTAAATGCGAATTGTACAAATCTCGAATCCAAATTATCCTTCAATTCCAGTGGCCATATTATCAATATTCCACTACATACCAATCAACATCCTAAAAGCTACATGCTATTCTCGATTACTTTGAGACAGCTCCCCGACAGTCCCTTTTATGCGACATCAAATCAGACGAGGCAAACTATTAAACTTCTAATTCCGATCTTCATCTTACAGCATAGCAGTGGCGCTAAGTGCGCATCCGTCACCTGCTGCATCGTAAATGATGCAAAACTTCAGTCATTATTAAAATTAAAAACCTTTCCGCATTCTTAGCGCTATGATTCCCAATTACCTTCAAACAAATGTGTCGGTGAATTGTCTTCAAAAGGTGTCGATGAGTTGTCTTCAATTGTGTCGATGAATTGTCTCCAAAAACCGTGTCGATGAGTTGTCTTGTCGATGAATTGTCTCGATTCCGGCCAAATCGTCCGGGCCAAGTCGTCCGCTGGCCAAATCGTCCTACATTAGGTTAGAGCTAGGGACTAACTTTCCATATCACAGGTCCTGGTGTATGAACAGATGAATATCATTTGATGTGTCACCAGTAACAATTCTCATGTTGTTGTTGTTGTTGTTTATCTATAAAGCATTTTAACGCTGCTTATAAACACTGGGTACTTAAGGACTATGGAAATGTCTTACTGGCACGTGGGCTAAAATTCAGGGGTGTTTAGCATGTTGACATATTTCTTGAAAAACAACCCATAATGTTCAAAATTAAATGAATAAATATAAAATATGAATATTAAAAAAAAAAAATTTTTGTTGGAAGAAAAAAATAAAAAATCAATTTGAAAGAAAATTACATTTCAAAATGGTCCATTTTTGAACGTCTGTTTCTCCATTGTCCTTCATTAAAAAAATACCCTTTTTACATCAAAATATACTTTAAATAGTGTGTGAACTTGCAAAGACGATGCCGATAGAGCCCCTATCAACATGTAGAGGTCATTATACATTGTCATCCATGTACACAGTATGACGCACTGATTAAATTTAGCACTGGGGTAAATAGGCGTAGCAATAATAACAAGAGGCCCATGGGCCACTATGCTCACCAGAGCTCAGGTGGGCACTGCCCATCCTGCCCAATGGCAGCCATGTATTTTAACATGATATCATTTTAAGCCACCAAATGAACCCCCATGTCCAAATGAGCACCCATGTGGACTCAGCATCTGAAAAGTTAGGCCTTTTATGAAGTAGAGGGGGTGGGGCATGGACCCAATGGAGCCCTGGTTGGTATCACTAAATGCGTCTTATCATAAGAAACAAAAATATATATGGTTTAGCAGTGGGGATCTGTAAGGCCTCTTTAACAGTTGAGGGGTTGGGGCATGCCCTGTTGATCCCAGGAAAGCCCAAACTGTTGTCCCTAAATGTGCCTTATCATAAGGACCAAGTATATATATGGTTCAGTGCTGGGAATCTGACCGTTTTCAGAGATTTGAGGCCCTTTTATGAAAAAGGAGTGGCCCCTGCGGACCCCGCTACAGTAGGTGTGCTAATAATAAGGAACAAGAACATATATGATTATGGGGTGGGGATTTGAATGGTTTCTGAAATATAAAGCCTTTTATGAAATGGAAGGGCGGGGCACATTGCCTCAGCACAAAGAGACCTCCAGGTTCGTGTGATTGAACGAGTCTTATCATAAGGAACAAGTATATGGTTTAGGGGTGGGGATCTGAACTATTTCTGATATATATGGCTTTTAATGAAGTAAAGCGGTATGGCATGGCCTGGGCGTGCCCCGGGGACTCCCAAGCTGGTGTCACTGAATGCGTCTTATCATAAGAAAGATGAATATATATGGTTTAGGGTGGGGCTAAGAACATTCTCTGAGATATAAGGCCTTATGTGAAGTGGAGGGGTGGGGCAAGGCCCAGGGAGACTCCCAGGTTGGTGTCAATGAATGTGTCTTATCATAAGGAACAAGACTATATATGGTTAAGGGGTGGCCATCTGTAGGGTTTCCGAGATATTGTGATATTATGAAATGGAGGGGATGGGGCATGGCCCCAGCATATCCCTGGGAACCCCCAGGTTGGTGTTACTGAATGCGTCTTATCATAATGAACAAGAATATATATGGTTTAGGGGTGGGGATCTGAACAGTTTCTGAAATATATGGCCTTTTTTGAAGTGGAGGGGTGGGGCAAGGCCCCAGCGCGTCTTTGAGGACCCCCAGGTTGGTGTCAATGAATGTGTCTTATCATAAGAAGCAAGCATATATATGGTTTATGGGCGGGGATCTGTAAGGTTTCCGAGATATTGGGCCTTTTATCAAATGGAGGGGGTGGGGCATGGCCCCGGTGCATCCAGGGGACTCCCAGGTTGATGTCACTGAATGGGTCTTATCAAAAGGAACAAGAATATATATGGTTTAGGGGTGGGAATCTGAATGGTTTCCGAGATATTGGGCCTTTTATAAAGTTGAGGGGGTGGGGGCTGACCTGTGCGCATTCCTGACGACCCCCAGGTTGGTGTTACTGAATGCGTCTTATCAATAGGAACAAGAATATATATGGTTTAGGGGTGGGGATCTGAACAGTTTCTGAGATATATGGCCTTTTGTGAAGTAGAGGGGTGGGGCAAGGCCCCAGCGCATCTCTGAGGACCCCCAGGTTGGTGTCAATGAATGTGTCTTATCATAAGAAGCACGCATATATATGGTTTAGGGGCGGGGATCTGTAAGGTTTACGAGATATTGGGCCTTTTATGAAATGGAGGGGGTGGGGCATGGCCCCGGCGCATCCAGGGGACTCCCAGGTTGATGTCACCGAATGGGTCTTATCATAAGGAACAAGAATATATATGGTTTAGGGGTGGGGATCTGAATGGTTTCCGAGATATTGGGCCTTTTATTAAGTGGAGGGGGTGGGGCATGACCTCGGCGCATCCCTGAGGACCCCAAGGTTGGTGTTACTAAATGCGTCTTATCAATAGGAACAAGAATATATATGGTTTAGGGGTCGGGATCTGAATGGTTTCTGAGATATATGGCCTTTTATGAAGTGGAGGGGGTGGGGCATGGCCCCGGCACAACCTGGGGGACCCTCAGGTTGGCATAAAAGCATATGGCTGAAAGAATTTTACTCAAGAAACATTTCTATAAAAGTTTTGTCCAAATATCTGCAATGACTTGGCAGTAAATGCCATTTTTCAATTTTCCCCATTATAAGTCTATGGAAACTCTAAGTTGCCATAGCAACCAAACTAATGGGCCGATTTTCATAAAAAACACAAACTTTCAATCCCCCTGCCCAAGGATGCTACAGATAAAATTTGGGCTGAATCGGTCCAGTGGCTTCAGAGAAGAAGATGTTTGAAAGTGTTGACGTCAGACGACGACGACGACAACGACAACGACGACAACGACGACGACGACGACGCCGGACAACTGCCTATCCTATAAGCTCCCCCGGAGCCTTCGGCTCTGGTGAGCTAAAAATTCTGTCAAATCATTATTATGGCTTTTGAACAAAACAAACAATTTTCCCCTCTTGTATCTATTCTATGCATAATAATATTTACCAAATTAACCGAAGAATAAAGGAAAGCATGATCGGGGCATAGAAATATTTGGAATAAAATCCGTTTTGCGGGATATTTTTATCTACGATTAGCATGTTTATACCTCTGATTTACCTAAAGAATTTACTGACAATGTATACAATAATGGCTGTCAAAATGACCGTTCGGTGGGTGTTTTAAAAGGATGGATATAATGTTATCATGGCAGTTTTTGGAAAAACTACTTCTCGTTGTTGCTAGGACATGGAATATACTTTAGGTTGATGTACAAACTGAATGTTTCCGAGGAAGGACAATGGAGAAACCGATGTTCAAAAATTGACCATTTTGAAAGGTTACATTCTAACAAAGTAATTTATTATTTTTTCTTCTAACAACAAAAATACACTTTTTAATAAGCATATTTTAAGATTTTTCATATAATTTGGATCAATATTAATGAAGTCGGTCATCCGGGTACTTCTCGATAGTCACGTGACTTTCTGCATAGCAACCGAATCGAAGGTGAAAAGCTACGCCATTTTGAGTTACCTCACAATTGAATAAAACGCGATATTCACACGTAAAATTCTGAGAGACTGAGAAGAAAATGCCTAAAATATACAGCGCAGGTGGTGGTACAAATCACCACCTACGACAGGATAAACAGTTGTTCTTATACAAATTTCCGAATCGGGAGAAATACCCTGACAGATGATCGAAGCGGATCTGGGCCTGCAATCGTCTCCTTATATATAGCCGGAGCCCATTTCAAAATTTAGGGGTGCCTGGCTGTGTTTTCTTCAAAATTTATTTGGAAAATGGCTGAACTTTATGCAAACAGTGGAGGTCCTGATCAGACCCCGCGTTGTGCGGCGTCTGATCCGGGCCTGCACTGATTGCCAGGGTAATTGGTTAAACACTTATGAGTGTACAAATTTTAATGCTCGGCTGAGATTAGCTTGAAAAAAAATGTTTGTTTGAATTGAGGTTTAACGTCTTGTCACATTTTTTGAAAAATATTAAAACCTATGCTGACCACCAAAGTGGTGTTAGAATAAAAGAGCTTTTACCAGGACACGCTCCATTGGCATTGGCTCCATTGGCACCATTTGTAGGTATGAATGTCATAAAGAGCGCTGTTCTTTGGATCGGTACGTAAGTGGAGAAGAGCCCCTCCCTCCCCACGTACGGGGACTGAGAGCAATCCCCACTGCAGGCTAAAGAGAACCCTAACGTAATTACATGGTTACCATCACATTCGCCGAGTCCATCTATTTATTATTTTTATGTAGCCAAAATCCATTTTTTTTATAATTAATTTTGAATTTTCACATTCAACTATCAATCAGTATTAACGAAGTGTAGATCTATAGGAAATATATTCCAGGCATTTGAGTTGCTTGTCAAGTTTCCTTGACACTTGGGGTATTCTGTCCGAAGACATGTCACTTCTGAATACACAACACATGACACTTTCAGCTGTTCACTATCGCTGCTAAAATTATATTTTTTTTTTATATAATTATTTATCATTATTATAAATTTTCATCATTTTTTATAATTACTTACAACAGTTAAACTAATTTAATTAGTATAACGGTAAATTTTACAATAACAAACTCGAAAGATACATTCAAGCTAAAAATACCGATAGCGTACCTCGGGATGACGTTCACAATCACCGGTATGCCATACTTATTTAATTAGTATAACTGTACTCAAAGTAAATTTTAAAATAACAAACTTGAAAGATACATTCAAGCTAAAAAATCAAATAGAATGAATGAATGAGTTTTAGTTTTACGTCCCACCAACAGCTAAGGTCATACGAAGACGGGACCTCGGTTTAAAGACTCAACCGAAAGTCTAAAATAAAAAAATCAAACAGCATGTAGGGTCAATGTAGGTACGTTCGGACAGATGGGTACATTCGGACACTATTATTTATCATGTATAGTTTCCGTGTGTTTCTATTGTCATCCTTAATCGAGCATGCAAAATAAAACCCAATTATAACATTTGTTACTTGTCTAATTCTATAACCTTCAGTCCATATTAAACATACTTCTTTATTGGTTGAAAAATGCTTACGTCAGAACAACGTCTCAAACCGCCAGTTTTTAAAAAAGCAACACACAATCCGAACGATCACAAATGATTTACCACTTATCACTTTGTGGGCATTTTCGGAGTGAAGTAACTTCAAAATATATCCTTATGTTCTTTTGACATTAATTTATGTAAATATTATATTCTTTATGCGAAAACTATCTGAATTAAAGTTGTAATTTCGCTAGAAAAAGTGTCCGACTGTACCAGCCTATTGGAAATCTTAAAGCGGGTACAGTTGGACACTGTGTACTAGATTGTTTTTTCAATACACAACGAGGATGCAATCCGCACCTAACCCTATCTATGATGTAGAAAATATCGAGACGCGACAGAAAGAAAAAAAACACAAAGGTACCTACCAGGTTCTGAAGATCATATGCAAAGACAGCCTTAAAGTAAAATAAAGCTCGCATGAGTATCCTTCGCAGGAGGGCACTGGGGGAGAGGGGGGGGGGGGGGCTTGGTGGTCAGCCATATACCGATAAAGTGTCCCTTTCCAAAATATGTAGTAGTCATATAGGCTATAAGAATTCTTTGCGAAATCTCAACGTAGCAAAATGGCGTAGAATTGCCGCCTCCATACTAGATCCACAACCCAAAATTAGACTTTAGAACGGGGCTGCCCCTTTACACCACAGAATTTGTTTTACAAACTGTGCTGCCGCTTTATCAGAGCACTGGGAGTGTTGTAGGGTAGATAATCTCTGGGTATAAGTTGGTAAAATAGGCCTGAACTGAATATTTAAGTGTTGAGTTTAACACTTAAATGCAAATTTGCAAACAGAGCAGACCCTGATAAGATAACATGGCGTCTGATCTGGATCTATAATGTTTGCCAATGAGTCAATGACCCAATACACCAGCCCGGTCGAATCTTTATT
This sequence comes from Lucinisca nassula, assembly GCA_963580285.1. Lineage (NCBI taxonomy): Eukaryota > Metazoa > Mollusca > Bivalvia > Lucinida > Lucinidae > Lucinisca > Lucinisca nassula. The sequence goes on from OY757023.1 coordinate 124,860,746, forward strand.
TTATACACAGCACTCTGTCGTGCAGTGCAGAAGACTAGCGCATCAATAAATATAACTGTTCTGGATTTTGTACATTGTCGGTCATAGTCATGTACATGTGAGCAGCCCGGCGCTACTGTGCTTAATAACTTTGTGTCTATGGCTAAACATTCGACCCATCAAGTAGGCTACCATTGTTTTAGCATCGCAACCAAGCTGACAAACAAATCCCACCGTCACTTTTACCCTACCCGCCTATCTTAGAATAATATACCGTAATATCAGTTATCCCTTATATTAGTTGCACTGTAACACAACTACCTGATAAAGATATGCTATCTCAGGACAAGTGAGCTTTATCAGTCAACGTGACATTGCACTTCTATGAATTCTATGAACTGGACTACTAGAATAATTGGCAAAACTCAAAGTGTACAAGGAGATTAACTGGTGAACAGAATACTAGGTTTGTGTCTTTTTATATCAAGTTTAGCAGGCCCGGGTTCGAGAAGGCATGTAGAATCTCTCGGCAAGCCTCGCGATTCTACAAGCTTTTCAATGCCTTGCCTGATAAACTTGATATTAAAAGACACGAACCTAGCATTCTCTATTTCTCATGTCGAATTTCAAATATATGTTAAAATTAAATCTTTTTCTGATGATAATACTCTGCCTTTTTAAAATACGCGCGCAAGCACGCACGTACGCACGATCTCTCTCTCTCTTAACCAACACTTTGAAAAGCGCAACCGGTCTGTGCAAAATCTAAATTGAAATTGTTGATAAGAAAAATGCGTCTTCATGCATGAATGCCAGATCAGCATGCGCATCTGCGCAGTCTAATATCTGAATATCTCCTGGGGATTATATATATATTATTAAAAAAAAAAATATGTGACACAGAAATATGGTAGATGAACGCATACATGGACAAGAAAATCTGAAAAGGCACTGAAGCGTCTTTGAGTATATGTGCCCAGTGAAGCGCAGTGGAGACATTGTTCAGCTTGTGCAGTCTGATATCTGGATCCCTGCTGGGAGAGGCTGAGAGATTTAGTAGATCAACACACATGCACATTCTCTTGTCACCCGCTGGACTTTATTCCCGACAAGGAAATCTGTAGAGGCAGTGGTACGTTTATGCATGGTGGGTCTAACTCGTATATAATTCATTTTAGGTATGAACGCATCATTTGCCTAGTCATTACAAGACATAATTTGGTTTAAGACAGGGATGTTGTCATATACAGGCTTTAATATGTATGTGAGCATTTGCGTTTCTCTGGCTTTTCTCTTTGGTCCTACTAAGCTGCAGGGCACCATAGGAGTCAAAAAAGGAATTCAGACACTTGCAAAGATGTTTAATATATCACATTTTACTTTTAAAAAATGCCACAAATGCGTTTTAATTTAATACTTCTTGTCACCATAAAATACTTTTTGTCACCTCTTGTCACTTCTTGTCACCAAATACGGAGACCAACCCCCGTAAACCCCAAAATTGAATGAAACAATGACTCCATATACAGATGAGAAAGTGACCATTTTCCCTTGAACTTAAATGTTATTGACGACCGTGTCTATGCAATATAATCTGATTTTTTTACAATGATGAACATTGTTTGAAGAAAAAAAACTTCAATAATTTTAGTGTACTCTGAACAACAAGACCTAGTCACAGCTCCCGAGTGGCCATTTTCAAGGTATGGTGCGGCCGGTAACTAAGGATAAAGTTATCGTTAGGCTGACGTGACAGGGCGATGATGCTAATCTATTAAAGATGAATAAAAGTTCTACAGTGGAAATTAGTTTTACCTTGGATATAAGTGATCGAAACGACTAGGAAACGAGACGACCGGGGTGTGTGCGTGTTGGGGGACGACAATGAAGTTGGGGGGGGGGGGCAACCAGGGAGGAAACGTCTTGGGGCGGAACGACTAGGGGAGGAAATGTTTTGGGGGCGAAACGACTAGGATTCAAACGTACCAGCATGTCCGAATGTACAAACTAGCATGCTGACCGTTGCCAGTAAATGGAAGAAAAATAATGATTTTTATCATATACTCTCTATAGGGACAGTCGGCAGGGAACTCTTCAGTAAAAAGAAACAAAGAACGGTTATCTTTCCCGCCATATTTCTCATTTGGTGGAGGCGAAAGCTTCGGCTTTTATCGCTGAAATTTGATCATTTTTAAACAGTTTTAAAAGCTAAATATTTCTGATTTTTGTATCGACAATGATTAAAAATAAAAGGAAATATAAGGAACAATCATATAGAGTAAGTCTTTGTCAGAGGTTTAAGACTTATTTAAAATATTTCTTGTGCACATTTGGTAAGGTCATATAGCAGAATACCTTTGTTTACACCTCCGAAAATGGCGGATCTAAGCGGAAGTGACGTCACGCCGATTATCCTTATATTTAGTTCTTCAAAAACATCATGAATAATATAAGCAGCTATACACAATTCAGAATTTGAAATAACACGCATGATCTCGCAGGTACAGACGTTCATATATAAATGTGTCCAAATGTACCTACAGTGACCTTAATGGAATATTACCAGTTGTTAGGCAATCAGTTTCACCTCGAAATATGGCGGTCGTTTGGTTGCTACTGTCTGTCTGTCTGTCTACTGATACTGCGTCGGTCACATTTGACCATTACCGCAGGTGTACATTACATACACTCCTGGTTTTTGCAGGATGACAGCCTACACAGTAATCATGTAATTACGGTAGGGATCTTTAACCTGCACAGGGGATGGTTCTCCCTGCACAGGGGGGCGTCCAGTTAACGTCCCGATCCGAAGGACGGTGCACTTTATGACATTCATCCCTGCAAACGATGCCAATGGAGCGTGTTCGGACACCGAAAGCATTTAGTTGGGTATCAAGACCACACCTCGGGAGACGCTCTTCATAGCTCGATATGTAGTCATTATAAACATGCGCTGCCTCAGATCTCACCAGTTCCCTGCAATGGTTTCAATCAGTATTCAGTCCCAAGTCCCCTGCAAAACCTGGAGTGTATGTAATATACACCTGCGGTAATGGTCAAATGTGACCGACGCAGTATCAGAAGATAGATAGATAGATAGATAGATAGATAGATAGATAGATAGATAGATAGATAGATAAGCAATAGACGGATCCAATCTTCTTCTTATCTCTGTATTAACTCCCAAGGTTGGGACACCCAGGTTAGCTTCTGGTAAATCTTCTTAGTACGTGATTGTTATTTTACTTATAAAGTTTATACAGGAGAGGGCTAGTGTTGTGTAGATCATAGGGCATATATACAGGAACACGGGAACACGTTGTAACTTATCCACAGAAATATATACACTGAAGGCGCTGTACATGACAACTATATCTTAATCACTGTTACTCTGCTTCAATTTATGAACACGCTGTAGATGCAACCTATAACATAATTCAGACGATACTCTGGTGATATCTCTGATCGCATGTTCACAACTCAACTCTGGGAATATGGAGCAGTCTAAAATGCATTTAACGAGATTGTTCTTTGCTTGGAATACATTTCTCCATCGATTTATGCCAATATGATTTATGATTGAGTCTCTTACTTTTGGATAGAGCAATTTCCGCTGATTATGTAACGCTGGACAGTCCAGTAGCATATGGGAAATGTCCTAAGAGGAGATATTTGACTTAAAACGCTATATACAACTTCCCAGTTGATACAGATGGTGATGAGAATCAATATAAAAGTGAATTCGTATGGTAAAAACTCTATTCTATCGGTGAGAACACAAAATAAAACAAGAAAATCCTCCTCTCGAAAATTCGCCCTTCTTGTCTGTCTACAGACGGACAGGCAAACAAATGACTGACCAACAGACAAACGGACGGACTGTTAGACAGACAAATAAACATACTGACAGTCGAAATAAACTAATGAGTGGACTGAGGGACGGGCGTCGAGTCAACGTTGGTTCCATGTCATGCCCTCGACACCCACTCCAACTCACTTCAATGTTACATTCCATTTTTTTTATAATTAATTTTAAATTTTCACATTCAACTATCAATCAGTATTAACGAAGTGTAGATCTATAGGAAATATATTCCAGGCATTTGAGTTGCTTGTCAAGTTTCCTTGACACTTGGGGTATTCTGTCCGAGGACATGTCACTTCTGAATACACAACACATGACACTTTCAGCTGTTCACTATCGCTGCTAAAATTATATTTTTTTTTATATAATTATTTATCATTATTATAAATTTTCATCATTTTTTATAATTACTTACAACAGTTAAACTAATTTAATTAGTATAACGGTAAATTTTACAATAACAAACTCGAAAGATACATTCAAGCTAAAAATACCGATAGCGTACCTCGGGGTGACGTTCACAATCACCGGTATGCCATACTTATTTAATTAGTATAACTGTACTCAAAGTAAATTTTAAAATAACAAACTTGAAAGATACATTCAAGCTAAAAAATCAAATAGAATGAATGAATGAGTTTTAGTTTTACGTCCCACCAACAGCTAAGGTCATACGAAGACGGGACCTCGGTTTAAAGACTCAACCGAAAGTCTAAAATAAAAAAATCAAACAGCATGTAGGGTCAATGTAGGTACGTTCGGACAGATGGGTACATTCGGACACTATTATTTATCATGTATAGTTTCCGTGTGTTTCTATTGTCATCCTTAATCGAGCATGCAAAATAAAACCCAATTATAACATTTGTTACTTGTCTAATTCTATAACCTTCAGTCCATATTAAACATACTTCTTTATTGGTTGAAAAATGCTTACGTCAGAACAACGTCTCAAACCGCCAGTTTTTAAAAAAGCAACACACAATCCGAACGATTACAAATGATTTACCACTTATCACTTTGTGGGCATTTTCGGAGTGAAGTAACTTCAAAATATATCCTTATGTTCTTTTGACATTAATTTATGTAAATATTATATTCTTTATGCGAAAACTATCTGAATTAAAGTTGTAATTTCGCTAGAAAAAGTGTCCGACTGTACCCAAGGTTGGGCGGTCAAAACCAGGGGCGGTTTTAACCTGTGGTTTTAACCGGTTAAAACCGTCCCGGTCAATACTCCCAAAGTGGTCAATACTGGTCGATTGAAATATTAAGTGGTCAATTGAATAACTTTAGTGTTAAAAAAGCAAAGCTACTGAAACTATTTTGAAGTTTTGCTCTCTTTGCTGGAGGCTGATCATTTGATAGAGTTTCAGATGTTATTTCTTCAAGTGGCCTCTTAAGGAGGGTGGGGAGTAATTCTTTTCTCTTTAGATTTTTTTTATTTGCTTATATTTTGTAGCTCGAAATCTCTGCACTCGTTTGCCGGTATAAAAATATAGGCACACCAGGCTTTTTTTCGAGCTTTTTAGCCTTAAAGATGGGTACTCTTTCGAATTTATCGAATGTTTCAATAATTACCCCAGTCAGTAACAAATTGTCGATAACAATTGTTTAAAACAATATTTCGAAGTTTGGTTAAAAAAAACACAATGCAGGATAATGTCATGTTTGCGTACCTATGTGTGAAAGACAAACTCTTTCACAGATTTTTGTCGAAACACCTATTTACAAATGTCCTTTTCTGCATGTTTTGCTGTTTTGAGATGCAATTTTCGCTATATTTGAAAAAAGAATGCATTTTTCGTCTTTAGATTTTTCTTATTTTCACATATATTGTGTAATAATATTAGATACACGAAATAGGCGTGAAATTTGACCATGTCACCAGGCATCTGAGAGAAATATTGCAGAAAAAATTACCCCACCCCCCAATAAAAATGGCTAAAAAAGCATTAAGATACTGTTTAAATGACAAGAACAAGGATTATACCTTTATTATTGCACATACTTTTGCTTCCTTAATGTGATATGAATCAAAGTATTTCATTAGAATTGAAACACAATTTCATTTATAAGTTTTATGGTGTGAAAAATGGATTTTTCTGGCCAAAAAATGCATGTTCTGATATAGCCATATTGTCGTTTTGTTCATGTTTAAAAGATATGAAGCCATTTACATTGTCGCAGACGTTCAAACAATGTCAGATGTATGTTATTAATATACCTGGGAAACATTTTTATATATTTTTAGCTTTCTTTTTTGACAATTTATTACCCCACCCCCTAATGAAATGGGTTGAAATTGATAAAAAAAAAAAAAAAAATACAATAAGCTGATGCAAAAGAATATAAAAATTTCCTTTTTCCCATTTAAGTTCCTGTCAACGTTATAGGGAAAGTAGAAACACTTCTAATTATTTTTTTTTTTCTATAATTTTGACAATTTTTTTTTTCATGCCATATTGACCGGAAACGCTATTTAATTATCTATTGCCTGTTTATGCAAACTGTGAAAGGGAGGTGAGATAAGTTATCCTTTTACTTTCCGAAAGTGGATAGAAGTGATGGCAATGACCTGGAATCGATACAATTACCCAACACCTCCGATCAGACACACCAAAGGGAAAGAACCACGAACATGAATAACTAGACCGTAATGGAAACATCACTAGCGGAAAGCCAAAATGGCAGTTGCATTCCCACATAGTGGCTTTCGTGGACCTTGAGAAGGCATTTGGTTGAGTGTCTCGGAAATTCATCTGGGAGGCACAGAGAAAATTTGAAGTGGAGGAGTGGAATGTTCGAATGGTCCAGTGGGTGTATGCTAATTCGCGGAGCCTTATGCGTTTTTGTGTTGGTTCCATTGAAGAATTCGAATTAAAGGTCGGTGTTCCTCAAGGCTCTTTTCTCAGCCTAATGCATTTCATCATTGTGCTTTATGTCTTGTCATGCGAGTTCTGTTCTGGGGGGCCTTTGTAATCATAGCTGAATCACTTCAGTGTGCTACACCACTTCAAAGGCGTCGCCCAAAAACTTCTCATATATATAGTCTCTACAATGCATGATAGCCCCGAACTGGCCTTGAAGAAAAAGATTGTGCTGCATGATACTAACCCAATCACTCATGAGTACGAGTAGACCGCCCTGCCCAGGTAGTGGTGCAAGACGGACGGTCCTTATAAACATATAGATTGGTTTCACTGGCCGTCAGGTTTCATCTCAATGTCGGGTAAAAAGACCCACAAATTGAGAAGTAACCTCTCCAAAATGACCAATATTATATTGACGTTAAAATGACATCTCAAGCCCTGCCGCTCAACGAAACAAATAGGGTTTATATGCATGGACGGTCCGACACGGACCCATTTTCCTGGGCAGGTTTAGACCCTCTAAGCGGTTTACTAGTTCTCACGTGCGGTCGGTTTCAGCTCTGCGTGAAAGCATCATGCAGCCCGATTGGCTGGAGCCGGTACATTGACAAAATTCTGTTATGATGGTTGATGTGTGGGCATACAAAGGCTCCGTGTGGCACAACCTAAACCATCATCTTTATATTCGAAACAGACCAAAGGGATTTTTTCTTATACACCCTTTTGCTTATGCTTGATTATTGTTTGTTTGATTTGAGGTTTAACGTCCCCGTCAACACTGTAAAGGTCATTTTGGAGTCGTCGCTTCCAATTTTGTGGGACATTTACCCGACCTTAAGATGAAATGTCAACTAAAACCCCGCCGCCAATTGAACCAATAGAGTTTATTAACATGGACAGGCCGAATCGCACCGCTTTGCCTGGGCAGGCTTAGATCCTCTAAGCAGTTTACCAGTAGGCCTACACCTGTTGAGTGCAAGATCCAAATTATGGGTGCTGGCACAGGCTATTTGTTCACTGAGATGGCTTAACAGTAATTGAACCTGAGACTGCGACTGACAGTTAAAAGAATATTGTGCGCTGCCAGGCATTACAGTCTGCACTTTTAGTTATCAAATATGGCAGTGTTTTCTTTCCATATACATGACGTCACGCAAACTAAAGTAAACGTCACTATTGATTCATTGTTTTGTTTGTGTTGACAAAGTATGGCCGTGGAATATGTGAACTGATAGACTCTTCGAGGCTATATTTTTTACACCAATGGAAAAATAAAGTAAACATCGTGCGTTAAAGAGAGTTCAGATTTGCCATGGACAGCTGATGGGCTGCAATCGGAGGAAACAAACCAGTAGCTGAAAAAATACAGGACTAGTCTGTTTATCCCTCTATTTTCCTGTGCTTCCAGCCATGCGGACTAGACCGGAAAGTAGTCTATGAAGTCGCAAAATAATTTATAACAAAATGCACATTGCAATGGTTATTAAATGTTACAAAAACCTCAGAAAACACTTTGAAAACTAAATAGAAACAAAAATCATTTTGAGGTAAAAATTCGAACCTGATTACGGCAGAGTCAATTATGCGCGACCCTCCTTAAAATACTTTCTGGCTTTTTAAGCACTAGGCATTTTTGTCTGTGACTCATCAGTCTTAAGACATTAGCATTAACTTCAGCAACTTACACTGTTTTTTTTTTTTTTTTTTTTTTGTTATCTTCCATAATAGTGAAGAAGTTCCGAATTGGGTCTTTAGGTTTCATTCATTTTTGACACCTTCAGTAATAGCTTGATGATAAGATACTGTCCATATTGCAAATAAAACAAAATTTCACACATTATGAATAAAGCCTGGTGTCAGTTTATAATACTCTATTAGGGACATGTATTTGGTCAATTTAGCAATCAGATCTTTGCCAAACCCACTGCAGTGGCAGGGGTTAGTCTGTTTTGACAGCAATTTACAGGTGTTGCAGATACTTTTAAATATTCAAAGACATCATTGAATCTTCAAATATTGTTTGGTTAATATATAAAGGACCTTTCATAAATCCTTCAAAATCCATGATACATTCAGCATATTCATATTCCTGTAAATCAAAGTATGAACAATCAATCTAACCTATAAAGGAAAAAAGAATAATTATAAAGAATAATTGATTGAAAAGAACAGGCCTGTCTACAGTTCAGTGAGTCAATCGACCAGCAAAAATGTCTTCTGATGAAATAAAAGATACCTAAAAAAATTACTGTTATTAATAAAAACTATTTTTTCTTGTTCAGTGATGAAAATATAGTCTAACATCATGTACACAATGTAGAGGGAAAGCTTTTAAGACCAGTTTAGCAACAGGACAGAGGTATATACTCCAGTGATTTAATCGACCACCAATCGACCCGTATTGACCAGTAATGACCGGTTAAAACCGGTTTTAACCACTGGCCCGGTCAATACTCATATTGACCGGCTTTTTGCCAACCTTGACTGTACCAGCCTATTGGAAATCTTAAAGCGGGTACAGTTGGACACTGTGTACTAGATTGTTTTTTCAATACACAACGAGGATGCAATCCGCACCTAACCCTATCTATGATGTAGAAAATATCGAGACGCGACAGAAAGAAAAAAAACACAAAGGTACCTACCAGGTTCTGAAGATCATATGCAAAGACAGCCTTAAAGTAAAATAAAGCTCGCATGAGTATCCTTCGCAGGAGGGCACTGGGGGAGAGGGGGGGGGCTTGGTGGTCAGCCATATACCGATAAAGTGTCCCTTTCCAAAATATGTAGTAGTCATATAGGCTATAAGAATTCTTTGCGAAATCTCAACGTAGCAAAATGGCGTAGAATTACCGCATCCATACTAGATCCACAACCCAAAATTAGACTTTAGAACGGGGCTGCCCCTTTACACCACAGAATTTGTTTTACAAACTGTGCTGCCGCTTTATCAGAGCACCGGGAGTGTTGTAGGGTAGATAATCTCTGGGTATAAGTTGGTAAAATAGGCCTGAACTGAATATTTAAGTGTTGAGTTTAACACTTAAATGCAAATTTGCAAACAGAGCAGACCCTGATAAGATAACATGGCGTCTGATCTGGATCTATAATGTTTGCCAATGAGTCAATGACCCAATACACCAGCCCGGTCGAATCTTTATTTTATACACAGCACTCTGTCGTGCAGTGCAGAAGACTAGCGCATCAATAAATATAACTGTTCTGGATTTTGTACATTGTCGGTCATAGTCATGTACATGTGAGCAGCCCGGCGCTACTGTGCTTAATAACTTTGTGTCTATGGCTAAACATTCGACCCATCAAGTAGGCTACCATTGTTTTAGCATCGCTACCAAGCTGACAAACAAATCCCACCGTCACTTTTACCCTACCCGCCTATCTTAGAATAATATACCGTAATATCAGTTATCCCTTATATTAGTTGCACTGTAACACAACTACCTGATAAAGATATGCTATCTCAGGACAAGTGAGCTTTATCAGTCAACGTGACATTGCACTTCTATGAATTCTATGAACTGGACTACTAGAATAATTGGCAAAACTCAAAGTGTACAAGGAGATTAACTGGTGAACAGAATACTAGGTTTGTGTTTTTTTATATCAAGTTTAGCAGGCCCGGGTTCGAGAAGGCATGTAGAATCTCTCGGCAAGCCTCGCGATTCTACAAGCTTTTCAATGCCTTGCCTGATAAACTTGATATTAAAAGACACGAACCTAGCATTCTCTATTTCTTATGTCGAATTTCAAATATATGTTAAAATTAAATCTTTTACTGATGATAATATTCTGCCTTTTTAAAATACGCGCGCAAGCACGCACGTACGCACGATCTCTCTCTCTTAACCAACACTTTGAAAAGCGCAACCGGTCTGTGCAAAATCTAAATTGAAATTGTTGATAAGAAAAATGCGTCTTCATGCATGAATGCCATATCAGCATGCGCATCTGCGCAGTCTAATATCTGAATATCTCCTGGGGATTATATATATATATATTATAAAAAAAATTATGTGACACAGAAATGTGGTAGATGAACGCATACATGGACAAGAAAATCTGAAAAGGCACTGAAGCGCAGTGGAGACATTGTTCAGCTTGTGCAGTTTGATATCTGGATCCCTGCTGGGAGCTGTAAACATTTTAAAGAGAGGCCGAGAGATTTAGTAGATCAACACACATGCACATTCTCTTGTCACCCGCTGGACTTTATTCCCGACAAGAAAATATGTAGAGGCAGTGGTACGTTTATGCATGGTGGGTCTAACTCGTATATAATTCATTTTAGGTATGAACGCATCATTTGCCTAGTCATTACAAGACATAATTTGGTTTAAGACAGGGATGAAGTCATATACAGGCTTTAATATGTATGTGAGCATTTGCGTTTCTCTGGCTTTTCTCTTTGGTCATACTTAGCTGCAGGGCACCATAGGAGTCAAAATGGAATTCAGACACTTGCAAAGATGTTTAATATATCACATTTTACTTTTAAAAAATGCCACAAATGCGTTTGAATTTAGTACTTCTTGTCACCATAAAATACTTTTTGTCACCTCTTGTCACTTCTTGTCACCAAATACGGAGACCGCCCCCGTAAACCCCAAAATTGAATAAAACAATGACTCCATATACAGATGAGAAAGTGACCATTTTCCCTTGAACTTAAATGTTATTGACGACCGTGTCTATGCAATATAATCTGATTTTTTTTACAATGATGAACATTGTTTGAAGAAAAAAAACTTCAATAATTTTAGTGTACTCTGAGTAACAAGACCTAGTCACAGCTCCCGAGTGGCCATTTTCAAGGCATGGTGCGGCCGGTAACTAGGGATAAAGTCATCGTTAGGCTGACGTGACAGGGCGATGATGCTAATCTATTAAAGATGAATAAAAGTTCTACAGTGGAAATTAGTTTTACCTTGGATATAAGTGATCGAAACGACTAGGGAACGAAACGACCGGTGTGTGTGTGTGGGGGGGGGGGGGGGCAACTAGGGAGGAAACGACGTCTTGGGGCGAAACGACTAGGGGAGGAAATGTTTTTGGGGCGAAGCGACTAGGATTCAAACGTACCAGCATGTCCGAATGTACCACCATTCGCCCGACAGTACCAGCATGCTGATCGTTGCCAGTCAATGGAAGAAAAATAATGATTTTTATCATATACTCTCTATATTTAGTTCTTCAAAAACATCATGAATAATATAAGCAGCTATACACAATGCAGAATTTGAAATAACACGCATGATCTCGCAGGTACAGACGTTCATATATGAATGTGTCCAAATGTACCTACAGTGACCCTAATGGAATATTACCAGTTGTTAGGCTATCTATCTATCTATCTTCTTTCTTATACTGAGTCGGTCATATTTGGCCATTACCTCAGTTGGGTGCGGAGCTAAATTTAGAATTTAGCTGAAAAAAAAAAAAAAAGAGAAGTCACTGGATGAGTCCTTAAAACTATTTACAATCTGAATAACAGAGGTATACTAAAACGCATACCTCTGAGTCTCAATCTTACACTGTATGGGCTTTGAACTCCTCTGCAGTCTTAATTCGCAAAATTGCAGTATGTTTCCTCTGGCTTTCTTTGCCGGATCATTACAGGGTCACTGATGAGGCTTTATTAGCCGAAACTACGTAGTATGACCCATCTTCTTTCTTATGAATGTTTTCGTTGCTCTTAAAGGAACTCATTTTTTGATTTTTATTTGCCTTCACTGCAGCTGGTGTTGTGCCGTGTGGCGGCCGTAAACCGTCTCCCCGTACATCAACCATAGTGCAGTTTATATTTTACTTTTGGTCCTTTGAGATCAGCGTGCATATTCTGAGAAATCAGAAATAAATTATTGGTTTAGACTCATATTCTAGACAGGTTTTTAATTATTTGGACCCCATTTTGATTTTTATCAGTCTTTGAATCGGCTGCCTATTCGAAATTCGCAAAATTGCAGTATGTTTCCTCTGGCTTTCTTTGCCGGATCATTACAGGGTCACTGATGAGGCTTTATTAGCCGAAACTACGTAGTATGACCCATCTTCTTTCTTATGAATGTTTTCGTTGCTCTTAAAGGAACTCATTTTTTTATTTTTATTAGCATCCACCACAGAGGAGGGAAGACTATTCCACTGGGGAATAGTCCTAGGGAAGAAGGAATTTTTCAGGGCATCACTGTAGGACTGGTACCTGTGATACTGTGAGTTGTTTACTTTTGATGCCCTTGTTCGAGTTGAAACTGTCACAGGGGTCAAATATTTATCTTTATTAACAGCCACTGTACCTGAATGTATCTTATAGAAGAAGGTTAAAGAGTACTGCTCACGACGGGCCTCTAGGGACGGCCATTCTAGCTCGTTAAGCATGTCACCGACGCTGCTTCTATTGCGCCATCGTCGGCAGGTCCATCGAGCAGCTGTCCTCTGCACCTTCTCCACCTGCTGAATCTGAGTTTTAACATAGGGATGCCAAATGGGTGATGCATATTCTAGCTGAGGGCGAACCAATGTTTTATATGCAACATCCTTTGTCTGCCTAGGTGCAAAAGCCAAGTTTCGTCTGAGAAACCTAAAGTCCTAGTTGCTTTTGATGTAATTTCTGAAACGTGTTGACCCCAATCAAGATCATCAGTGATGGTGATACCAAGATATTTGGCGGATTGAACCTGCTCCAAGATTTGCTGGTGTAGTTTATAGTCAAACTTAATTTGTTTGTCAGGAGGGTGTCGGGACACCCTCATTGAATGACATTTGGCCACATTGAACTTCATCTGCCAATCGGCCTCCCACTGTGCTAGTTGATTCAGGTCATCTTGTAGAATAAGACAGTCAGAAGAAGAATATATATTTCTATAAAGGACACAATCATCAGCAAACAAACGGACAGATGACCTGATGTTATCAGGGAGATCATTAATGAATACCAAGAAAAGGACCGGTCCAGGGACCGAACCTTGGGGGGATACCAGGGACTGGATCAGACGCTTGGCCATCAAGTACAACTTGTTGTGAGCGCCCTGAGAGCCATGAGCTAATCCACCTGTGTGTGGATCCTCTTATCCCATAGTAATCCAATTTATACAATAGCCTCCTGTGAGGTACCTTGTCAAAGGCCTTAGCGAAGTCCATGATAATCAAGTCAGTCTGTTTGTGGCCACGGTTTGTGGCCCCATCCAGATTGCTCACAATGTCATGGTAAAACTGAACTAATTGAGTTTCGCAAGACCTTTGACTTCGGAAACCATGTTGACAGTCTGCAAGAATGCTCTCAAAGGCTAGGTGCTTGTTGATGTTACTAACTATTATATGCTCCAGGGTTTTGCAACAGATGCATGTTAGCGACACTGGTCTATAATTTGCTGCATCGTATTTTTCTCCTTTTTTTATAGACCGGGGTAACATTAGCTTGTCGCCAGTCATCTGGTACAGTGCCCTGGGCGAGTGATTCATTGAAGATAAAGGCCAGCACAGGTGAAATTTCAGCACCACATTCTTTAAGCACCCTGGCATTCAGGTCATCCGGCCCAGATGCCTTATGTATTTTGAGCTTACCTAACAGTTTGGCGACCCCGTTTGGGTCAACTGTTATGTCCCCCATTGAGGGGAACTGACTATTACCTTTAGTTGGTAGCTCACCATCAGTTTCACGCGTAAATGCAGATTGAAACTGTTTGTTACATATGTTGGCCTTATCGCGCGAATCTGTTTTGAGAATACCGTTATCTCTTAACGAAGTGATCCCAAAGGCTTCCTTTTTCAGGGACTTTACAAATGACCAAAACTTTTTTACTTTACCATTCTTCTGGGGACTGTCGGGATCTGTATTATCATCCTCAAAGGTGAAGATGCTGGAAACATGCTTCCAATATGCATCTCTTATTACCTTTTGTACATGTGCTCTGAACCTTTTGTAATGGCTCTTAACGTCAGGGCTACTAGACTTACGAGCACGAAAGTACATGCGATTGCGTCTTCTAATTAGATGCTTGATCGTGTTGTCGATCCAAGGCGCACTATGCTTTGTTTTGGTCATTTTCGTTGGAATAAACCTTTCCATAGCCGCAGTTAATTCGGTCTTAAAATTGACCGAATAGGCAATCAGTTTCACCTCGAAATATGGCGGTCGTTTGGTTGCTACGGGAAGTGACGTCATACCGAGGTCCTTAATGGGTTGCTTTTCTAGAAACTTGTCGACATTCTGAACAACCGTAAATTTTAGCTCACGTCAGGTTGACATCTGTGTATAGGAGGTTTTAGGAATTCCGTTTATGAAGATTCTTGCGCATGTGCAAAACACTGGCCGTCAATTGAAACGGCCATCACTATTCAAATGTATTGGCGAAAATTAAAATACTAACAATATTCAGACATTTTGAGAGAAAATATACCCGTTTACATTGAAATAATGCCTCGAGAACGAAAGAATGATATTTTTCTTTTATTGCTGAAATTTATTTATGCTGAATCCTGCTGAATCCTTTTTTAGTTGACGAAAATCCCTTCGTGAATGACCCACGTCAATGGCTTAGATACAGTTATTCATGAAAGCTTACTTACAAAATAAGTTTGTACGTAACTTTTGGGCTATCCAAGTATAACTATCACATACGGACAAAACTTAGATCTATCTATCTATCTATCGAGAAAACTGTCCAACGATCTGTCTACAGACGGACAGGCAAACAAATGACTGACTAACAGACAAACAGACGGACTGTTAGACAGACAAATAAACATACTGACAGTCGAAATAAACTAATGAGTGGACTGGTAACAAGACGTTTCGCCCCCAAGACGTTTCCCCCCTGGTCGTTTCCCCCCTAGTCGTTTCGCCCCCTTTTTGGCCCCTAGTCGTTTCGCCCCCGAACCCTAGTCGTTTCGCCCCCAAACCCTAGTCGTTTCGCCCCCAAACAATTTTACTATATTTTATAAAAAAAAGATTCATATATGAGAAAGAGAGAGCGAGAGAATAACCTGTTCTTTGAATGAATGTTAATTAGGAATTATTACCTGTTTTGGTCAATACCGTTAATCACATTGTTTATTTGATTTGACACAATAATCACACAATTAGTGCCCTTAATGATAAGGTGTGAAAACATGCGCTCTTTGCAAAGTTAAACGTCTTGTATTATTGCTTAAGCACCTTTACCAGTTTTGTTTTAAATTGGTCGGTTGGTTCGTTAACAGAGTCGGCCAGTAATACATTGTTGAAGATTGCAGCAAATGCCGTCTACGCAACATCGCGTCAACGCCGATGCAACGTAATAAAGTTGCGTCGGCGTTGATACACACATTGTGTGACCACTAGGTAATACATGGTTGATTATTGCCGCAAATGTCGTCTACGCAACGACGCATCAACGCCAATGCAACGTAATAAATAGAAGTTAAAGCAATGAACAAGTCGATTCCTTTCATCAATGTTCTGTCAACAATTTGTGAATAGTCTGATCAGATTTGCGGCGTCAGACCCAGTAATTCCTGAACTGTAAGCAAATAGTGCAGACCCTAATCAGGCAACGCGTTTAGCTTGATATATTCAAGTACAGCTTCTTCCCTAGGACTATACCCGGTTGGAATTCTTTACCAGCATCTGTTTCTGAGGCCCCTGACTTGGTATCCTTCAAGCAGGGACCGTCTACTCTCTCGTTTTAACAGCTAGGTAGGGGCCGGTCTGTAAGTGAAGTCTGAGCGATTTTTGAACCTGTGCCGGTTGGGCGACGCTATTTAGCCGGAGAGGTCTGGTTTTCAAAGATGATTTGAAAAAGCCGGCAGGAATCTTTCCTTTCTTTTCTTTCTTGTCTATCCACAGCTAGGTGTTTCTTTCCAATATTTCCCACTTTCTCTTTTTCACGCGCAATCAGAGACATACTGTTCAAGTATGAACGATGCCCCTTAACGAACAGATACAGATACCTAGGCTGACGTGACAGGGCGATGATGCTTCTTAAATATTTGCCTCTTCTCACCTCTTATAAAAGTTCAACATTGAAAATTAGCCTTACAGTGAAAAGTGGGCGAAACGACTAGGGGGACGAAACGACTAGGGGACGAAACGACTAGGGGGACGAATCGACTAGGGGGGGCGAAAAGACTAGGGGGGAAACGACCAGGGGGAAAACGCCTTGGGGGCGAAACGACTAGGGAAGGAAACGGTTTGGGGGCGAAACGTCCCGGATTCGGTGGACTGACGGATGGGCGTCGAGTCAATGTTGGTTCGACGTCATGCCGTCGACACCCACTCCAACTAACTTCAATGTCACACAGCCGTTGGGATGAGAGAGAGGGAGAGAGAGGTTTGACTGACAAACTGACAGAAGACACACAGACAGACAGACCGACTGACTGAATGACTGACTAACACACGAATGGACGAACAGTTAGACAGACAAATAAACATACTGACAGTCAAAAAACCCGACTAATTTGTGGACTGACAGACGGGCGTCGAGTCAACGTTTGCTCGACGTCATGGCGTCAACAACCACTCCAACTCACTTCAATGTCACGTGACCTTTGACATGAGAGAGAGGTTTGACTGATCCACGTATCCAAGAAGCCCTTAACCCTTTTTGTACCAAATGGAATCTTCTTATATATAGCAGAAGTCCATTTCAAAATTTAGGGGTGTCAGGTTGTGTTTTCTTCAAAATTTATTTGGAAAATGGCCGAACATTTTGCAAACAGTGTAGACCCTGATCAGACGCCGCATTCTGTGGCGTCTGACCTGGACCTGCACTGTTTGCCGTTTACCCCTTTTGGGATTTCCAGTATCAGATGGGTTAATGTAGGCCTAATTAAGGGCTTGGCAGGTTGAACCAATCTACAAATCTACCAGATTTTACTGTAAGATCTGGCACTTGCGAAAGAGTGTTTCATTCTCATGCACTCTTCTACGTTTGTTTTGAATTTAATATTCCAATCCCACTGAGTCTTGATGGGTCCGAGCACCGGGCAAATGACATTTCATTAAGCAACGTCGTATTATCGCCAACGCAACGTTCTGACGTTTCATCGACGTTGCAAAGTCAAATTCAGTGCATCGCTTTGATGTTGGGTTGATGTAGACACGACGTTGTTGACACGGTACATGTCGGTTGACATGGTGTTATTTAACGACAAACTGTAATTCACATTTACCTACGCTCACTTATTGTTGGTGCGCTAAGTAAGAGAGAGAGAGGGAGGACCCTGTGGCTAGCCGTCCGGTACCGGACGACCAGCCTACGAGTCTACCCGTCCGGTACCGGACGGCTAGCCAATCCACGTAGGAATGGCTAGCCGTCCGGTAGTAAATTTTAGTCTCTCATTTCAGGTATGTATGCCGAATAGCCTGGAGTACTGGATGTAAAATAGTTCCTTCTTTGAGACTATGTAAATGCCATTGAGATCATTTTAAATTAGGCAAATAAACTGCCGCAAAGGCAGTGGCTAGCCGTCCGGTACCGGACGACCAGCCTACGAGTCTACCCGTCCGGTACTGGACGGCTAGCCAATCCACGTAGGAATGGCTAGCCGTCCGGTAGTAAATTTTAGTCTCTCATTTCAGGTATGTATGCCGAATAGCCTGGAGTACTGGATGTAAAATAGTTCCTTCTTTGAGACTATGTAAATGCCATTGAGATCATTTTAAATTAGGCAAATAAACACAGCCGTATCGGTAATCCTTGATTGTCGTAACAATTATGCCTGTGATAAACACAGCCGTATCGGTAATCCTTGATTGTCGTAACAATTATGCCTGTGATAATAAAAGATGTAGTCGTGTTTACTTATTTCTTATATTATTACTATCAATAATATATTTATAAGTAGGACTAATTACCAATCGGTAACATAACTTAACCCTTCTCTTGCTGAAAATTCATTTTAGCCACACCCATCTCTGACTTTGAACCAATCAGATTACTTAATGTAATTTATTCCTACAAATTCATAAACTGAATGTCAAACAGTGTATATCCTGGCCATCTGATCTGGATCTACACTGTTTCCAAAGATATGGGTTGTCGTGAACAGCATGCATGATAAGAGTTAATATTTTTATAAGTTTATATATTTTATATTTCCTTTCTTTATGTAAATGCGGCTTGAATGTATTAAAACGTTTGATCCAAGCGTCGCGAAAAACAATTAATAGCAATTGAGCTGTACCGTAAAAAATCCTTAAAAATAAGGATCTTGATGACTTGCAGTTATTCTCTTAAAATTATTAACAAATTTGTTCACGATCCAGCAAAGAGTCAAAAAGGTGCAGATGGAATGGCAAACAGTGTAGACCCTGCTTCAGGAGCATTCTGATCTGGGACTGCATTATTTGCGGAATCCTATCTGTCCCTATACAAAGGATCATTATGTTAATCGCTCTACTCATGGTGTTTCGGATCGTTGCATTTATGTGTGCCCTGCTAACAAGATAATTACCCCTAATTGATATTTCTTTGTATCTACCAGTACAATAAATGTTCTCCCCAAATTTAATGTTAATCTATCAAGATAAATATCAAGCTCAGCATCGGACAAACATTTGAAGATTTTAATAATAACAATAATAATATAAAGATAGTAATTATAACATTGAAATAATAATAATAATAATAGTTATAATAATAATAACTGTCACAGTGCCCGGACAAGGCTTTGAGTACCACACTCTATTGCATCAGGGTCAGTTACAATTATGTCCCTTTCTGAAATTTAGTGAAAAATATGGCGACAAGCATGTGATAAGTTAATTAGAAATATTTTTATTACATCATAAAGTGGGTTATATTATTTGGAACGCATACCCTTTATAAAATGATTGACTTAAATTTACTACCGGACGGCTAGCCATTCCTACGTGGGTTAGCTAGTCGTCCGGTACCGGACGAGCAGACTCGTTGGCTGGTCGTCCGGTACCGGACAGGCAGACTCGTAGGCTGGTCGTCCGGTACCGGACGGCTAGCCACTGCCTATGTACAATATATCGTTTTCGTAATGAGAAATTTCACATCTGGCAGTATATCGGTGTTTCTCCCATTATCTTACATTAGAATTCGCCAAAAGTTAAAAAAAAAAATCCACTGTTTTACGCTGTAATTAACACTTTATCTGTCCAACTGCCTTGAAGCAATACGAGGCGCCCAATACGACAGATGACGGCCAGGGCTTTCCCCCGTTCTATTTTCAGAACCGGAAGTACGTCACGAAAAAAGCTCCTATACCTTAAGTAAATCTCTTGTACATTGCACAAGGTACAACTCTCATGCTCATTGATTCTGATCTATCTTCTTATTATACCTGTATACTGTACTGTGTCGGTCAAATTTGGTCATTGAATCAGTTGGTATTACACCTGCAAAAATGGTAAAATATTATAGTAAAAAGAGTCGCCGTAAAAAAAAGAAAAGAAGACCAAACTTTAAACGCCCGTGGTCTTACCTAATAAATCTCGCTTTCTAAACGACAGGAGGACGTTTTGTCAGTAATTAGCACAGATAACTCCTGAGCATATACAGCTGCAACTGCAGTTCCACGACAATCTCGTGATTATTTATATCTGTAACTGCAATCAGAATCTGCCAGATGCGGAGTGAATTGAGGATTTACCTCCACGTCAGCACTGTTTCAATGTATAATTTTACTCCACTTTCAACGAATTTTAGCTTGGTTCTCAGCACAGCTGGAGATAATTTGTGAAGCCATTTAATCTGTAACTGGAGTGTGGTGATTTGTTATTGTTTGTGATGGAAATCTCTGATAATACATTTACAAGAGGCTGATTGATTTTCGTCTATGGTTTCTATCATAATCAGAATCTTACTCTAGCTCAGTTTATATGGATTACTTTTTTCACTTTTTCGTAGGTGACAAAAAGGTGTTTAAGATTCTTTACGGCAAAACATACCTTCATACACAACCTATACAACGACTATTTAACACATTGGTAAGGTCTTTTCAGCATGCCAGCATATCAAATATTGTTACGAATCCCCAACTGTTTGAACAGAAAGCAGATAATCATATTTTTACATTTAAGCCTCAGTGAGGCTGTTACTGCCTATGAAATATTTCACCGGTTTAGTCTGGCCTTGAAAATATATATTTCCAAGACAAAAAGGACCGAAATATACATATTATACATTATTTCAAACTATTTAATTTTCACAACTCATTAGTTCAATAATTACTTGTTTAAAAATTTGGTCAAAATTAACAAAATGTTCCAGGCAGATAAACCATTTAAGCAATTTAAGCAATTTGGGAGATGGTCATGTGAGAACATTTCTGGGAAATTATTTGAAATCTAGCCAATTATCTAGGATAAGATGTCATTTAAAGGTTGTTGTATTTTTTTTTTCGCGGCCATTTTATTCAAAAGCGTGAAACCTGTTTGGCTTGAAGGTCAGGAAGAGCTTTTGTGACCGTGCTATGCCCGGCGTCACCGTTCATCCGCAGTTGTTTGTTGGTTTGAATTGATGTTTTGCATACCCTTCAACACTACATGTATTTAGGTCATTTTAGAGATGTTGCTTCCAATTCTGTGCGACTTTTACCCAACAGTGAGATGAGACAACATCTCCAGCCTTGTCGCCCAATGAAACCAATATAGTTTTCATCCTGCCGTTCGTCCGTCCGTCCATCCGTGCGTCCGTCTTTCCGTCCGTCCATCCGTCCGTTAACATTTTGGTTAAAGTTTTGCATTAAAGTTTCTAAGAGATTGTATCTTCTGAACCCTTTGATAGATTTAGTTGATGCTTACATGGAAGTTACATACTGGTCTAAAGATTTTATTGATACATTACCCACCCCATAGTGACCTTGAGGTCGAGGTCACAGACTTAGAAATTTTACATTTTGGTTAAAGTTTTATGACAAAGTTTATAGATGCCTGTATGTTCTAAACTCTAAGACAAATTCAGTTGGTACTTGTACCAATGTTGCATACCAGTCCAAAGTTTTCGTGATGTATGTCCCTTCTCCCACCCACGGTAACCTTGATCTCAAGGTCACGGACTTAGAAATTTTACATTTTGGTAAAGTTTTATGACAACGTTTATAGATGCCTGTATGTTCTAAACTCTACGACAAATTCAATTGATACATTAATGTTGCATTCTAGTCCAAAGATTTCATTGATGCATACCCTACCCTGCTGCTTCATTAACATTGATGCCCCCATCCCTTCAGTAGCTTTGGTGCCGTCACTCCATTGGTCCATTTAGAAATTTTTATGTTTGGTTTAGCTTTTACTAGCAAATTTATAGATTCTTGTAGCTTCATATATTACATACAAGCTGGAAAGATATATCAGAGGGTGGCACTGGCCGGGGTATACGTGACCCACTGGTCGCTCGCTTTCTCTAGTTCTTCAAACCCAGATTGGCGGGAGCCGATTTGATTTAGTGTAAATTCTTCATTAATAAATAGAGTTTACACCTGATTTTCATCTCATTTAGCATGATTTTTATCAGTATTAATAACAGCATATTTTGTGTGACATTTATGCTGCCCTGATCTATATGACAGGGCAGAGGATTACACCAACATGCATGTGACATATTACGTAAAAATGGAACAAAACACCAGTATAAGAGAACACCCATAAGCTGGAAAGATGTAATACTTGATTACACTGAACATAACAAAATATTAAACGGCATTCAAAGAAAAATAGTATGTTACACAGAAAAAAGTGTAATGTTTACAGTTACACCACCCTTTAAAAAATGGTTGGCCTCTAGAATGCCTAATGTTACACTATTTGGCAGCAAACCATACACCATATATAGTGTATTATTTCAAACAACGATTGATACGAAAACAGAGCCTTGTTTTACAAAATTGTTTCACCAAACACCAAAGTTGCACTGCTACGAACTTAACTCAAAAGTAACACTTTACACCAAACTGGTGTATGATTCTAGTTCACATGAGTTCAAGTGAAAATTTTACACGGCCTTTTCGTCTAATTTACACTACTTGTACAGTGCACAGTCTAAATTTGGCTCATTAAATGAAAATAATTTATATCTTTCAGGAGTATTATGTTAAAGCTATGATGTCACATTGCTTTGCGTAGGCATTTAAAGGAACTCATTTTTGATTTTTATTTGCCTTCACAGCAGCTGGTGTTGTGCCGTGTGGCGGCCGTAAAACGTCTCTCCGTACATCAACCATAGTGCAGTTTATATTTTACTTTTGGTCCTTTGAGATCAGCGTGAATATTCTGAGAAATCAGAAATAAATTATTGGTTTAGACTCATATTCTAGACAGTTTTTTAATTATTTGAACCCCAATTTGATTTATATCAGTCTTTGAATTGACTGCCTATTCGAAATTCGCAAAATTGCAGTATGTTTCCTCTGGCTTTCTTTGCCGGATCATTATAGGGTCACTGATGAGGCTTTATTAGCCGAAACTACGTAGTATGACCCATCTTCGTTCTTATGAATGTTTTCATTGCTCTTAAAGGAACTCATTTTTGATTTTTACTTGCCTTCACTGCAGCTGGTGTTGTGCCGTGTGGCGGCCGTAAAACGTCTCCCCGTTCATCAACCATAGTGCAGTTTATATTTTACTTTTGGTCCTTTGAGATCAGCTTGAATATTCTGAGAAATCAGAAATAAATTATTGGTTTAGACTCATATTCTAGACAGTTTTTTAATTATTTGGACCCCAATTTGATTTATATCAGTTTGGATTTGCACCTTGTAAGCATTGTTTAGTAACTTAAATTGTTAAGATAATGGCTGTGTTAAAACGCAAATAATCTTGTTTGTTGGGAATTTTATGCAAAGTATATTTTCGCCTAGCTGGGTGAATTTCGCATATTTAGGCGTGATTTGCGCCTACCTAGGCGTGGCATGTCACCCATCTAGGTGAGGTTTGCGCCTATCTAGGTGTGGTTTATGTGGAGACGATGCAGTGTTGATCTATTGTCAAATGTTGTTAGTAGAAACGTGTGAACTGTCTAGCAGTTGCATGATCACACGTGAATGACAAATACATGTATGATCTCGTAAAGACTGTTAGTGTCTTCCACTTATATTGGAAAGGTTCCACCTAGCTAGGCGTGGCCATTATAATTAAATTGCAGAGGGTCTAAATTTGCACCTTGTAGAACACCTCTTAATTGATTTTTTTATTGTTAACACACGGTCAGCTGAAAAGAATTTCTTCTTAGATGACAAACTTATTATTCTCTAAGAGACTGCGTTGTATAACGGCAACGGTAAGGGAAAGATTCATTAGTCAATCATAGGAGAATGGGTTATACAACTGTTTGCAATCACATACGTAAAGCCTTTCTTTGTTCTGGCTGAACGTATCTAATAATATCACCTACTATCCCCTATGGTTTTATAAACACTTTATAAAGGAATATAGATCCAATACTTGCTCTGTAACCATTCTAATAATCTGAGGCCGATTGGTACACCTAGATAGGAACACCTCCTTCGTGGGCGCTGATTGAAATCAATACCAACCCAGTTTGTTACAGTGTTGTGGGCTTTACAGAAGTGATTGTTAGTAACCCCTGGGTTGTAATTGACTTGGATCTGGCTGTACTATAATAAGGCCGAAGTGTTTGGTGCGTCCATCTAGGAGCGCCCATTTAGGTGAATTGTTGGTGCGCCCATTTAGGTGAATTGTTGGTGCGCCCATTTAGGTGAATTGTTGGTGCGCCCATTTAGGTGAATTGCTTAATGTATCTATTTGGGTGGAATCCAATCTCTTGAATTGGTGTGACTCTCAACGTTCAATGAATTGACGCAATGTAATGTGCAATGATAGAATGTTATTTTTAATCATATCTTGAAGAAAACCTTTCTAGCTTAATGTCAGCATTTAAGGTCGTTATTGAATTTATGCTCTTAGTTGTTCTATTAAATTAGGTGTTATAATGTGCGACTGCAGTAATTTGTTTTTATTGTTCTGTTCACCTATGCCTTAGCCTAATAAGATAGCATACTATAGACTGCATACACTATTGTCAGGGGTAACAAAAATAAATTTAAGAAATTGAACCAATGGCTGGCTGTGTATTCTCTTCCCGGTAGTTTAGTGTACGACCCAGGTCGAACCCACATATATTTATTGTAACAGCACCATCACATCCTGACCATATCAATAGCTGTACCGCCTGACCAGGTGGTGTTCCGTTACAATTTGGTGTCGCAGAAGTGGGATGCTAATAAAGGATTGTTGTATTAGTGTATGATGAGAACAGAGCTTGCTGATATTTTATCGCAGTTCCAGAATACCAGTGAGATTTATGGTTGCCAGTACAGAGAAATATCTCTGTAACTGAGAAGTTGTTTGACGGGTGATACCCGCTCTCTTGTAAGTGAGCTTGGCTATGATCATAGACGTGATTAAAACACTCTTGTTGAGAAGCTTGCACACAGATTATGTTCAGTGAACAAGTCTGTTTACAAGACGCTGTTTGGGTCGCGAGCTCGAAGCAAGGGTGACCATCCCAGAGCTGGCGCAAGCTGCAAAGAAATTGGTACGACTAAGAAAGAACTATTAGCTGTGTTATAGCAGTGAAACAACATTATTTGATGGATTAACAGTTCCAAGTACAACCGATCAATAGGATGGGATTAAAACATTATTAGATGAGACCTTAAAAGCATGCACCTTTAATGTAGTGCACCATGCGGGTTGAGTGCACAACAATGCTATATTGGTGCCACGTAGACCGTGTCATATGGATAAATGAATATACTGTGATCGTTGTGAAAGAAGATATTCTCCGGAGAAGATAGCTGACTTAAATAAATGCAGGGAAAATTAGTGCTGTGTAGAGAGTCGCCTTGGCAGAAGGCAATATCAGGGTTGACAAAGTTGCTGGAAGAAGACAATATCGGGAATGATTAAGAAGTCACCCTGCCCTGCATGTGGAGTGTTCTTTATGATGTTGCTTGCCCTAATGATGGGGGTGACCATGTTGCCACTCTTTTTAGTGATGGTACCATCCAGAAACACAAAGTGTTTCTTTTGTTGAACAGGACAAAGATCCTGAGTTTAATGGGCCCAGTATTGCTGACGACGATTTCCGTGGTAGTGAGGCGCACACTTCCATTAGTTTAGGACCTGGAGCAGCAGAGATGCTCTCTTCGGAGATGTTACATGGAATGTCCCAGTTCGGGGTTCCTCACTTCACGCATGCAACGCTTAATTCTGTATGCGATGGGGTGGATGCAGAAGCTCACTAAATTCTCAAAAGTCGTCATGCATATTATTGAATTTTATTATTATTATTATATGGAAGACTGGTTGAATCATTTTGAAGATGGGACACTGTTTGGGAGTTTGTTTGAGACTGGGGATTTTCCCGTTGAGTTGAATGTTGCTCATGCCGGCGTGACAACAACAGATGAGGCTCGTTATGACACTGTAGGGTCATTACGAGAATATGATTGGTACAGGCACTTAAAACTCCGTCAGTCTTCAATCTGATCAGGGATGTAAACACAGCATTTGTCGATTATGTTTAAGTGTTAGTCAGCAAACTTGTGGATCTGGCCAATCCACTTCTTCCTGTGGTAAGACATATGAACATTATGGTATTACACAGGAATATATTAGTTCAAAACAGGAAGATGATGATGTTTTGAGAATGTGTTACAATGGAAAAGAGATGTTTTATACCTCTTTGGTCTACGGTGGCGCATGTCTGCTTATTTAAAGTAAAATTGAACGCAAAAATAGCCCATTGGCATGAAAAAAATGAGAATTAACATATGAGAAACGATCACAGATGTTGGAAATGATGCTGAATAGCTGTTCTTCGATAAGAAGTCTTTCACCAGTCATATGAAAATATTCCTGGTGGACACTTAGGCAGACGTAAAACTTATATAATAAAATCAGAAAGAGGTTCAAACGCTGGTGCAATATGCACATAGACGTATCGTATTGGTGTAGAATGTGCTAAACCTGTGGGTCCAGAAAAGTGTCCCACAGGAATGCAAATGCACCTTTTGCTGGAATACAATGTTGGATATCCAATGGACGCATTGGATACACGTGATCCAGTCATAAAATAAATATATATCTTATGGTTGTTTCCTGCTATTTCACGAAATTGGTTGATGCAATACCTTTGAAGACACAAGAGGCAAAATGTGTTGCTTCGAAATAAGTAAAAAGATTTATATCTACATTTGGTGTGCTACTGCAATGGCATACTGACTGAGGGTAGAATTTCGAGTCCAAAGTTTTCCAGGAGGTATGCAATTTCCTGGGTATAGACAAGACCAGAATTAATGTAGGACCTCAGTTTGATAGCATGAGTGAGCTCTATACAAAACATGATCTCATCATATACCTCTGACACTCAAAAGTGCTCGAATGAACAAACACTACTACTGATTCTAGCATACAAGTAATCTATTCACGAAACCTCAGCGATGAACCGTGGATTGTTCATCATGGCAAACTAAAGCCTAATTTTGGGGCAGAGTGATTTAGTTATAAGACAACAAAAACACAAACATATATATATATCAATGTAATTAATGGAAAACAGTCATTTTCTTATATATACAAGCAGAATTTAATATACCCTATTGACAGTGTAAGACCGTCAACTATTACATTAACCTGTGCGAACAAGCTGGTTGTCTTAATTTATTTTCAAGCAATTACTTCTTACTTTTAGCCAAAACGATATAGAAAACCAAATACAAATATACAAAAATGCACCATTTCACATAAGCAGTATGTGTGTCTTTGACTGTCAGCCCAGTGCATGTTTCGTGGAGCTTATGTCTAAAGACATACACTTTAAATGGTAAAGCATAAATTTTATAATAATGCTATCCGAGATCTACGTAAGGTGTTCTGTTTGAATTTAAGTAAATGCATTCCATTCTATGCATAATCAATTATCTTGATTATATCTGTGTTCATATCCTTACTGTTTGACTGAGATAGTGATGTCTCTGTATTTATGACCTGTTTGCACTGAATGTTGTTTGCACACACTGCAAGTTGTATTTATAACCAGTTTGTGCTGAATGATGTTGCACACACTGCATGTTGCTGAAGCTGACCACTGTCTGTGCTTGTACCCTTGGTTGTTTCGGCTGACGATAACACGCAGAAGAAACATCCGAGTTGCTGAAGTTGACTGTTGTATCTTGTCTAACCTGAAACAGAAGGCATTCATTTAAATTATACTTACGTATCTAAGCATAGAAAATAGAAATGAAGGCAATTATTAGTTAAATTATCTTAAACATAAAGCAAAAACATCATAATTTTAACAATCGATAATTTTACATTTGCTGCGGCCTGATGCAAATAAAACTCAAAAATGAGTTCCTTTAAGGACATTCAACATGGCCGCCTGGACAAATGAGCAAAAATGACAGTGGCTCTGAATATGCAAGAAATTGAATGCAACCCTTTTGTTTTAGCCAACTAATATAATTGGAACATAAACTTGATTTCTGAAAGTTATTTAAATACCTGTTAGAAAAGTAAAATATTGTTCAGAGTTTTTTCTTCACTCACCTGAAAAATGCCAAACTTTGTGTTTCAAAACTGGAAAATTCCCACAAGTACCAATGACAAAAAGAAATCACTGAGTAGTTACATGTTTCCTTAAGGTGCACCAGGAATCTAAATTTTGATTAGCTGCACTAATTTCAAATAAAGTGTTTTCAACCAAGGCATGTTTTGTGTTCAGGAAAAAAATCTTGTCTTTTTATTTTACACATTTCCTGACACAATAAAAGAAGTCCTTTCTGTGTATGGAGAGATAAACTTGCATTCATTGGAATAAATATGCAGATAAGTTTATTTTTTGTGGCTGACTGAACACACCTGTGTAATGTTTACAGGTAGAAAAAAAGAAAGGGAACAAATTAAGACCAATCTTTAACACTAGCTACTGTGATTTTAAAGTTGTTATTAAATTTTCTTTCGCCAAAAATCTCCATTAACTTTATATAATTTTGTCAAACATATCATTTATATCTAAAAAATGCAATACAATCGTGCTTAATGCTGTGTCACTATTTTGTAAAACTAGGTGGTGGAGTATACTTCTCACACGTGTCTAATGTTTACATTTGTAACCAACGACTTGCACGAGGATTCTCATAAAATACTGACGGATCGATATGCAGTATATTGACCAGGCGGTGTAAAATTACTTACTTAATAAGTATAGGCGAAAGATACGAAAAATGGTTGTGGTTTAAAGAGAAATATTTATAAAAACAATTGAAACTCGTCGCTGCGACCATTATTTTCCTCCATGAAAAATTGACAGTTTGTGACATCAATCTGGTTACCGGCTTTATATCTGGTTCAAGATTCTTTGACTACGTCTTTGGGCGTTTACAACATCACTCTTCTCTAACGACCGGTCTGTGCCGTTTATAAGTGTGCGTGAGCAGGACTGAGCTGGTGTGGACATAAATTTAGCTTGAAAATGCTGCCAAAGTAAATGTAGGCTACACTGAACCACATTTCCTCGATACATTTATCTCGTTTTTAGCGATGACAAAATTCTTGTAAAAGCCAAACTTGTTCAAAAATTAAAGTACTCGGCTCCATCCGGAAACCAGCATTTCTATAACAGTGCTCTCCCTTCAGACAAATCGCGGATGAAAAGTAGTTTCAAAAGTATTTATTGAATAAATGTGTATAATCTTTCTTTGCCGGTGACATCCCCTGGAATCCTAAAAGAAGATTTCATAACGTACATAAATTCATTACAATAATGTAAATATGACGAAAAATAACTCGATCTTTCGCTGATAAAAAAGTGCATTGGCGTATTGATCTAATGTTTTAGCCAGGGTGTTGTTCGGCTCCTTGCCGAAAAACTTTACACAGAGTAACACAACAAATGTATTGTAGAAATGTTAGTATTTGATAATTCCTATGTGAAAATCGAATGGTGCGGGTTTAAAGGTGTATGTTTGGGGTTTCAGATTATATCAAGAACCTTTGCGATCCCGTCATGGTTACGTCAATACGAACGTGTGAACTTGCGTGTAAACACATCCCCAGATGTTCGGCCATGATGAATTTTGTTTCGAAATTTTCTACACACCACGTGAACGAAAATTAATTATTCGCTTTTGGGGCTGTTTTATGAAAAAATATGTCCCGGTGCACCTTCCCTGTGCAATTACTCATACACAAGTGGCAATATATTTTTTATTTATTCATAAACAATTTGGTTCTAAGTCTAAAACAAACAAGCATTTATTGCAATATTAATTTTACATTTCTCTCGTTATAGTAATTCAGATATTTAAGTGGTTTTGTCTTGAGTAAACTTTGCCCTGTTATTTTTTACACCAATAAGAAAAAAATTTCTGAGACCTTTGCTTAATGCTCAAATTCCTAATTTCTTTTTTCAAGTGCATATTGTGCTATTTCAGCCATGTTGGTCGCAGAATATCCTTAAGAGCAATGAAAACATTCATAAGAAAGAAGATGGGTCATACTATGTAGTTTCGGCTAATAAAGCCTCATCAGTGACCCTGTAATGATCCGGCAAAGAAAGCCAGAGGAAACATACTGCATACTGTGATCAGACTGTTGGTCTGGCTTACAGATTTGTTGTTGGTACTTAGTGCTGTGATGACCACGAATGTGGGGAATAGTTGTTCACCTGACTGTCGATGGTTATGTGTTTGCTGATGTGCACCATGTCAATGGTGGCAAGAGAAATTAACCATTTCTTGCGAATTTTCTCACCTACTCTTGCATGCTGTATGTCAAGTTTATGCGCTGTTCATGCTTCTCACCGCGCAAATGTCAACTTGTCGTATCGCCTATGCGTGGGTGTGTGCCTTCATTCCACCTACTGTACTATCGCTGGCTTGAGATGGGTGAAAAATTAGACTGTGACTTTTCATGCGCACTCTTTCGTTATGGCAGAGAGTGTTTGGATCTTAATTTTAAATGTTGGAGGAGCAATATTTGGAACTAGAATGCTAACACCAACGAATGACCCTGAGTCACTGGTGGCTAAGTTGTTACACAGAAATGTCTGGTTCCGCAAGGAAACAGCGTCCTCTTAGACAGGGAACTCCACATTATAAAATTATGAACTATTTCAAGTATTGTGGCAATTTCAACCAGGCGATGTTGCCAAGAATGAGAAAGTCCAACGTGGAACTTCTGAAAGAACGTGAATGTTTCAGAATAAAGGGTCTCCAGTAGCTAGTGAGAAGACGCATGTAGCACTTTGCTGAGTTGTATGGGGCAGACTATGGTTGTTAGTCTGCATTTCTGTATGTTGCCAGTTCATATACATATATGAACTGAATGATGCTGGGTTCATGTTGGAAGATGGTATACCCGGGAAGATGACGTAGAATGGAGTCAACTATATACGATTAAAGAAATCGCGTATAAGCCAGTTTTTCAGATCATTTGAAATTAAATTATAATTAAGTATAATTCGCGTTTAAATAAATACACTTTAAATTGAAGCAAATTGACTAAAATGAAAAAACATAAACCCTCATTGCTATACATAGAGAGACATTATAATAACGCGAATCCAGCTGAAAGAAGACCATGGAATTAGATTCGTTAAGTTAGATCTTTAAGCATAGTTAGACAGTTTATTTTCATGAAATTATATAGAACCATAGTAATCTGTCTGTAGAGATAACATTACTTAAATAAAAAAACATGAGTGATTTAGTTACAAAATTTTACCCTAATGATAATTTTTATAAAACTATTCGAAGTTAACATGATTTGTTTGGAGAGTTTTGAGGTATTCTTCACAAATCATGATAATCTTCCAGGGATGTTTCCTCTACAGACATTTGCAAGATTTTGTTAGATAGCTTAATCAACTGGTGGTAACTTGAACAATTATCTTTTCTCCAGGATATTTCTGTGCAAGAAATTTATAATGTAATGAAGTTCTTGTACGGAAAACGTTTTGGGAAAGCTTTATTAAAAACAATACAAAAATAAATAAGGGAGTTGCGTGGAAACAGTTGTAAAATGTCCCCATGACATCAGATATATCCTGACTGCATTTAGCATTTGATCACTTTGGCTAATGTTATTAGTTTTTAATCTTAGATGGATGTAAAATATGTAATGCCTTTTCGCATTGTTACCACAGTTTGAAAATGGCTGCTCTGACACACAAGTACTTCTGTAGGGGATTCGCTAACCTTCATTTTGAATGGCTGCTCAAATGTCATTCAAGTTCTGGTTCGTGAGTTTGAAGGAGGTAGTTGAGTTTCTGGCTTTATGTCCATGTTGTTTTCATGACTGCAAGGCATTTTATGTGACTGCAAGACCTGTACTGTATGATTGTATGCAAGACTGTATGTTGGAATTATTTTGTTGAGATTCAAGATAATATATTTTGACATGATACTTTACTTTACTTGACCGCTAATTGGCATGAACCTTGTAGATTTTTGGCGTTCATGTTGCTATTCATGAACTGAGTATACTTCAGACAGCCTCTTCTTTGTCTGGATTACAGTCTGCTTTTTAACCTTTGAAAGCATTGGACAGATACAGAGATCTGTATGCTATATGTCTTTCTGGGTGGTGCATGCATAAAACGAGTTAATGCTATCCAGTGAGTTATTTAAGATGTTCATTGGATTTATCGGTCAGACTGCCTTACAGATTTACTAACCTTGGATTCACTTTTAATTCTTTTAAGTTAATTCCAAGGCTTGGTAAATCTTGCATTGAATTGTTAGCTTCTTAGTTTTTCCATGTATGCATGTAATTTGAATTTCACAGGCAACAAATTGTGTTAACGGTCATAGAACGCAACTTACAGTGAGATCCTTGTATTGTTAGGTCTCTTGCTTTAGTTTACATGATAAACACTTTTAGAGTTTCCAAGAAATATAATCATAAAATCAAATTTATGTGCACTGTGGACTAAATGTTGAAATACCTTAATGCTTACTGTGGTTCTTTGATTTTTTGTGTTCACTGAGATGTTGCACTGATGAGTTAGGAGGCCTTCATGCGGACTGAACAAATTATTTGTCTAAATCGCGACGGAAGTAAGGGCGAGGATTGTGGCCACGTAAAATCGATTTAAGCCCCCCAGTGGAAATCTTTCCACTGACCGTTCCAAGGCGGTTCTTCTGTGGCGATTTATTTATGTTGTTGTTTGTTACTTACTGTGTGTATCACTTGTGTTTTTTAATTTTGGATGGCCATATGGCCATTTTGTGGGAAAGTATCTGTCCTTATGGCCTTCCTTTGTTACGGTTTCCATTATGGTCTGGTCGTTTAATTTTTGTATTTCTTTCCCTTTGGTGTCTTTGATGGGTGGAGTAAGTTAATTGTATCGATTCCTGATCTTTGTTTTACTTCTACTTTATACAAAAGTTAGAAGTATTTGGAGGCCGGACACATGACTAAATGGATGTTTTTCAGAGTGTGTTGATGCCTAGTATGCATGTTAAGCAGGCAATAACAGTCGTTGTCTGATGTAGATGAGTACTAGCATTTTGTAATGCAAATGTGTCCTTTAACAAGCGATGTAAAACTCAATGGCTATTAAGGTATACCACGAATTCAAGACAGTGTCCGAAGGTAGAGACTTATGAATATGTGTTTTCTTTCTCTTACAAATATGATGTGTGATCTGTGTCACTCTTTGTTTTGATATTGGATTGAAAGAGTTGGCTTTTTTTGGGTTCATATGTAGCACTCGCATGACTGCAACAGCTTTTATTTGATACGAGTTGTTGTGGTTATGCACCTACTACATAAACATACTAGTATCTGGAGATTTGCCACGATTTCTGCTTACATGCAGCTAATCTTCCATATATTTCTTTCCAGTTGCTTTAAAAGAGGGATACAAAGGTGTATGTATGAAAGTGTTATTGCTATGTCCATGTAAATTTGTATTTTCCTGTCAGTGTTATCTAAATAATTAGCTCTTTTAGACTGTGTGTTAACCGGCAGTTTAATGTCCATTTTAGGCAATGTTACCATAATTTAAGCTTAAATTGTTCTTACACGATCACCTGCCCCGATTTTGAATGAGCCTAAGAGGTCCACTTTTGAGATCATTCGTCATCCAGGTAGGTGAATCCAACTTCGTAACCGGACACAAGCAAGTTGCTTGTTATGGTTACAATTCGGAAGGGTAACCTTCAGAAGAAAAATTGAAACAGAAATTTAACTGATATGGTGAAATTAAATACATGTATAGGATTATTCAACGGATGTGGGTGAACTTGTGTGTGAATTGATTCATAAGTTAAGTGTCAACAATGTGGATAACTTTATAGACAAAATTAAGTTGTATTAGTATTTATTTGTGTAAAATTAATATTGACGGATGAATAACGATAACAGCCAATTGCCTCCTTCATTACTACTTTCCAAGCTGTATACTTACATAACATTCCACATGGCGTCCATGCCTTTTCAAGGTAGGGGGCTGTTGTAACGGCGTCTGATTATTCTCTGTTATTCTATGTACAAATGTTCTCATTGTTGTTTAAATTCATTTATATCTGTTTTAACAAAATGTACATACCGATCTTCGGTCCGAAATGGCCGTAGCCGAAGCAAACCATGTGCCAACTTTGTCGAGTATATCCTGTGTAAAACAGCCATGTCATCTCCCTTTGCATATATAACCATGACTATCTATTGTTTATTTTATCATCCATATTCTTTTTATGCTCACACTTTCGCATTTGAAACAGTATTTTCCATCAAATGTTTGTTTACTTTTTGCTCAGCTGTTCCAAGTCACTGCGCACTGAACATACCATAAAGACCGAACGTTCCGTATGCTTGGTAGCATGGTTAGGAATGTGACGTCATCCAGGCACAACGTCATCCAGCGCGAGCCTGGAGGGTATATAAGGAGCGTTTCGGTTGAAGTTCAGTGTTGCTGATTGTTGCGAGCAACCTGCTGTGGCTTTTGCCAAAACAAGTTGAGGCACCTAGGCCGTGTTTCAGCTTCCCATAGCTGAAACACGCCTGGGTTCGCCTAGATTGGAAGTATGGTGTGGCTTAGACTGCCTAGGCCCGAGTCTGAATTATGTTTGCTTGTTTGTTGACCCGGCACTCCCATCTGGGCGAATGTTTTGCCTATCTAGGCGAAACATGCGTCCATCTGTGAGGAGCATTTAGTTATTTATTTATTTACTTTTAGGCGACGTTGGCACAGGTTATCAACACATCTATATAAATTAATTATAAATTAATGGTTTTTCATAAGCAGTCATAACTTTGAATACTCTCTTTGTTGATAATTTTGGCTAAGGTCGAGCTTTGCTCCGAGCTAGGCATAGTCCTTGTTACGCTGCGCCGAGGTAGGCGAAGCCCAGGTAGGCGAATATTTAAAACATAGACTGTTTGGGCTGTTGAGGGTAGTTCGCTTCTAAAGCGTGGTGTAGCAACTCCTAGGCTGTCTATGAGCTAGTGATTTATTATCGTGCATTTCAAAGCAACATTCCTTTATGCCTAACTCGGAGGAATATGCCTGGCTCGGATAAAGTAAAATTGACTTTGGACGGTTAGTTCCCCTTATTAAGAATGTTTTACCTAGCTAGGCTGAATAAGTCCTTGCCAGGATGGGTGGAAGGTACTTCATTAACGATCTACGTAGTTGCTGTTTGTGGTGTTTGTCAAAGCATGTTGTAGCAACTGGTAGAGTGTTATGAATAAGTAACTCAGATTTCTATACGTTTTAAGGGAATTGTACTTGCACCTATCTGGGATGAGTTCCGCCTGGCTGGGAAAGGACGTTCTATCAGTATCAAGTAGGGACTTAATATTGCACGTTGCTAGTGACCATTTTTCTGACTGTTAAAGGAGATTCCTCTTTGGTATGCCCTGAGTAATTCAATCACACAAGGTTTGGATTTGCACCTTGTAAGCATTGTTTAGTAACTTAAATTGTTAAGATAATGGCTGTGTTAAAACGCAAATAATCTTGTTTGTTGGAAATTTTATTCAAAGTATATTTTCGCCTAGCTGGGTGAATTTCGCATATTTAGGCGTGATTTGCGCCTACCTAGGCGTGGCATTTCACCCATCTAGGTGAGGTTTGCGCCTATCTAGGTGTGGTTTATGTGGAGACGATGCAGTGTTGATCTATTGTCAAATGTTGTTAGTAGAAACGTGTGAACTGTCCAGCAGTTGCATGATCACACGTGAATGACAAATACATGTATGATCTCGTAAAGACTGTAAGTGTCTTCCACTTATATTGGAAAGGTTCCACCTAGCTAGGCGTGGCCATTATAATTAAATTGCAGAGGGTCTAAATTTGCACCTTGTAGAACACCTCTTAATTGATTTTTTTTTATTGTTAACACACGGTCAACTGTAAAGAATTTCTTCTTAGATGACAAACTTATTATTCTCTAAGAGACTGCGTTGTATAACGGCAACGGTAAGGGAAAGATTCATTAGTCAATCATAGGAGAATGGGTCATACAACTGTTTGCAATCACATACGTAAAGCCTTTCTTTGTTCTGGCTGAACGTATCTAATAATATCACCTACTATCCCCTATGGTTTTATAAACACTTTATAAAGGAATATAGATCCAATACTTGCTCTGTAACCATTCTAATAATCTGAGGCCGACTGTACTATAATAAGGCCGAAGTGTTTGGTGCGTCCATCTAGGAGCGCCCATTTAGGTGAATTGTTGGTGCGCCCATTTAGGTGAATTGTTGGTGCGCCCATTTAGGTGAATTTTTGGTGCGCCCATTTAGGTGGAATTGTTATCACGCCCATTTAGGTGAATTGCTTAATGTATCTATTTGGGTGGAATCCAATCTCTTGAATTGGTGTGACTCTCAACGTTCAATGAATTGACGCAATGTAATGTGCCATGATAGAATGTTATTTTTAATCATATCTTGAAGAAAACCTTTCTAGCTCAATGTCAGCATTTAAGGTCGTTATTGAATTTACGCTCTTAGTTGTTCTATTAAATTAGGTGTTATAATGTGCGACTGCAGTAATTTGTTTTTATTGTTCTGTTCACCTATGCCTTAGCCTAATAAGATAGCATACTATAGACTGCATACACTATTGTCAGGGGTAACAAAAATAAATTTAAGAAATTGAACCAATGGCTGGCTGTGTATTCTCTTCCCGGTAGTTTAGTGTACGATCCAGGTCGAACCCACATATATTTATTGTAACAGCACCATCACATCCTGACCATATCAATAGCTGTACCGCCTGACCAGGTGGTGTTCCGTTACATTATGTAGGTGACCACTTGATATTTTTCAAGCTAAATATCTAAGCTCTGTGCCAAGTGGTTTCAGAGAAGAAGATTTTTAAAAATTTTCCCATTTTAATTCTATGGGAGCTATACGTTGCCATGGCAACCAGAATTCCAATCTGATCAGCTCAAAAACCGTATGCAGCCTTTCCCCCTACCTGATGATGCTTCTCATGAAATTTGATCAAGATTGGCCATAGGTATTAGAGATATACTTATTTGAAATTGTTTACGGCTGCACTCACGGACGCTAGCACGACAGACAAAATGTATTCACAAAAGCTCACCTTGTAACTATGTGACAGGTGAGCTAAAAAACAAAACTTGTAAAGGCAAATATGATGAATATTTCCATAAACTCTCAGCTTCATAGAGCCTACTGTTTCTGAGATGATTTTTTAAGTATTTCTTTTTCATTTTGGTTTCCGTGGCAACCAACAGAAATGAGCAATAGGCCTTAAATTATATGGCAGAAGGTAGTTTGCTTAAGGAACATTTCTATGAAAATTGTGTCAAAATATTTGCAAAGGCTTGGTAGTTAAAGCTATTTTTCAATTTTCCCTATTATAAGCCTTTGGAAAAACTAAGTTGCCATAGCAACCAAACTAAAGAGCCGAATGTCATAAAAAAAAAACAAAAAAAAAAAAAAACACAAAACCTGTAAAGGCAAATATGGTGAATATTTCAAGAAACTCTCAGCCTCCTAAAGCATACGGTTTCTGAGGAGATGATTTTTTAAGTGTTTTTTTTTCTATTTCTTTTTTTTTTTTTTTTTCATTTTGGTTTCCATGGCAGCAAATAGAATTGAGCAATAGGCCTAAAATCATATGGCCGATAGTAGATTGCCTAAGGAATATTTCTATGAAAGTTTTGTCAAAATATCTGCTGATCTGCTCAACAGTTAAGGTGGCGTCTCAAATCTGCCCATGCAAGGATTTTCTTCAAAGTTTGAATTTAATTTGCTTGAGGCCTTGCATCTATAAAAATGACTTTATTTCCTAGATTAAAGAACACTGGGTCTCAGGAGAGCTACTTGATTTACTCCTTGCTCAGACTTATACCCTTTACCCAAATTGTCAGTCTTAAAAAATACAATTCAACTTGATCTTCAATAATGTCCATCGTAATATTGAAGGGCTTTATCAAGGCCGCCGTACGGCGGCCGTAAAACGTCTCCCCGTACATCAACCATAGTGCAGTTTATATTTTACTTTTGGTCCTTTGAGATCAGCGTGAATGTTCTGAGAAATCAGAAATAAAATATTGGTTTAGACTCATATTCTAGACAGGTTTTTAGTTATTTGGACCCCATTTTGATTTATTTCAGTCTTTGGGTCGACTGCCTATTCGAAATTCGCAAAATTGCAGTATGTTTCCTCTGGCTTTCTTTGCCGGATCGTTGCAGGGTCACTGATGAGGCTTTATTAGCCGAAACTACGTAGTATGACCCATCTTCTTTCTTATGAATGTTTTCATTGCTCTTAAAGGAACTCGTTTTTGATTTTTATTTAATATCATGAGCTCATTTGTTTTCGTTTCTGTATTCATATTATCAAATATTTTACTTTAAAAATTTCTAAAATTTTAGTTAAAAAAAATTATTTTCAAAATTAGGCATGTTCTCATTCTTGTCAACCTATATTTTTTCTAAATATTATGCCACATATGTCTTCTCACGATATGTGAATATCATGAAATGTTGAAACCGGTAACACACATATAATACCCATTATATGTGCTTATGTCGGTTTTGAGCAAAATTGCTAATTTTCCAAAAAGATAAAAAAAAATCAAGAAAAATATAAACCACTACATGAACTAAGTCATTCATATTATATAGCTACTGCAGAGCAACCAATATTTTCTAAAATATTGAGTTTAAATCATTAGCAAAATTTTGGCCTTTGTCATTTAAATGTCAGTCAGAATTTCAGACAGGGTGGCGCATTACTTGTCCTAATCTATGGCTGCTTTGCTTCTACAGAAGTACGATCATTTCGAGCCTCCTGCAAATAAGAATGATATAATTCTGGACAAGTGCCTATCTTCTGCGATAAATATATACGCCAAACACCTTTCTTAATAGTACATAAATACACCCAACAAGGCCTAATTTTTTCTGTATTCACATATATTTTGATTTCTCTATACATTCATCTTATCTTTATATAATATATGTAAGTTCTATAAAAGGGTTATCCTTTGGAAGCAAGGAATACACCACAGCAATTGTAAAATACATTGTGACTGGCTGTGAAGACTTAGATCAGTAGTCAATTTAGTATAGAAGCTTTCCTATTCTTCTGTTTTGTGTTTTATGTCACATTCTCAGTTTTCTTTCAGATTTTATCGAGTGTTTCTTTTTTCATCCTTGTTTGCTACACGTGTGAGATGAAATATTTCCGGCTTGTCTAGCAATAACCTCTTGTTGAAGCTATGCATAAAATAGCCAATAAAATAATATTTTTATGAATGCATTTCATTATTGTGTTCAAAACTCTTGCTTTGGTTAAATTATCACTGTTCTGGATAGGTAGAACATTAAAGTTAAAGCTGTCAATTCTATCAGCCTATAGTTTTTGTAGCACATTTTCTGCTTTTGACTTCAATTCATTTTTTGTTTTTGGTAAACAAGCTAAAGGCTTTCTTTTCCGTAAAGCTGTAAAATATTTTGGAAAGAAAACTGTATGTTTGCTGTAAGCTATACAGGTTGCTGTATGAACGAATTTTGGGAATATATTTCATTGTTGAATTATTATATATTGTGATTTGCTATTCTTACTGTTGCTTTCCTATCTATTGCTTTGAGCAACAGAGCAGAGCATTTCATCTTGATGGCGTTTCTCTGAATAGTTATTGTTGTATTTTTGTTCATTCCCCTATACCTTGTGTAATTATCTCTTTGAAATAGTGTCATTATTTTATGCTTTAGACAGACAGCCTTTCATTTTCGGAAGTGTATTTACTCTTTGCATGAAATAGTATTTGAGTGCATTTCTGAATTGCTCCTCATTCTTTTGTGTCTTATTTTTCATCTACTGTTACTTTGACCTTATTACTTGAACATTTGTAGTTTGAATTATTTCGTATGAAATAATTTCATTGTTTGATTCTTGATCAAAACATACTTCATCACTTAGCATCTTTTAAGAAACTTTTTGTTCTCATTGTTGCTATCCCATTTGCTGCTTAGAGTGGGATGTCGTTTAGCTCTGTTCTGATTACCTATTTTATGGCACACACATTTATATCCAGAAAAGATCCGATCATCAGTAAAAAGAGCAACCATATTCTGGACGGAAGAAAAGGAACTTGGTTAAGTTCATGGGTGTGGTATTGCCAGATGGATATGTTCTTGACATTATAGGCCCATTTTGGCAATACCAATGATGCTAAAATCACTGCGGCTATCATGGAGAAAGTGGATGAGCTTAAAACTTGGCTTGAGCCGCCATCTGATATTTTTATTGTAGACAGAGGTTTCAGAGATGTGCTTGGGCTCCTGGAAACCTCAGGGTATGAGCCTCACATGCCTTCTTATCTAAAGCTAGGTCAGTCACAACATGACACTATGGCTGCCAAAGATGATCGCAGGTGTACCAAGACGCGATGGGTAGTTGAAAGCTACCATGAACGTCTTAAACAATGGCGCATGTTTAAAGATCAACTAAGCTCCAACTTCTTTATGACTGTCATTAGTGACCTTGTCAGGGTTGTGACTGCCTGTTTAAACGGAATAAGGGGCCCGATTTACAAGCAAACGCCAGAATGCATTGCAAGAGATCCCCGGCTTGCAGGTCGTATGCAAGCCAGGCTGACTCGAGGAAATGCCCTGGCGGGGCGAGAACAAGCTGGGCCAAATCAGAGCAGGAGAAGCAAATCAGAATGGCAAAAGGTAGATGCTTCCAACATAGTTTTCCACAGCTTGAATTGGAATATCTTGAGACAGTTGCATGTGGTACTTATCAGCTGGGCCAGGCTCCGTGTTATATCGAGGAGCATACTACAGAAGAGGGAGACTGAGATCTGGGTTTACCAGCTTTGATGCAACTGACAAAAACGATCCTGTAAAGGATTACTACTGTGTATGTGCAGCTGGAAAAAGAACAATCGGCATGTGTGCACACACAGCCAGTATCCTTTATTACTTGGGACACATGGCGCATCAGACTACAATATATCCACTGCCCCAAGCAAAGAAGTTCAAGTCATCCATATTTAAATAGATACTTTAGATCATC
Organism: Lucinisca nassula; assembly: GCA_963580285.1. NCBI lineage: Eukaryota > Metazoa > Mollusca > Bivalvia > Lucinida > Lucinidae > Lucinisca > Lucinisca nassula. The sequence goes on from OY757023.1 coordinate 124,901,974, forward strand.
TTTTGGGACATTGTTTTACTTCTACTTCGGAGAATCTGATAAGAGGGCATATACAGTCCAGACATGTCTCAAACAAAATATAATGTCTAGATACAGTATGATGCAACTGACAAAAACGATCCTGTAAAGGATTACTACTGTGTATGTGCAGCTGGAAAAAGAACAATCGGCATGTGTGCACACACAGCCAGTATCCTTTATTACTTGGGACACATGGCGCATCAGACTACAATATATCCACTGCCCAAAGCAAAGAAGTTCAAGTCATCCATATTTAAATAGATACTTTAGATCATCTTTTGTGGTTTAAACATGAAGAAAACTGCACCTTACAAACACTAGGATAAAAATCCATTAAAATGAATTAATAAAAGATCGTATCAGTTGTAAGTCTAACAAGATAAAAGAATGAATTTGTCTTTGAAAGTACTTTCATAGGTGCACCACAGGGTGAAAATGAAAAAAAAAGTCTGTTGGCTTTCTAAAGGTTGAAATTATACAGAAAGTTAATGACATGCAAATTAAATACTATATAGCTGTTTATGAACCCAAGATATGCCCAAATACATAAACAGCATTAGCTAGAACATAATCAAGTTTTTTGCATATTTTGAATATTTTCCCAAATATGGCTTGTCTGATTTAATGTCCAAAACCAACTTGTTACCGGTTTCAAACTTTCATGAAATTTTGCGACAATAATGTACACATGTGTGGCCAATTTTTATATTAAAATGATAGGTTGACAAGAACTGCAAATGAGAAAAAATAAAGTTCAAATGTGCCAAAAACTAAATATTGAGTAGAAATGTGGGGGTAACTTGAAAGAAATTTAAAGATACAAGCCCTTATAAGAAGCAAATAAATGTCTATGAACATAGTTTTTAACTATTATTAACTGTTTCTATCAGAAAATGCCACATCCAGAATCCATTTTAGATAGATTTAAAATGGCTTTTTCTGGGGTACCCATTCCTTGAGGTCTATTTTATTGGAAACCCCTTATTTAGGCAAGGGAAACAGATAAAGGAGGAAATGCATCTTTAGTACAAAGGACCTATCCTATGCTACAACTGTGCATAATATTGTTAGATTCTTTGCGTGGGCAGAGTCCTATGTAAATTTACTATACGCTGATACTTCACCTTTCATTTTTCTCCATTATGTCTATGGAAACTAAAAGTTGCCATAGCAACCAAACTGACGAGCCGATTATCATAAAAACACAAACTTTCAATCCCCCAACCCAAGGATGCCAGATAAAATTTGAGTCCAATCGGCCCAGTGGCTTCAGAGATGTTGTTTGAAAGTTGAGGACCGACATACGACGCATACGACGGACAGCTGATATCCTATAAGCTCCTCCGGCTCTCGTGAGCTAAAACTGGCGAGTTCGGCCTATTCATCACAAGAGTTATGTTCGTTTGACTGCTGAAATGCCCATTTTTGACATTGTCATCATCCTAAGTCTCAGTTTTGAACAGACCTTCCTGAGACTTACATATACGTAAGTTAAAGATAAAAGCTTGAATGTGTTTGCAAACTAAAATTGTGGGCACATTACTCATAGAGTTAAGTCCCCTTCTTTGCTGAAAACGCCTATTTTGTATCTTGTCATCACCATTAGTTCTTTAGTTTTTATCAAATCTTCCTGAAACAAGCATATACATGCAATATATGCAAGTAGTTTCGAAATGAAAGTTCGGATGAGATTGACAACTGGTGGTGTCTGCCTATCTCTCATAGAGTTACAGTCCCTTGAATGCTGAAAATGCCTGTTTTTGACCTTGTCATCAGCATAAATCCTTCGGTAAAGATTGGAACTTCCTGAAACTTTGTAGCTGTTAGCTCGGGTGAGCGTATATAGGACCATCAGGGTCCTCTTGTTTTTCATCAACCATACCCTATATTCCTTTTTTTTCTAGTTCCCATCGCTTGTTTTACATTTTCTGTCTGTATGATCATTTTGAGTCGACACCTGATCGGACTTGACAGGACGGTTTCTATTGGTTTGATCAGTACCAAGTAGGTAATTTTGTTAATGTCGCATCTCTATCTATGCCTGTCTGTCTGCCTGCCTAATGAAAAACCATTTATTCTATTGATACGTAACATGAGATGCAAGTTTTTTACTTGTCAGTCATATTGCCGAAATAGCTTGCATATCAATATCAAAAAGTCAGATCGGCTGATGCTGCTCGAACAAATCTGATTACTAAAATTGTGACACACGGTTCAAGTGGCCATTATTTGAGATCGAAGATGCTGATATGGACTAATCCGATACACCTATTTGCATAATCAACTGATCAGACAACTTGTGCTCAATACTACATGTGATCAGTTTCTGACAGGTGCAATTAACACGTGCAATTGGATTATTAATTATCAGTAGGCGTTTTGCCTGTATCGATGGATATTACTTTGGAGATGGAGAAAAAAAACAACAAAGGAGTCAGGGTAAGGCGAAGTTCTCAAACAAGAAGTCGCCCAAATCACCCCCTCGGCTGATCCACTGGTTACAGAGATATTAGCAATCAAAAAAGGTTTAACCCAAAACTCTGACGTAAAAGTTGATAACAGACTAACGAACAGACAAACAAGCAATGAATTAAAGAATGGACAAATGGATGGAAAGACTAAAACTAAATACGCCCTGACATACTTTGTAAGCCGGGAGTATAATGAGACCGTGGGGTTGAGCGGGTTAAAATCAATCACGGCTGATGTACTGTATATGCTGTCATGGCACCCAGAATTCCAATTCGAACAGCCCAAAAATCGTATGTAGACTTTTCCCCAAATGATAATACTTCACATGAAATTAGATCAAGATTGGCCATCAGGTATAAGTGATATAAATGTACCGGTACATGTCCTTATTTGAAATTGTGGAAGAACACCGGACGACGGAGTATTGGCATACTAATAGCTCAAATTAACCCTTTTTGGAATCGTCCACCTTATATATAGCAGGAGATCATTTCAAAAATTAGGGTTATCAGGGTATAATGTATTTGCAAAATGACTAAACCTCTAGCAAACAGTGGAGGCCCTGATCAGACCCTGCTTTCTCTGATCTGGGCCTGCACTGTTTGCCAGGGCACTCGTTTTGGGGTTTCTAGTACTTAATGAGTTAATATTTATGAGCAGGAAAAAAATCCTGCTCAAAGGAGCTGAGCATAAAGAAGCTTTATAACCGCTGTGTCCTGTTTTTGCTCTCGAAGAAACTTGTCTGAAAACTGCTTCTCCTAAAGTGGTGCAAGTGGTCCCCACCCATCGGGCCTTGAAGAAATATATGGGCTGCATGATGCTTCCACGTAAAGCTGAAACCGACACGCACACAAGTACTGGTGAACCGCATAGAGGATCTAAGCCTGCCCAGGCAAAGCGGTGCTAGTCAGCCAGTACATGCTTATAAACCCTTTTGGTCTCATTGGGCAAAAGGGCTTGAGATGTTGTTTCATCTCAATGTCGGGTAAAAGTCCCATAAAATTGGAAGCAACGTCTCCAAAATGACCTTTACAGCGTTGACGGGGAGGTAAAACCTGAAATCAAACCAAAAAACAAAGCGGTGCGAAGAAAAAATGCACATCTAATTATGTTAATTTTATTATATTAATATGCAAAGCCAAACTTATACACCAAACTTAGGCAATCACATATCATATTGCACAAAAAAATGTTTCAACAGTGTTAACCCTTGTCATGCTGAGCCTTGATATGTCTTATCTTTCAAACAATGAAGATCCAGATAAGATCTGATCAGGATCTTCTTTGTTTGTCATTCAAATTATGAATTTGTTGCGATAATTTGCATCAAGTAATCTGATTGGTTGATAATTGGTAGTGGGTGTGGCATACATAAATATTCAGCAGGACAAGGGTTAAAGTTTTTTGGTCAGACCTTAAAGCACCAAAGATGCACTTAAGCAGATGTGTAGCGTCTAACTAGCAAACTGTTGACATAAAATGCCAAACATTATTTCTCTGAAAATAAGAAGAAAATATATCAAAAAAAGCTGTCTAATAGTCTTGTTTGGTGCATCATCGGCTTCTACCACAAAAATCCTAAGAGTCTGAACACCTTGAGGACTTGCTGAAATTCCTCTCAAATTTTAACACATTTGTTTTACAATCCAGCAAGGAGTCCAAAGGGTGCAGATGGAATGGCAAACAGTGTAGATCCTGATCAGATTGCTCCTTTAGGAGCAGCCTGATCTTGGCCTGCATTCTTTGCTTAGGCCTATCTGTGCCAATATTTAGAATCACATTACGAAAACATGCTTATACAAATACATTGTAACCTTTATCGCCGAAAAAAATGAAAAATTTAAGAGGAAAAAATGTGATATTTTTCTTATTTCTGCTCAAAATATAGATTGTGTGTACTCGTTAGAACCGCCTCCTCCTTGAGGCGGTTCTAACGAGTACCAACAATCTATATTTTATAACAGAAATAAGAAAAATAAGGTTTACCCCTGCAAACCCCAGTTTTACTATATAAAAGTGGGGTTCAAGGGGGTCAAAATTATACAGACGTGTTTTCGTGATGTATACACTGTGTATTGAAGTTTATGCATTGAGATGATGATCATCCGGTGGGTTTAGCAAAGAACGGTAATGCTTTAATGTGCTCATCTAACTTAGTTTTAAATAGATCACTAGAAACTGGCTCTCCAAGTTCATACAATGGATTCTTCACTACGAATTCCACATATATCTGAAAATGTCAAGAAGAAAAATTATCACAAACATTTTTAGATACTTTTCCTGAATTGACAAATTCTCACAACTCCTTAAAGTGTAGTGTTTGATTCTAGTGACTTTAATCTACAATATATATAATTAAATGACATAAATGTTTCCCACAGAGGCACTGTCAAGATGGCTGACTTCATTCTTGAATAGGACAGTAAAATTCAAAATGTCACAGTACTTTTGCAACTAAATATTGACTTTAATATTTTGTGACAGTTGCCTTTATTTTTGCCTGTTTGTGTTGGCTAAATATAAAATTGTGCTTTAGTTGTCCAATATTTGTCATAGCCCTGTGCATTTACAGGCACATCTCGTGAACAAGTCCGTGAAATGAAGACCCCCCTGTACCCCACTTTATATAGTGAAAACTTGGGTCTACGGGGGTATACGTTATTTTTCTAATTTTTGCTCCAAGACATAGGTTGTGGGTACTCGTTAGAACCGCCTCATTGAGGCGGTTCTAACGAGCACCCACAGCCTATGTTTGCAGTATTAATAAGAAAAACATATCCGATTTTCATAAGCAAAATGGCCATTTTGGAGATGTGAAAAAATGCCCTATGTCGCACGGATGTGCATTTACAGGCACCATGAAAGTCTTCATCTAACTGTTTAAAGATAATCAGGGTTACAACCTAAAATTCTTCTTGTTTCGTTGTGAAATCATTACTATGTTTAGTAATTTAAATATCAGGACTCTCTGTTCCCTGTTTTAGTGTATTTTGTGGTGAGGTTTCCATACTGAGACCATATATCGTTGGACTGTCCCAATTATGAAGCTGCAGATTTGATGTCAGAATTATATATGGAACACACTTGACAGGAATTTTTTCTCTTGCTATGTTGTTTTATAAGCATTTATGCAACAATATCAATTGTAGAATTTTTAATTGGCAAACCAACCAATAAGAAATTAGTTTTAGTTCATATTATCAAAATCACCGTCTGTGACAAGAACAAATTTGGTTAGGGTCACTCAGTTCACTGCCGATTCACCACATACATGTACACAAACCTTTCGTACACAACAAATTGGATAAAGTGATCCCTGACTATCCATTAAAACAACAGTAAATCGACAATAAAGTAATTTCAGTCTGAACACTTTATTCTCCTTATACTTATAGAGGCCTCCGTGGCCTAGTGGATAAGAGCGCTGACTCTTAGTCATTAGGTCTCTCACTGCCGTAGATTCGAGCCTCGCTCGGGCCACATGTGAGACGCCAAGTTCTGCAACGGAAGGTCATGTGGTTTTTCTCCGGGTACTCCGGTTTTCGCCCACCTCTGATTAACGATCGGCTTGATATGAGTGAAATAATCTTGAAAGGGCCGTAAAACCAAAACAAAAAAAAAACAAAAAAAATACTTATAGAGACCAACCCCTCACCCTGAAACCATGCCCGCTTTCCAAACAGATCTCAATTAGTATATAATACACAATGATTTTAAAAGAATTGAAAAAGAATAAAATCTCCAGTTCCACGCATCCATCTTTCATGATGATGATGAAAGGTACGGAAAGTGTTCTCTAGTACTGAATATTCAGTCTTCATACAGAGTTTAAAGATCGACATATATGGAATACCCCATATTTACCATATTGCTCTGTAAACCCCATGGTTTGAACAATTTCCACAGCAGTTCCCACTGGACTGGGCTTTACTATTGAATCTGGGGTTTGCACACCCTGGTTTGCTTGAAAGTCACTTGCAAAACTATTTTTTGGACACTAAAGCAACCATTCACCCAGCAATTCTAACTGTACATAGCTTTTTAACCCTTTTTGTACCAAATGGAATCTTCCTCCTTATATAAAGCAAGAGTCCATTTCAAAATTTAGGGGTTTCTGAATTCAGGTTGTGTTTTCTTCAAAATTTATTCGAGAAATGGCTTAACTTTTTGCAAACAGTGTAGGCCCTGATCAGACGCCGCATTCTGCGGTGTCTGATCTGGGCCTGCACTGTTTGCCAAGGTACCCCTTTAGGGGTTTCTGGTACTGAATGGGTTAAGGAAATTAATCACCATTCAGATGTGCATCGGACCTAGCCACCATAGCTGGCTGGCATCATTCAATAATACTTACTGATTTATATATATCATGTAGAACTGTCTGTGTATTGCCAACACTGAGATCTGTGTTCATGATAAACTTCAGTCCACTTGGGGTCTCATAGAAATGTAGCTTGTATTTACTAGTCTTGAAGTTCGTGAACCCGTCTTTACTGCTCAAGTTAAGGAAAGACTAGTTATTTCATGTCTGTGTTTCTTTCCCTTTGGTGTCACTGACTAGCTCTGTGGGTTAATTGTATTCAATCCTGATCATTGCCTTCATTTCTATTTTTAAAGATTATATAGGTGTGTTTTCATGTTGATATGATATGGGCACTTGTTAGAACAGCTTGGTGAAAATCAAAGTATTGTATTTAGGGTATGCATCTGTTAGACAGGCCAGGAGCCGAGCCTACACTCAATCCGTCTCATTCATTATAAGAATTGCTATATGTATTTGAATATGTTTACATGTATGTATGTTGACAATTTCTGAATGAATAAATCAACAGACAGGCGGCCTGAGCTAACATTGTAGAAACAATTTAGAAACAGTGTAGAACCTGATGATCATCAGGGTCTACACTGTTTGCCACTCATCCAGCTATGTTTAGGCTCCAGATTAGGTAGTAAATTGTACTTGTTCAAATTTTAGAACAAGTGCAATGTAAGGTAAGGAGTTTAGGTGTCTGAATTCTTAGTGTAAATATGGTAAATGCACCTGAACAACACAAATGACTAGGGCTGGCTAATCGGAGCTGAAAGGATAATCGATTATCAGTCATGCCATTGCGATCGATAATCGATTATGAATCGCTAAGATTTTTGTCATTATTTTACCTGTCTGGCTTTCTGTCTGAGCATGACTCTTACCATATGTTGCACTTTACCATATGTATATTTGAACAGACAGGCCTGAGCAAACAGTGTAGACCCAGATGAGACGCCGCATAATGCGGCGTCTCATCAGGGTCTGCACTGTTTGCCACTCATCCAGCTATTTTAGGCATAACTTTGGGTAGTAAATTGTACCTATCAAGTAATCGATTAAAAACAAATCAGAAATGATAATTTTGTAAAATTTATCGATCGATTAATCGATTATACAATTAATCGTGTCAGTCTTACAAATGACCATAAATGTCTGTAACAAATATACAACATAATTATGTTTTACATACAGAGATAAATTATAATCTGCTTTGTTAAATTCTGTTTTGTTTCCTCCTCCAAACAGTCAACTTACCATAATGATACTGAGTATTGGGACAGATAGGCCAAAACAGACTGTACATGTAGATCCTGATCAGACTTCATGAGCAGTCTGATCAGCATCTTCACTCTGCCATTCTGTCTGCACACTTTGGACCCCTTGCTGGAGCATGGATCATGAAACAATCTTAAAATTTTAGGAGAATTACCATGGTTACAGCAAGTTCTCAAGGTGTCTGAACTTTTAGGGGTTTTACAGTAAAAGGATACAGGTCAACTGGAGTGATTCTGCTAACAAATGATTTTATGGAGAAAATCATACCATACATCAGCTTAAACTCCTGAAAAAATTAGGAGAAAACAGTCTCAATTAACCCTTGTCCTGCTGAATATTCATATATACCACACCCACTACCGATTATCAACCAATCAGATTACTTCATGCAAATAATTGCAACAAATTCACAATCTGAATGGCAAACAATGTAGATCCTGATCAGATGGCTTCGTCAGAAGCCATCTGATCTGGATCTACATTGTTTCAAAGAAAAGGCATATCCGGGCTCAGCAGAACAAGGGTTAATATACAGTCAACTATGTTGGTTGGTGCCTGATGCTCTGTCTCTGGTCGGGCCCATCGGAGTCTAACTGTCGGTTTTCTTTTGCTCCAGCATTTCAGTGATTTTTTGCTGTCCAGTCCTCAACGCTGACTCACCTCTGTGTTTCTTTGATTATTTGTGTTCACGGAGATGTTGCACTGATGAGTTAGGAGGCCTTCATGCGGACTGAACAAATTATGTGTCTAAAACGCGACAGAAGGGCGAGGATTGTGGCCAAATAAAATCGATTAAAGCCCCCCCCCCCCCCCGCCACAATCCTCGCCCTTACTTCCGTCGCGATTTAGACAAATCATTTGTTCAGTCCGCATGAAGGCCTCCTAACTCATCAGTGCAACATCTCCGTGAACACAAAAAATCAAAGAACCACATCACTTGTCTTTTTATTTTGGATGGCCATTTGGCCATTTTGTGGGAAAGTAACTGTCCTTATGGCCATCCTTTGTTTAGGTTTCCATTATGGTTTGGTCACTTCATGTTTGTGTTTCTTTCCCTTTGGTGTCTTTGATGGGTGAAGTAAGTTAATTGTATTGATTCCTGATCTTTGTTTTACTTCTACTTTTCAATGCCTTTGGGACCATGAAAATTTGTTTGGGACAGTTTGAGCCATTAAGGGTTGATCTTAAAGCCAGGTCAGAGGCATCATATGGACATCTTTTCAATTTTCCTCAAAATGTGTATTGATGCGATTCTAAAGAGTACACACAACATATATTTAAAGATCAAACAAGACAATAATCATAAAAACAGTAAAATTCCACAATTAAGACCACCTAAAATTAAGACTATTTCTGCTTTAAAAAGCTTTTTTATAGACGGATCCAATGTTTTGACATGTGTCCTTGTTTACTTGTTACTGCGCATGCGCAAAACTACCTTTCCCTTTGATAACGAACTTTCGTGGTTGGCTAAAAGCCGCTGGTTCAATATAAACACATTGTAAATAGGTTTAATATTATGGGCATATTTTAATTGACTGCTACAGAAAATCGACCGAATTACACTATAAATGAGTATAAAAATATATTCCAGACTTCGAGGCGAATAAATTCTACGATAGTTCTCATCAGTTATATGATGCGGCTCTCTTAACTAGAGGCTATACTCAGCATACTCTCCGTCCTTACATTGATTCTGAAATTAATCATAAACGTCATTTCTTCAAAATATCCTTCATTAATAAGGGTATGGATTTTATAGATTTGCCCAGTATCTTCAGTGAAAGATCGGTGCTTTCTTCCATTCCTGCTTATTTTCAAAATACTGAAACACCTATAATTTGCTATAAATATAACAAACCTGTTAGATCTATCATTTTTAATTTCAATAAACTTGTTTCAGAACTGATATTGATACTAATACTCCTGATTCATGTGATTGTAAAAACTCAAAGTATTGCTATCCTGCTGCTGGTCATGTAATTACTGGCAATTTGAAAATTATTCCTGATTCTAGGATAAGGAATATAATTTCTAAAGGACCGAAATATCGGTTTCCTTCTAAAATTGATTTCAGTAAATGTAGAGATGAAATCGCTGCTTCCTTGAATGAATTCGGTAATCGATGGTGTAAGCGAGAGTATGTTGAGTATAAAGCCCTAAAGGACTGGAAACTTAGCATTTTAAGACTAGTGAATAAACGCATTTCTTTCTATTCTCAAAATACTAACTTATTACCTCCTAAGCCCAAGACGTCTTTACGTCATCTTAAACTAGGTACCGGGGTATTCAAGAATTTCATAAGAAGTTTGTTTTGGCCCCTGCAGACAAGGCCGCTAACAACGTCGTCGTTGTGTGACGGCTCCACTATGTCAACACGCTAAAGCAGGAGCTTGGCGGTACTAAGGCCTATGAACTTCAGCCTTTGGCTGAAGAGAGAGCTATAGTAGATAAACATGTTTGTCTTTCAGCCACCAAGTTTGCTGTGTGTGTTAACGAAGGCCAAGACAAGCTTCCTACGCTATACTGGTTACAAAAAAATTCATAAAAAACCTTACAAAGCACGGTTTATTGCAAATTCTAGTTCTTGCACTACCACTGAACTTTCTAAATTATTAACTTCCTGTCTTACTGCTATTAAAACGCATGTAATTAAATATTGTGATAAAGTCTTTGAAAGATCAGGAAGAAATCTGTTTTGGTCTATAAAAAATTCGAATGAGGTTTTAAATAAATTGAAATCTAGACAGTTTCGTGCTTCTAGTCTGTCTACCTACGATTTTTCCACTCTTTACACTACACTTCCTCATAATCTTATAAAAGAAAAGCTTAATGATTTAATTGAATGGGCTTTTCACAGAGAAGATTCTCTCTATCTTGCATGTAATGTCAGAAATGCATTTTTCACTTCTAAAGAGCATAAGAATTATACACTTTGGTCATGTCAGAAAGTGTGTGATGCCCTCACCTTTCTACTTGACAATATTTATATTAGATTCGGTACTAAGTTATTTAGACAAATTGTGGGTATTCCGATGGGTACTAATTGCGCACCTCTTGTGGCTGATCTGTTCTTGTATTGTTATGAAAGAGACTTCATTTTGTCGCTTTCCATTGATAACCAATCTGAAATTATTGAAGCTTTTAGCTCTACTTCTAGATATTTAGATGATTTATTAAATATTGATAATACCTATTTTGATGGTTTGATCAGTCAGATTTACCCCCTAGAACTTCAGTTAAATAAAGCAAATTCTTCTGATACCGAGGCCCCGCTTTTGGATTTACATCTATCTATTGTAGATGGATTTGTTTCGTGCAAAATTTATGATAAACGCGATGACTTTGATTTTGAGATTGTAAATTTTCCTTTTTTGGATGGTGATGTTCCTCGTGCGCCATCCTATGGCGTTTATATTTCGCAATTAATTCGATTTGCTAGAGTGTGTAGTCATGTAACTGACTTCAACACTCGTAATAAATTATTAACGGCTAAACTTCTTAATCAGGGTTATCGGTACCATAAACTACGCAAAGCCTTTTCAAAATTTTATAGACGCCATTCTGATTTAATTTCAAAATTCAATATTGGACTTAAATCTCTTCTGCAACAAGGTCTATCGGAACCCGAATTTTATGGTGACTTAGTATATAAATTCAGAAAAATATATAACCGCAATGACTTCAGCACCCAATTTCGTAAAATCATTCTTCGATATAAAAAGATTGGGTACAACATGGATATTATACGACAGACTGCATGCATGGTAGTTAACCCAATCACGGTTGGCAACTTTGCTTCCCTCTTTAATTGCACGCCGGTGGGTCAGGCCTCAGATTCTATGACGGCTCCAACGTAAAGGCTTATTGAAAATTAAAGAGATAATGTTGGTTGGTGCCTGATGCTCTGTCTCTGGTCGGGCTCATCGGAGTCTAACTGTTGGTTTTCTTTTGCTCCAGCATTTCAGTGGTTTCTTGCTGTCGAGTCCTCACCGTTGTCTCACCTCTGTGGTTCTTTGATTTCTGTGTTCACGGAGATGTTGCACTGATGAGTTAGGAGGCCTTCATGCGGACTGAACAAATTTTTTTTTTGTCTAAATCGCGACGGAAGTAAGGGCGAGGATTGTGGCCACGTAAAATCGATTTAAGCCCCCCAGTGGAAATCTTCCACTGACCGTTCCAAGGCGGCTCTTCTGTGGCGATTTATTTATGTTGTTGTTTGTTACTTACTGTGTGTATCACTTGTGTCTTTTAATTTTGGATGGCCATATGGCCATTTTGTGGGAAAGTAACAGTCCATATGGCCTTCCTTTGTTTAGGTTTCCATTATGGTCTGGTCGCTTAATGTTTGTATTTCTTTCCCTTTGGTGTCTTTTATGGATGGAGTAAGTTAATTGTATCAATTCCTGATCTTTGTTTTACTTCTACTTTTCTTTCCTGCATCTTCCGCATTTTTAGTCATTCGTTTTGCGCATTTTTATTACAAATAATTAAGACCATCCCGACTCATTCGTTACCGGTCTAACTTTAATAGGTAATTATCATCAAAACATCTTCAAATATTCTAGAAACCAATAATTACTAGCTAAGACATGTCTATTTTAAAAGTTTAAAGGTCAATTTTGTCGTTTCGATTCCAAACAAAATACAAGTTTACAGAAAATAACATCGCATTTACAATGGCGACAAACGGCCAAAGACGTTTTTTGCCCACCACCGGTAAGTCCGGCAAATAGTATTATTGAGTGATGACGTAGTGTTTGGATGTGTCTATAGCCTAGGGGTGCAGTTATTTTTCCTTTGTGTTTTCACAGTGTCTCATATTCAGGGACCACCTTTGGGACTGTTCAAAAGTGGTCTTAAAGACCACTTTTGAACAGTCCCTATCTATCTTCTGATACTGCGTCGGTCACATTTGACCATTACCGCAGGTGTATATTACATACACTCCAGGTTTTGCAGGATGAAAGCCTACACAGTAATCATGTAGTTACGGTAGGGATCTTTAACCTTCACAGGGGATGATTCTCCCTGCACAGGGGGCCTCCAGTTAACGTCCCGATCCGAAGGACGGTGCACTTTATGACATTCATCCCTGCAAATGATGCCAATGAAGCGTGTTCGGACACCGAAATTTTATCTCCGCTGCCGGGGATCGAACCCGGGACCTCTAGCATCAGAGGCAAGTGCAATAACCACTGAACTATCACGCTCCCAAAGGTGGTCTCAATAACAGTCCCAAAGGTGGTCTTAAATAACAGCCTTGAAATCATTTATGGGCCGATTTTGACATGGGCCAATTTTGTTATGGGCTGAAATGACCCGGAACCAGGTACTACTAACTCTTGAATGATGTTGATAAATTGTCCGGTGAGTTGTCTTGTCGGTGAATTGTCTTGTTCCCGGTGAATTGTCTTGTTCCTGTGGTTATGTTGCTCGCTATGTAATTGTGGGTTCAATCAAAGGCTGGAGTACTCAACTGGGTTTTCCTTGACAGATTTTTCTCCTCCTACTAACACTTGTTATCCTGGTGTATGAATGTCGTTTGACGTGTCATCAGTAACAAATTCAATTCTGATTATCTTTATGTCCGAAATTTTGGCACATCCGAAGTAGCATTGCTTGTTAATTTTAATAAGTTTTTGTACGTTTTACCTCATCTTTTGGCATCCCGGATTGTTTCTTTCTACTCCAGTCAGCATAATATAAACATGTGCCGTTTCTGTCAAATATGTAAAAGTTGTAAATCGTCATTTTGGCTACCAATTTCGTTTAATATTTTCAATTTTCAAAACCGGTGTTGAGGCATATGGATATAATAATCT